>JBBUKS010000104.1:9849883-9888080 GCA_038050645.1 Hedychium gardnerianum | reverse complement strand
TGTTGCTAACCAAGTCTTTTTTGGTCTTCCTCTTCCTCGTTTTATGTGTGTATTTGTCATTGTTTCACATCGCCTAATTGGGGCATTTATTGGTCGTCTAAGTCATGTCCGTACCATCTAAGTACATGTCCGTACCATCTAAGTAAAATTAAAATTTTACTTACTATGAAAAAAATTATTATTGGTTTTCAGGCATACGTCCTTGGGGTCGGTACAGCTATCAGGAACTTCTCTCCTCCTTTTGGAAAGCTAATGTCCAAAGAGCAACAACTGGAAGGTGATTATCGGCAACTACACTCACGGTTAAGGACTCATGCAGAAAGTGTTGCTTTCTATGGAGGAGAGAATAGAGAAGCATCTCATATCTGGCAGAAATTTAAGACACTTGTGAATCACTTAAATGTTGTACTTCACGATCATTGGTGGTTTGGAATGATTCAAGACTTCCTCTTGAAGTACCTCGGTGCTACTGTTGCAGTGGTTCTAATTATTGAGCCATTTTTTTCTGGTAATCTTAGACCTGATTCCTCAACACTAGGAAGAGCTGAAATGCTGAGCAATCTTCGTTATCATACAAGTGTAATAATATCACTCTTTCAATCACTTGGTACTCTCTCTATCAGTTCTCGGCGTCTGAACCGTATCAGGTTATTCTCTTATTCATTCTGTTAATGCTGTACTTTCTTGCCTCTGGTTTTGAAATATAGGTCCCTTACCCTTATATGGTAGGAAATCACAGTTTTTTACTAATATATCAGTGTTTGGTAGCTGATAAATGTTTGTCTCCCCTTGTGTGCTTAAATAAGTATAATATGAGAAGAAAATGGAGATGCCAAAGTAGTTGAATTTGTCAATAAAATTTTTAGTGAAAAACAATTCTGGGAGAAATGCTTATATGAAATTTCTCATAGATTCTTTTCTGTGAAATTTCACTTAGACTCGTTCTCTCTACTCTGTAGATTGTTTTATTATATCAGTTAATAATTAAAGTAAAATTTGACAAATGGAACATTTCTTCTATTTTCTAGAAATTTCTCATCGATTTTTGTCTGTGAAATTTCACTAAATATTCATTCTCTACTCTCTAAATTGTTTTATTGAATCAATTAAAGTGAAATTTGACAAATGGAGAATATTGTACTTCTGCTAAATTTCACAACTCAATTTCCAGCTAAATTTCTTTCTGCAGTGGATATTCTGATCGTATTCATGAACTGATGATGGTTGCAAAAGAGTTATCAGCTAATTATGACCAATCAGTTCAGAGAAGTGCTAGTAGAAATTATATCAGTGAAGCAAATTATATCGAGTTTGCAGGTGTCAAGGTAGATTTAGTTGAATAGAACTTCTTTTCCTTTACTTTCTAATGTTGCTTGGTCTTTTGGACACTAATGCTTATTCTTCAGGTAGTTACACCAACCAACAACATTTTGGTTGATGATTTGAGTCTCAAGGTAGAATCAGGTTCAAATCTTCTAATAACCGGTAAACTTCTTTCCCTTAATTCCTTAATTGTGTAATCTCTGTTCACTCAAGGGTTGAAATTTTCTTTATATGGATGGTGTTTATTAGACATTTGAGTTTTGGAGAACTGGATATATGTGTCCTGATAATTTGTATGAATAATATATTGGTTGATGATCTGAATCTCAAGATAGAATGAGATACAGATCTTTAATGACTGATAATCTTTTGATCCCTAATTCCTTATTTATTAGTGTAATATCACATCTTTTAGTGAACAAAATTTTCTCGGTGATGTTTTCTATTATTATATATGCATAAAGACAAATAGAGTTATATAAAATTTGGATACATGTCTCACTACTATGACATTAAGGACAAATAAGTGAATGAATCACATAGAGGAAAACTCTACAAAGTAAAAGTAATCTAGAAATTATTATTGTCTAAAAGAAGAAAATTACATATTTGACTCTAAAGCAAATGAGAAAATAAATATTATATAAGGAAAATATGCTGGTTTATATTTGTGATTACAATTACTTCCTAATTATTTCTTGATTATTACCAAAAATGCAATGACTCAAAATTACCAATTGATAAAATCAAATTTAAGTTTATTTCAGAAGGCCAATCTCTAATACAACAACTAAGCATCCACACCCGCGTCTCTATCATATTTCTAAAATTTGGGGTAAACCATCCACTTTATTAAATTTAGACAATCACTTTTCACTACACACCACATTAGCTACCCTAAAAAATCACTTTTCACCATGTCAATTTTTCTATCTTCATTTTTTTATTATTTTCTTCTCTCTTCCACTTTTTTTATTATTATATTTGTAATAGTGGAGATTTTAAGAAGGAGAGAGATTGAAAAGAAATATTATTTAATGTTTAGGGATTGGATTTCATTCCGTAAATTTAGAGAAGTACTGTTCATAAAATCTAAATTTAGGGAATGAATAAGGTAGTTGATGCAATTATTTTTTTAATGTAAAATATAAAATTTAAGGTAAAATTTATGTTTAGGGAATCTGATGTGGATGCTCTAAGCCATTATCCCATTAAGCGAGGTCGACTATATGGATTCTCAGGCCAATCTCTAATGATTGTTTAATTTGTTTTATATTCTGCATTGCTCTCTCCCACTAAGAAGAATAATAACTCAACTTTGTCAAGTAGGGAGATGGAATGATTGAAGTCAAATCCGTGATGACATATATAAGTGTGAAGTGGAGGCGCTTTCTAGTTAGATCAAGTGGCTGTTGATCTATTTCTCAAGTAGCTTTGGAGCAAGCCGTCAAAGCTCACCCTTTGTGATTCAATTGCCTTCAATTTTTGTAAGCCTTTTCTAATGGACTAGGTACTATTGGCATGGGTTGAATGCCGAGCTATGCTAATTAATAAAGGCGGAATCTAGCATCCTGCTCACTGATTGACACACAGGATGAATTCGACACAATAGTGTGCCTTGAAATAGAGAGAGGAATGATCGAGGGAGAAATGGGAGAGGGGAGAATGAGAAGAGTACTTTTGAGAGGGCGATAACACGTGAGGTGTAATAGTGGGTGAGAGGAATTACGGAGAAGAGAGAAGGGAGAGATTCAATTCTAAACTTTTTAAAAATACTATTAACCTAATTAAATATGATTGATATGGACAATCATCTATATAAACTTGGTTCAATTTTAAATTGAGCAAAATAAATCTAAATCGAGCCTAGTTTGTATATTTACTTATCTTAATCACCCATGTCTACGTGATAAACTCTACCTAATCCTTTTTACCTAACCCTAAGTTGACTTACACTTGGCCCTTAAAAATCAAAATATTAATTCAATTTAGCTTAACTAGTGTCTATTCTTTTAAAAAATAATTTGAGGAACAAAATGTTTAAATAAGATAAAGTTTAATATCTAACATCGGTGATTTTTTTTCACACTTTGACTTTTATTATGTTAAAAGATCATGCGAGCAAGTGATGGAAAAACTATGGTTCAAGACAACTTAAGTTTTGATATGACACTTTGATTAAATGAAAAGTTATTTGATTAAGTTTAAAAATTATTTATTTATTTATTACTATTTTTAATTTATTTTATTAGAATATTATTTGTGGCAAAAAGATGAAACCATCACCTTGGTAGCCCCTCTAGGGCGACTCCATACTTACTAGAAGGGAGCCGGGGGGGGGGGTAAATCACGGGGGGCTTCGTCTAACAATTGTAGCACATGCAAGGGGAGGAAACCAACGGGGCATTCGACACCCGTTGGGAATCGACCTTGGGCTTATCTGTAGCAACACCCCTACATGAATCATCTGCGCCAACCTGTAATTATTATTATTATTTTTTAGTTGATACCAAGTTCAAGCCTTCGGCTCGACTAATCTTGGGGTGACCGGTTCGGCTTCACGGAAGTTTCCCATCGGCCATGTAAATCGAGGAAGTGCACGTGGAGGCCCATCCTGATAGCCAGCGTTCTCAAGTCCGCTACCCATTAAGGAGAAAAATCCTCAATAATACGTTGCAGCTGAGTCTTGTACTCCAGATACCTAGTCTATCGTTGGAGGGCCTAACCACGGCCCCTGCCCCCGGAGGCTTCATTAGAATATTATTGTAGCAAAAAGGTGATTACGCTCAACTCAGGCGCCCCTCAGACCGTCCCAAGATTATCTGAATGGAGATAAATTACGAGGTTAGTTTATAGCCATGGCACAGTCAGATTATGGACCGACTGCCAAGTGGCTTCATTAGAATATATATATATATTTTTGTTGACACCAGATATCCAAGTTTTTGGCCTAACTAATCCTGGGGTGACCGGCCAGTCCTATAGAAGTTTTTCACCGGCCACCAAGATAAATCGGAGAACCGCACTTGGAGGCCCATCTTGACAACCAACATTCTCGAGTCGTTACCCATTAAGGAGAAAAATCTCTTTATACGCCGCAGCTGAGTGTCGAACTTCATATGCCTGATTTATTGTTGGAGGGCCTAACCACGACACTCTGCCCTCGGGGCTACTTCATTAGAATATTATTGAAGATACATATGGTTGCAATAAATGTGCACCGAATGGGTTAGATTATTTTTTTTAAAAACTCTTATCTAATTTTATTTGAATGCAATAAAAATTTCCAAATCGGAATTTGATTTTATCAACAAAATTTTGAATCCTAATTTTTTAAATTTGGTTGAGTTAACTCTTTATTTATATATTTTAGAAACTTTTTATTAAATAAATTTATTTTTAAATTTAAATCTAATTTAAGTTTATCTTACATCCTAAAATTTAAAAAATCATGTATCTATCCACTCTAATAATTGGTCCACTCTAATAATTGTAATTTATTGTAAAATTTTGAATTATTTTACTGCATTTACTAGTTTTATTTATGTTTTATGGGTTATCATACAGGAGATATATTTAATGCTTAATTTTGTAATCAAATACTCATCAACAAATTCCAAAGACAATTACATAAAACTACAAATATATGTGATTATTACAAATAAAATCATATCCTTAACAATGGTGCCTTCAAATATGAAATTTCTTCAATGTTATAAAATTCGAAAGCAAAATATATCCCAATTTATAGAGGATTAGGAAGATGTTACTTTTTTGTTGCTTATTCCAATGTTTTATTTGTAAAAGTTGAAATTAAAAAATCACTATAAAATGAAAGAATTATGCAGTTTTCAAGTGACTAAAGTTAAACTAAAAATTAATTGGTTGGAAGCATTTTGTAAAAATTGAGATAAATTAATTTGTTGAGGACATTTTAATTTTGAAAACTGAGGTGATCAAATTGATCAAATTAATCAACAAAAAGAAGCTTACACTATCTAATTGATCATAAGTAAACAAGCAATTACAATCAGAAGACATTTACAAGTTTCAATTTGTGCTAAGTAAAATTAATTAGTTATGTTATTATCAATAATTTAATTTAATAAATACTGAAAATGTATCAACATGACACATTATGGTATTGAAATCGTATCAATCTTGTTAGATTGAAGTTTTGACACAGCCTTGCATCTTGCATCTAAGTGCTTATGTATTGAGCTATCACTATTTGGGAGTACATAATGCACTTGATATTATAAGAAGGATATATCATGGATGGTAGTTTTAGATCTAGCATTGTCAGAACGTGATTTGTCAGCAACATGTGCATTAAACCCAATTTTTCTCACAATTTAGAAAGGTTTAAAAGAGCAAGCATGAAGTAGATTTTAGGAAAGTGGTTGGGGTGACTTTAGACCAGCACATAGTCTCCAATTTTGTGCTTATTAATTTTATAGTGTACAACAACTTACAATTTATAATTCTTACTATTTTGTTTAAATTTTCTTTTGAAAGATATCAACATGCATCTCTCTAATACACTCAAGTAAAACTCTAAGCTAACTCACATGAGTTTAAAATGGCAGGTAAGAGAATTAGGCTAACATATTAATAAGCTTTTCGACCCATACACGATTTTGGATGTACTACGACTAGTATATAGGTTTATAGAATGTAAGTAATTTGACAAACAACAAGATGGAATCCTAAACACCTTAGCAAGTCCTTAGACTATGCCAACCTTAGGCAAGTTGTCTATCGTTTGTGGATGAAAAATAGATAAAATTTAAGTTGCCTAAAATTATTTCTATAGGCTTTTTAGAAATAACTAATAAATTTAACATCTCTATGTAAAACTATAGACATGATTAGCCTATGTAATTGAATAACTTTCCTAAAACAATGATTGTCTATTTGAGGTACATCGTTGGTTTTATTGCAAGGAATAAAATTTACAATTTTGGAAATCGGTCTACCACTATTAAATATAATCGTAGCTCCGTTATTCTATGTAATAATTCTTAATCTTTGTTTTTTATTTTGTAAACGGATGAAGGAGGAAAAGAAACGAACAAAAGAGAAATTATCGGAGGAAAAGGAATTAATTGATAAAAAAATTAAAAAAAATGAAAAGCGAAAAAAATTAACTACCTTAAATTCTAAACTTTAAATCCTATGAGTATCCTATAACGATAAAATAAAAAAATAAACCTTGAAAGAAAATTTTAAAAAAATTAGACGCAGCTCGGCACATCACCCTTGCAACCTTGTAGAGGCCTCCGCGAGGCCTTTTCCGCCCCGCGCCTTCGCCTGTGCCAAAAAGGTATTGGTGCTAGACCCATGCCAAAATTATAAAAATTGCCCATTTCGGGCAGTACATGTCGACACCCCAATCCATGGTCCATACTAATGTCTTTCTAGAATTCATGGGCCTATAAAGGCTTGATTTTTTTTTTCTAGTTTTCTTTGTCGTTTGACATGCACAATATTGTAATACAATTTGTGCAACATATCTCTACATCTCCGCATCTCCCGTTTCTTAAGGTAGTTTGTTACGGGAATTATAATGGTATTAAAATGCTTGATTAAGTAGCGATAAAGGTAACAAGACTTGTGAAAGGTTTGAGCCTCTTAAAGTGTGTGTGGCTGAGGCCAAGCTTTCATTACTCTAATTTTTACTTGGTATGTCGAAATGCTTTGTAGAGATGATAAAAGGAAGAGAACTCACATCTTTAATGAGACAAAAAAGTTTTTTCTCTTTAATCTTGATTCTAATTTAGTGACATCCACTTTGCAAGTTTATCTTGTAGAACCGACAGACTCCTACCATCAAGTCAAACATGTTGTACAACTTGGCTATGAAAAACTTAAAATTTTAATTTCAATGAGACAACTATTAACTCATTCTCAATACACAGTCTTAAATAGCTATCCTTTTTCAGAGTTAGTAAGACAGTGATAATGCAAGTACTAATACTTTCCCTAATAGAAGCTTTCTTTAAGACTCCCTCAATTTGCTTAGTCAGATTAGTATATTTAGGGGTTCATACTTCATACAATAGTGTGGTATGTTCGACAATTATGATCCTAATATGAGATTTATAACAAGTAGGATTGTGCATATAGGTTAGCGATTCTTCACAAGTTATGTCCTACAACTCACCTAAAATCTCTGACTTTAGGGGAAGGCCTTTGGTGAGTTGGGCTAACTAATGCTACCAACACTTTCCCTTTTCTTCGAGACCGCGTGAGAAGGTGGAGTTTTTTTTTTTTGAGAATTGTGTTGATTTGGTTGGTCGCTTTAGTTTGGACTTTGGCTCGCTAGGTTTGGCTGCGATACAACTTGACATTTTAGCCATTGTGCACTTATAAGGTAGGTGTTTTCTTTATCCATAGTGATTAATGAAGAAATTGTAAAGTCATGGTCGACCAAGAATCATATTAACCACGCTCATGGGATGAAAATCACACCATATCTTATGTTTATCTGGACCCATTTCTATGGGAATCATACAAAAAGTAACTAGAAGGGAAGGGAAGCCACCTTATAGGAGCTCAAGTGCGGTGCTGGTCAGGTGTGGTCTGAATTCCATAGAGAGACTGTGTGGAAATTACATTCATGCAACTCTACTGATTTTGTAAGACTTGCTTTTGCATTTCACATGTGTGCAAAATGTTAGTGCATTTTCACAGATCATCTGTTGTAAACAGTGTTCTAAATGGCGGTCAAGGTGACCGACTAGGCAGAAGGCGGTCTTTAACCGCACCGCCTTTGTCTGAGGTGGTGCTTTAGGCGGTAACTCACCTCCTTCCGCCACCGTCGCGCCTGGAACCGTCGCCGCCGTAGTCTTTTCACCACCGCGATGCATTCGGACACAAAAGCGTCGCCCGAGTTCGGCGACGGGCCCGGACATGTCCGAATGCATTGTGCGAGCAAGGCGACACATCTGGATGCACCGTGTGAGCCCAGTGACATGTCTGGATGTGTCACGCGAACAAGGATGCGTTGCCTGAACCCGACGACGGGCCTGGAGGCGTCGCTCAGGCCCGCCGACAGGCCCAGATGCGTTACCTGGTCTTGGTGACGTGTTCAAATGCGTCTCCTGGGCTTGGCGACGTGTTCGGACGCGTCGTGCGGTCTCGGCAACACGTTCAGACTCGTCGCGCGGTCCCGACTTCGCGTTAGACTTATCGCGCGGTCGTGGCGATGCGTCGGCTGAAACAGGTACACGGGTAAGGTGTAAGTTAGGGTTTAATTAAATAATTTTAGGTTAATAGTTTTAATAAATTCCTAATTATGATTGAGATAATTTAAATAAACTTAATTAATAAAATTATTCCATTAATTTAATATATATATATAAATTATATATATTTTTTATTTTTAAATATTTAGATTTAATTTTTAATTAATATATTTTATTAAAAGTAAATATTATAAAGAATAATGATTATTTATAATATTTTGTTGAAAAAATAGTAAAAAAAATTCAACCACCTAGACAGTAGGCGGCGGTCTATAATATTATTGGTTGTGGGTGTGAAAAGGATACTACGAATATATTGAGTTCTATAATATTTGTTGTGGCTGTGAAAAGGATACTATGAACTATATTGAGTCCTATAGTGTTTGTATTTTCCTCAGTTCTCTTAGTCTCACGGTGTTAGTGAAAGGTTCAACTTCTTTGCCACTACCACTACTCAGAAAGTATGCTACTTTGTTCTCATGGTCAAATGACACTTGGATACTACATGACCTTTATCACAACCTTTGAAGCATTGAATTCTTGATACCACAGCAATTGAGAGGCAAAGTAAGCCTTTGTATTTGCCTATGTACGTTGGAGAACAAATCCAATCAGTGGGTTTACTCAATTATTGTGTTGCCTTATAAGTAGAAGTTCTTTACCCAATTGAGGGTTTGATGGTCGCAAAGTAAGCCTTTCATAGACCTCTTAGATTGAGGTTGGGGCAAATAATTTAACTTGTTCAATTTTAGGTCACAATTCATTAATGCAGTGAATTAGGGTCTTCTTAGGGTTTAAATTGGTATTGCGTTGCATACATTATTCAAGTTTACTTAGGTATTTAATTATACTCTTATTTGATTGAGTTTTATTGATCCACATAGCTATTTGTTTCTGAACTATGTGGGATATATTTCTTATATTGTATCCTTGATATTTCCTAATTTGTGATTGATTCTTCTCCATTCGTGACATAGTGATTTTGAACATTTTGTTACAATTTCTTGATGAACCTACGAGTTTGAATTTTGTAAATTGCGCTTGTTGAGTGTGGGTTATATCTTAGTTGTTAAAGTAATCTCAATGATCCGATTGAGAAAATTAAAATTAGGGGCGTTTAGTTTAACTATGCAGTATTATCTATGTTTGATCTAGGATTTAGTTGTGTTTGAGTGTTCGAGAAGTGATCCTATTTGTTAACGACAGAATGATAGTTCTAATGTGAGTAATGCCTAGGTGATGGATGATCATTAGATTTGAGACTTTTGTCCTTCAGTATCTTGTTGATCCACATGTGATGGATGATCTTTAGATTTGAGACTTTTGTCCTTCACTATCTTGTTGATTACGCTAGCAACACAAGTCTTAAGTTATGGAAATTTCTTTTACCTATTTCTTTGGGTAATCTATTATTGACAACTTCTTCTCAACTTGTTTCACTATAAATTAAATAATAGAATACGATAAGAATATTCTAGATTCATAACCCCTTTCAAACAAGAGAAAGAAACATCAATTTATTCATGGATATCTACAATATGTTTCCAATGGTGACTGGGTTCATGAATTATGGTCAACAAACAATACGGGCTACAAGGTACATTGGTCAAAGTTTCATAATTACCTTATCTCACACAAATCGTTTACCTGTAACTATTCAATATCCTTACAAAAAATTGATTATGTCAGAACGTTTTCGTGGTCAAATTCACTTTGAATTTGATAAATGTATTGCTTGCGAAGTATGTGTTCGTGTATGCCCAATAGATCTACTTGTTGATTGGAGATTGGAAAGAGATATGAAAAAGAAACAATTACTTAATTATACACCTATGTCTATGTTTTTGATATGGGGTTTCTCGTTATAGCCAATGTGGAGGTTGACAAGTAATATGAATTATAAAACAAGTAGGAGCACAAAAGATAACAATGAAATAGGTAGGAAACTAGATAAATATACAAATAAAGATATGATGATGTAATCGACAAGAATAAATGTACCATGAAGGAAAATGGACAATGCATAAAAAATAATTAGATACTAAATTAGAATAGCAATAATTTTCAAGGAGAAAATGCACTATGAGCCTTGGCTGTGGAATTTGTGTTGTAAAGTCCACATGTTAGATTTTTTTATTTTTATTTGTTTTTTAAACGACCAATCTGTAAAAATTAATAGATGCTGGACTAAATGCAAAATGCCAAATTAAATATATTTTATGGGTTTTGTGTGCCCTCGACTGGGAATATTGTGGCCGACTTTGGTTTAAAGGATGTAGGGGCGACATCAATATGGTGGATGATAACAACTCTTGGGATTCAAATAGGTGAGAAAGCGATGCTTAAGGAAGGTGTTTGTCGGCCAGGGCAAATTGTTGGTGTGGTAGTATGAAATGTTTGGTTGAGGGTGTTAAGAATAGGGGGTTCAACAGAGATGCATTGGACGATGGTTGGGAAGTGGGTGGAGACGCTAGAGCAAGAAATGGTGCAATGTCACAGGGAACAAAACATAGTGCTTTGATCTACACAAAGCTAGGTTATCTTGCGGATGACATCAACAAAGTGGTGGCGTCACTAGAGGTTGATGGTGTGGACCCAAAGGATAGGATCTACTTGCTTGGGTGGGTTTGTTGGTGGATCACGATGATGCTATAGGAGTGGCAAACGACAAAGGTGGTCATAGGCAACATGAGGAGGTGATATGGAGGAGTGGCAAGCGATGAAGGTGATCACTAGTAATAGAGGCAAGAGATAGTGTTAGGGAGAGAGATGACGACATCTAGCGAAGCTAGTGGAGGTAAATATGTGACAAGGAAAGAAATCAAGAAGTGATCAGAGAGGAGGTATAGAACCGAATCACAATTAAACTTTGATACCACTGAATATAACATGGCGGGACCTCACTTAGAGGAAACTCTTACACGTATCTCACATAGAAAACAAATGGGAAATTATTATTAACTGAAAGATTTTGGAATTATAAATAAAGACTTTGATACCACTTATTGATGCATATAATAAGGTATAAGATAAGTTGAAGTATGAAGGAAGCTATATTTCCATACAAGTGGATTGTTGAAAAATCAAGTTTGGATTATAAATATAAAATATCGTCTCACCCAAACCTTTTCCTTATCGATGCATATGATAAGTAAAGCTATAAGATAAGTAGAAGTTTGCTATTCCTCTTGAATGAAGCTATATTGCCATACATGTGGATGGTTGAGAAATCAAGTTTGGATTATAAATATAAATATTTTCCCCCTAAATTTAAGACTTATAATATTCTCATACAAATTTGAGATGAAATATTCATGTTGTGTTAAATTGTTTGCATGGTATTACAATAATATGTAATATTTTAATCATATAAATGTTAAAATATAAATTAATAAAGTTTTCTGTTTTGCTCTTCTATTTTTTACATTGTTCTTTATTTTTCTCATTTTTTTTTTTTCTATTTTTATTATTTTTTCAATTTTTTTACCCATAGGTCTAGGCTTGAGTTGACACAGGTACTAGATCTAGTCACGGTTTGGAACTAACTATTTGACACTTCGAAAAATCTTGACTTCTAATCTTAACCGTCGGAGTTAGTTATTATTCATGGTTTGGAACCGCCGGTTACAGGTCATTTTATAGTTCACTATCGGGTGCGGTTATGATTAAACCTTATATTTTATTTTTTAAAAAATATTTAAAATTTATAAATTTTGAAATGTAAAAAAATAATTAAAAAATGGCTTGAACTTGCCTACATCTGCTCTAAGGGTATAGGGGAATCAAAGCTAGCTAGCTTATCTTTTTACCCTTATTAGCTTAGGATTTTTATTCTTACTAGCTTGGGAAGTGGTGGTTTTCACTCACTTCTATTTCTCGTTCTCGTAGTGGTAGTTCTTTTGGTGTCGAAATCTTTTGGCTTGGCCTCTGAAAGTTGCATTCCTTGAATTCTTTTTGCGGATCTCGTCCAATCATCAAGTAGCGTTTGAGCTTCCAAAGAATTAGGAGCCTAAGTAGATCGTCTTTTATCCAACTAACCTTTGGAACTAAATGTTTGTTCTACATCAACAATCAACACTGAACAAACTAGAAATTTCTTTGCTATGATAAAAGAATAAGATAATTTTGGGCTTCACTAAAATCAATAAATCAAAATAATTCTCAATTCTTGTTGGAGCTTGAGGATCCTCGTGGATATTTCATACATTCTCATAATAAAATTCGTCTTTTTGCATTTTAAACTACCACCATTAAAATTTTGTGTTTCATGTTCATTATCTTTTAATCTATATTTTAAACTATAGTCTTTTAAATATCATATAAATTAGTTCTAATACATTGTACAATTAAAGTAGGATAAGGAGAGGAATAATTCTTAAAAGTATTAAACCATCATCATACATGACATTTTATGCAAATCTTAATTTAAATCTAAGATTTAAAACAAATGCAACTAAATAAATATTAGGAATATAATAAAAATTCATCAGTCTTATATTTATTTAAAATCAAAGTTATTTTACAAAAATCCATTACAACTAGAATCATTAAATATTTTAAAATTTCACAAATATTGTTACATATGTTCTATTTGTGCGAAAACAAATATATATTATTATTATTAACATTTTGTACAAAAATGAATACAATGATTCTCTATATTGAATTTTTTTTAGATCTTATTCCATTAAGTTTACAAAATCTACTGTATTGTTTCATTACACTAGGTTGTGACCACAAATAAAAGATAACAATTTTAATTGGTTTAATTTAGTTTTTAAAATTTTTTAATCTTGCACTTAGATTTGAAATATGTACGGACATCACATTGAATATGAAAATATAAATCACTGAGTTGACATATAATTTTAATTTCTTCAATACTTGTACTATTAGAACTAGTATTATTAAACGATATTAAAAATATCTTAAAAGTTAATCTATATTCTTCTAAAATCAAAAAAAGATATTCTGAGCAGTGTATGCTTCAATGAGTATATGATATGCTAGTAAATGTTTTTGGATTGACTAAAAATTTTCAATCCAATGACAAGTCACACCCATATAAGAGTGTGTCTGCCGATGGTCACTCCAAATTTTAGAACACAGAGATACTTTATTATTTAACTTACTAAAATTTTCAATTAAAATTTTTTTTTACCTTATTAACTATTTTTTAAGTGTACGAGCGACTTACTAACTAATTTTTTAAGTGTATGACTAAGTGTTGTTGGGGAAACATGTTTAGACCAAGTTAAGTATAAAAATCTTCAAATGTGTATTTAGAACCAAAACTAAAAGAAAGGTGTTTGATGAAAATAAATCAAAATTCTCTTGATTTATTATCGATATTTAGAATAATTAAATAAATTAGAATTGATACCTCCATTAGATGAAAATGTAAATAATTGTGTTTGAGAATGATCGATTCCAAATTCAACATGTGCTTAGTTTCAATATGTCGCTTCAATGATTCATAACTGCTATTTGATTGAAATTTATAGGATATTTTGTAATACTTACATTTTGGTTTTTTGGACGGAGGAGGGGGATCTTCTCAAAATGTTTGGTAAAATAGATGATTTCAGAGATTAAGCTTCTCAAACTCTGGAAGTATGTATACTTTCTTGCATCTCAAATGTGAGGAATGACTCATCATTAGTAAATTAAATATGATTGGTCTCTAAATTCAGAATTGCCTTCGCCTTGCCTTTGTGTGATACACTAGATCTTTCCATTTGAATTGTAGTTGAAAATGATTGAGATTTGAGAATTGAGAACAAGAGTAAAGAAGTTGACGTAAAAAAATACTAGGGTATTTATAAAGTTAATGAATGAAGGTCATCTAATCGTGGCAGATGATAAAAAAGGGTCAAATAATTTGGATTATTCAAAAGGAAAAAAAAAAATTGTCCGTTGGAACCACCAATTATCGACAGTTAAAACGTGTATTTCTTTTTTAAAAAACTGAACTGGCGGTTCATGGCTTATTATTGGATGGAAACTTAATGGCCTCTCTAGCAACAATCCGATTACGATTTTGCCCGTCAAACTGAGTCAATGGTGAACTAGCCCGATGACCCGGTTAAGGTTCTAGGCCAGGTGCAGTTTAGACCCTGCCCGTGGTTGGGTCTAATAGGTATGAATCTGAGAATATAAGAAAAATAAAAATAAAATCGTTGTGTACATTGTTTACACTATCTTTGCTAAACTTATTTAGACTTCTCTTTTACACCCATGGACACCCATGTAGAATATAGGAAAGGCCTCACCTCTAGCACTCTCAGAACATCAAATGTTATCCACAAAATATCCCTCTACCAGCACTTAGGTTTCTTACGGCCTCTGTGCTCTCACCTCAAAACATCTACATCTTGAGACACTCTCAATGTAAAAAAAACTTGCAACCACAGTGCTTCCCTAGCTGAAATTTGCAGTAACTAGTGGATTAAACTGAATACTTGTAAAATACCCCAAAACAAAGACTAACAATTCGTAGGCTACTATATTTCCTACTATTTGGCTTTTGTTAATGCCTAACAAAATTATATATATTGATCGTTGGATATATTAGCTAATTTGATACAATTATTTTGTCAAGCTTCTAACTTCTGAAAACAAAAATTAAATTTGAATCTTATTTTATTTTTTAGCAAATAACTATTATAAAAATATCAAGGTCTTGTATTGTTCTAATTCGTGGTTTTGGTTTTTGGTTGGAACTCAGGCTGTTATTCTACCATATCATGCTGATACAATATGTTTTGACAGGAGTCGAAGTGTGTCTAGATGAATTTGGATAGGATTTATTCTCTTGCTAAAGCTATTATGTTATAGCTAGTGGGTTAGTCTCAAATTGTGTTTTGAGTTTAGGATTTAGTTCAAGTCATATAGCTACTACTATGTAGTGGGTTTCTTTTAAAAGCAAGAATATAATCTTTCATTTCATCAATGTCTACATGGTATTAAAGCTAGAAGCAGTGTTAGGTGGAATCTGTCAATTTATATAGCCTCCCTTCACCCATTTATCATCCTCAGATCTCCTCTATCTCCTTGTCTGCGACAAGCCATTCATGATGAGGCAAATCCTGTTTTCAGCTCCCTGCCATAGCCTGACGGCTATCCAAGTTGTAGAAGCTCCTTTAGGTTTAGGTGTCATCCTACTTTAAGTCATCAACTTAGTTGTTTGCTTTGCTGAGCTATGTAGGCCCTATGCTAAATTTAATATTCCCTGATTTCAGCTGCTTGACTCGATTATCAGTCGCGACATATGATTCTTCAAGCACAAGATGTATTGCTGGGCTTTAGACGTGTCTGAAACTTCTCTTATGTTTGTAGCTGATCTTCTTCACAAAACAACCAGAGAGATCAGGTCCTCCTTTTTCATCACTGCAGATGCATAACTGACATTGCAAATCTATATCTGCAGTTTCTCTCTTTTCCTCTCCAACTATTACCGACTCTTGCCAAATTCTTCTAAAGCAACCCTCCATTGTTTTCCATAGCTAGGGTTAGACACACACCCAACTTTTGCTTTCTTTCTAGTTTCTCACTTTTGCTGACATTAAACTCACTCATTCTTCTTTGGTTTCTTAATTTTGCAATCATATCTCTTTTCTTCTTCCTGTCACAGACAGCTTGGCATGAAGATTAGCTATTTTTTTGTCTTCTGCCTTTTGTTGCTTGTTTTCTCTCCTTCCTCTTGTTCTCCTTGTGTCTTTTATCTTTTGGTAGCCTCCCTTACTCCTAATTACATCCATAGATGTGGTTCTTCCTTTTATTTTGTAATGCATATGGTACTCTCGTTACTCAGTTGCATCCATGGCTTTTGGTAGCCTCCCTTCCTTTCTTGGCTTGCATCTCCTTAATTAGTCCTAAGATTTGCTTTACTGAAAAATCTACTCGAGAAACTTCTTCTGCAATCTCTCTCTTCCCCTCTATAGTGCATTGGTTTGTAAGTGAAGGAATCAATGCTTGCATGCAATTAACCAAAGTTTTGTTTCACCAATGTGAATATTATGTTTTTGTTTCATCATAATCATGTTAGTTTTGTTTTTCTATTTTATTTAACAAGCTATGAATAAATAATATTTATCTAAGCTTGATCGGAAGCATTTAAATGTATTAGGCAATTTCTAACATTCAGTGGTTAAGGTTTAGGTTGAATCCTATGTTTAATGGGCATCTTTCTAAACAAGAAATACAATATTTCATTTACCCCATTCCTACAACTCCTTTAATGCCCTTTCATCTTCTAAAAACAAGACTACAACAATTAGTTAGTCAATTGTATGTATTAAAATTTTATTGTATCTCCACTCCATATACTTTGTCATACAATAATGCATGTTGAGATGAATTTTGGTGGGATTTACTCCTTTAATACCCTTTCACATAACTTATTTTACTTTTTAATAACATTATAATAATTAAGTAGACAATTGAATTAAAATTTTATTTAACAATACTGTGATAATACATTCTTTACTCCTTTAGTTCCCTCTCACCTTTTCTTCTTTAGTTCCCTTTGACGAAGCTTGTTTACTTCTAAAATAAGTATAACAATTAAATCATGAATTGAATTTAAATTTTGTTGTATCTTAACATGCTGACGGTTGACACACTTGAAGGTATGGTAAGAGAAATTTAGATAAGTTTTACTCCTTTAATGCCGCTTGTTAATTTCAGAAAGAAAGAGTATAACAATAATTTAATAATAATCAAGTTAAATTTTTAGAAAAATAAGATATAAAATTATAAAAATTATCTTGACTAATTGTTAGATGTGACATTATTAGTTAAATCCATCTAAATTAATCTCAATATGCTTCAATGTGTAGTTTGTTGTGATGATATGATATCATATTGCCTCAACATAAGTAACACAATATCCATGTCAACTAATACTAGGATTTGAAATGTATTCGAATATTAAATTTGAGTTATATCGGGCAGCCTACTAAAGAATTTTATGCTATTATAATTTTAAATAGATATTTTTGTTTTCTTTCTATTGATATTTGATTTTTTGAATTAATTTATTGTTGTAACAAAATAAATTAGTAATATTATTAACATAATATATTTTATGGATTCCAAGCACTTTTTTTAGTGTCTATTTGTAAATGTGGGTAATTTTAGTCTTTTTGGAAAATAAAATTAAATATAGTTTGTGTAACATTTTTATTTTTATTTTCTATTCATGTTTTTAAATTTATGTATTTATTTGATTTATATTATATTTTATGCATAATGTATTCTTAACATGGCAATTTTGTCAAATGTGAACAAAACTTTCAACCCTCTAGGTGAACCAAAGACTCTAATTTTACATGAGTAAGTTAATGGATAAAATTATTTGCTTCATAAAGCCATTCAATTTGTACATTTGTACTTTATTTCTTGTGAATTGCATCTTGCTCATATTTAAGACACATTAAGTAGAGGGGATAAATGTTTTTTTGGTATACCATTTTAAAATTTTATTGCATTGGAACCTTCTGCTTTAAAAATTAGTATTAAGTTTCATCATATCGTTGATGACTATTCATCGAGATAAAGCCCTAAAGTGTCAAACCGTGCTGATCGGCACGGATGGTGTAGAATTTATGATTTTGCTTGCCAATTGACACACGAAGTGCTCAACACCAGCATTGACACAAGAGTTACTGAAATAGAGAGGGAGAGAGGAGGGATAAGTGAGAATAGAAGAATAAGTTATCATAAAGAGGAGGAAGAGGAGTATAGGCACGTTGGAAGTGAACACGCGACAACGGCTTTAGGTGGCAAGCACGACATTTGCTTCAGGCGATGGGCAGACAAAGGGATGCACGAGGAATCAATTAGAGAGAGACAATAAAGAAATTAAATAATTTTTAATATTATAAAATATAATTAACCTAATTAAATAAAGTTGAATTATCTTATATATAAACTTGGTTTTGTTTAAATAGGCCAAAATAAATTCAAATCCACTCCAGTTTGAACCTTCTTTATTCTAATCATTATATCTATTTAATGTATTCAATTTAACCCAAAACTAACTTCCACCCAACTCTAAAATCCAAAATGTTAGTTTGATCCTACTTGCTTCTAATCTTTATAACCTAAACTAACATTCAAATGACTCTACAATCCAAAATATTAGTTCGATAGCTTAATTAGTTATCTAAAAGGTTAAAAAAACAATTTAAAATGCAAAAATTTAAATAGAATGAAATTTAGTATAAAGATTTTTTTTTCGTGTTCTAACTTTTGTGACATCAGAAGAAATAGAGAGATTATGCAATCAAGTAATAGAAACCTATACTTTAATAAGATCATGTCTTGCTTCTTTTCCTCCTTTTATTTTCTCAGCTTTAGTTCGAGTGTCAACAAATAGTTAAGATTCAACACAACACTTTGTTTAAATGAAAATTTATTTAATTAAATAAAAAATAAATTTATTTATTATTTTTCAGTATTTTTAGTTCATTTGATTTATTTAAGATTCATTGTGATTACAATAAGTGTCTACCAATCAGATCAAATTATTTTTTTTTATAAAAACTCTATTTTCAAATTGAATATGATTATTGAAAAATCTGAAATTCAAAATTTTAAAATTTAATTCAGCAAATTACTGAACCACGTAGCTAAAATTCCGGAATACTCAAATCATGTACCCAAGTTTCAAAATTACCAAATCATGTACCCAATTTCATTTTTTCCCCTCAATCGATTTGGATACTATTCATCAACACAGTAATGTCCTGAATCGATTGCTAGCAATCGATTACAAAATTTGATTCATGATCAAAAAATTGTTGCTCTCAATGTGACGTATGAAAATGATGTTTGAGGGCGTGAATATAATCAGGAGAATTAGACGAACACATAGAACCTAGTTTCATGTCATTCCAAACTCTTTAGATCATTCCCAATCAATTGACGGATAAATTTTCCAATCGATTGGGAACAAGAAGAGGGGTAAAATGGGTATTGGGTACGTGATTTGATAATTTTGAAACTTGGTATGTTATTTGGGTATTCCGGAACTTCAGGGTTCAGTAATTTGCCGAATTTAATTGAGTCAAGTCTATGCCAAGATTCATATTTTTTATTTTTAAAAAAATTTATACTTGGTTAGCAAAAACGAGGAAGAGGAAGACCAAAAAAGACTTGGTTAGCAACAATAAAACAAGATAAAATTTATTTAAATATAGATGATGATATAGTAGGGGATAGAGCTCAATGACGTAAAATGATCCATATAGCCGACCCCACATAGTGGGATAAGGCTCGGTTGTTGTTGTTGTATTTACAAAACTTAGGAAGTAGTTTAAACTTAAAATATAATATTTTATATTCTAAAATTTAAAAAAATTTGAATGTTTATTTTTTATCCACTTTAATAATTGTAGTTATGTAAAAAAAAATGAAAATTAAACAATTTAAAAAAAATTATTTTATTGCTACTAAGAGTGCTTATATTTAGATTTTTATCAAACAAAATATAAAAAGCAAAGTAATATTTAATGCTCAAAATTATTATCAAATATTCAAAAGAAAATTTCAAATAGAATTATAAAAAGCATTCATTTCAAACAAAATTACTACAATGTTACAAAATTTGAAATCAAGGTATGCCTTGGTTTAATAGAGGACAAGAAAAGTTTTCATTTTTCTCATTACTTATTCGAGTGTTTTACTTGCAAAAGTTGAATGGAATAAGTATACAATTTACAAGTAATTAAAATGGTAAAAATTAAAATATAAATAGTTTGAAGCATTTTATTTTACAGATTGAGGTGATCATATTAATCAATAGACTTAATTAAAATTTATAACTTATACTAAGTAAAATTAATTATTAATTAAATAACTATCGAAATTGCATGAGTATTTGGTATCATATGATATTGAAATCATATTGTTT
The DNA here is from genome assembly GCA_038050645.1 of Hedychium gardnerianum. Taxonomy (NCBI): domain Eukaryota; kingdom Viridiplantae; phylum Streptophyta; class Magnoliopsida; order Zingiberales; family Zingiberaceae; genus Hedychium; species Hedychium gardnerianum. The sequence continues at coordinate 9,867,590 of JBBUKS010000104.1, read as the reverse complement.
GGTCAATGACCAAAATAATTTAAACCTTGCCGAGTTTAGAAACAAGTCATTAGGTCTGTTAGATTGATCCTACTATCCTATGATTCACTTGTTGAATTTTTTATTAGCTCCTTTTTTTTCTCTTGATGTCACAGGTAATACTTATTTTGGGATAATAGTTTAGTTTGTGCAGTTTCTAGTAATGCAACAAACCAACAAAATCACCTCATCCTTTTTTGTTCCAGTTGTAGAATAAGAGAATATAAAATATGCAGACAATGTTGCCTAGAATCACTTCTATGCTAATTCTTTTTTTGTTTATTTGTAATCCTCTGTCCTATATATACTTTTCAGTTTTTACTAGGTGAAATGTGTTGTTGTTTCACATTCAGATACAATCTGACAAAAATGTTTGAATTTAACATGCATCTTACTAGGAGCAAACCTAACTTCTGTGTTATCTTATCAGCAACTAATTGGAGTTTTGCTAGATGCTCTTTTAACTCTGTTCTTGAACATTGCTAAGTTGGAGATGTTTTTTTTTTCTTGTTAGGTCCAAATGGAAGTGGGAAAAGTTCTCTCTTCCGGGTTCTTGGAGGTCTCTGGCCGCTTGTATCTGGTTATATTGTAAAACCAGGGATTGGTGCAGATCTTAACAAGGAGATTTTCTATGTTCCACAACGACCATATACAGCTGTGGGAACACTTCGTGACCAATTAATCTATCCTTTGACAGCAGATCAGGAGACTGAACCACTCACTCATGAGGGAATGGTCGAATTATTAAGAAATGTAAAATTATGCTATTTCTCTGATTTTTGGTTGTCTCTCTTCAACATCCCTTCAGTATTTATGGATTAAGATGTCTCTCTTCACAAGCATTTGAATTCTTAGTTGCTAAAGGTAAAATCAAGAAGTTTTCTTTTGGCAGGTTGATCTAGAGTATTTATTGGATCGTTATCCCCTGGAAAAGGAAATTAACTGGGGAGATGAACTTTCTCTTGGTGAACAACAAAGACTTGGAATGGCTAGGTTATTCTATCATAGACCCAAATTTGCTATTCTTGATGAGTGTACTAGTGCTGTCACAACCAATATGGAGCAACGATTCTGTGAGAAGGTTCAAGCTATGGGCACATCATGCATCACAATATCTCACCGACCTGCTTTAGTTGCATTTCATGACATAGTTTTGTCTTTGGATGGGGAAGGGGGGTGGAGCGTCCATGACAAGAGGTAAGCCCAGAATTTCCTCGATATTCTGGTTCTTCTTCTAGCTGTTAATAGATATAAGCAATTCAGAAAATTTTGCTAACTTCTCAGGGAAGGGTTGTCTCTCCCTTCTGAAGCAAGTGGTGATTCGATAACAGCGCTGTCAGATACAGATCGTCGGAATGATACAATAGCTGTTCAAAGAGCATTTTTTTCAACTGGGAAGGTTTAAACAAAATACCTCCATTTCTTTGTTCATGTAATGTGACGAAAGGTTTCTGATATCCTTTTCTGTAGGGGAACAAATTAACGAAGTCAAATGTGCATTCTTATTCCTCCAAGTTTATTGCATCATCACCTGACGCAGATGAGCAAGTTCCTCTTCCTGTTGTTCCACAACTGTATGCTCCAAAAGTCCAACCTAACAGAGTCGCTTCAATGTTTAGAGTACTGGTGGGGATCTGCCTCATATTTATATTTACATTTACATTTACATTTGTGAAAATTCTTTTATCTGCTGATTTGAAGTTTTCTGGAGAGACCATTATGCTAGTAGCTGTGAGACCAGCATTCCTTCTATTAAACTTGTCTGGATAAGACCTGAAACGAGATAAATTATATGCTTTCATGCACTTTCTTTGCAGATTCCTTCCCTTTTTGATAGACAGGGTGCAAAGTTGTTTGCAGTTGCATTACTTGTTGTGTCGAGAACATGGATCTCAGATCGTATTGCTTCCTTAAATGGTATGTGTATGTGACATACTCTGGATCTTTTGTCTGTTTTCTTCATGTCGAGTTGGCTTTTACAGGAACCAGTGTGAAGTATGTTTTAGAACAAGACAAAGCAGCATTTATTCGATTGACTGGCATAAGTGTTCTTCAAAGTGCTGCAAATTCATTTGTTGCACCTACACTAAGGTATGATTTTCTTGGATTACCACGTTTCATGAGTTTGATTAAACAAACTGTAGTTCCTACTTCTTAGTATAGGATAACATATATACGATGATAGATATGCCTGTTAGGCTGCTAATACTGGTATCGGATAATCTTTTACTGCTCATATGATTGTAAGGAAATTTGAAAATTGTGCACAAGTGATTTGCTAATCTGAGTTACTCCTGGTTATAGTTAGTGTAGAGTGAAAGTTGGAAAGAGAAATATAATTAAATTACCATGGATGATAACTCTCAATCATGTCTTTTAGGCTCACATCTTACTAGTGTGACATCAAATAAACCCATGAAATTGTCAACATTGCTCATTTCATTTATTGACAAGTAAATGCCATAGATTAAAATACTTTGGATTTTTCAACAATTTGTTAGAAGGTTGAGAGCCATATTAGTTGAACTTAGAACCTTTCCAATTCACTAAATTGGCTTTTGAAATTTGAAGTATGTCAAATGTCCAATTTAATTGCTATGATAATTAATCTTTCCTATATTATTGTTATTCATCCTCGATGTATGCTTGATTTTTCCATCTTTCTAATCTTTCTGGTTCTGTCCACTTCTAACGGGTAATTCTAAGTGATCATATTATTCTTCTTTTGTGCCCATTCTGAATTATATTCTTCCATTTTTACTAGCCAACTAAACTAATTGGATTAATCAACCATTGCATCTTTATAGTTTGATGGTAGTGAAAAGAAATAGATGAAAAAGCATCTGTAATACTTGCACAGTAGTAAAAAGCAATAGCAAAACCTATAGCTAATAGCTACTTGCGCTAAAAGAACAAGTGTGATCCTCCCTTAACAATAAAATATGTTAAACATAAGGAACATATACTAATTATACCATCTCTAATTGCCTGAATCTCTAGAAAGAAGTTCCTCAAACTGATCTTATACTATGAAGATAGTTAACCTAAAACCAAGGGACTCATCCATAGAAAACTGTATATGAGAAAAATTTCATCTCGAATGGATGAAGCAGAAAGCACTCAAATGGTGATTTCAACAGCTATGTAATAGAAAGTTCAAAACTACTTAACTTAGGAGCTTGATTTACTATGACCCAAAGACATGATGTAAAATAAGTTGAAAATCTTTCTTTGATGATAATGCCTAAAAATACGAAATTGCCTCATATGCCTTTTTTAGTATGGATTATTACAGGCCTCTTGAATCTTTTACTTATTTATTTTGTATTTTAATTTTGAATATGTTTTTTCTATAATTCATATTAATTCTCATTTAACTATCTATTATATTAAGAATTTATATTATAGGAACTAACTTGTTCAGATCCCATGAATCAATTGAAACTCCAAATTCATACTAGAACCATAATGGTTTAGTAAATCCAAGCCTCAAGCTAAACTCTAGGGTTTTCTGTGTAAGATCCTGTCATAATCACTTACTGAATGTATGCTTTGATTCAACAGTATCTAGAAAATTACTTTTCCTTTGATAAAAGAAGAGTGTGAAAGAAGGAAAATTGCTTCATTTAGGAAAATTATATTTGACATTTTATCTGACTTCGAGGTCTCAATATTGGGTATGAATCATTTTTGTCATATTTGTTTTCTTGATCTATTCTATATTACATTGATTTCATGTTCTAGATATTAGAATAATTATCCAACAAAATAGACTCATCTTGATAGTGATGATACAACTATTCTTTGTATTATCACTAGGATCAATTGTAAGTCACACACTCATGTTCCGGAGATACAAAACTAAATAAATTTCATGGTCGAACTACTAGAATGGTGTAAAAAAATCTTAAGTTTAAGCAAAATCATCTTTTTATTATTGAAAACTATTTCTTCATAAATCATTTAAAGTTAACTCATTGCAAGACCACCCAGTAAACTGAAAAATTATAAAGTTCCAAAATAATAGATTGAAATACTGCAAACAAGGCCCTCCCAACTCTCATTAGTGGCGTAACACACCTGCTGGTGCTACTTTACCATACTTTGAATGGTGTAATCCCCCTTTTGGAGCTACTTTAACATATTCTGAATTGAGTGATTTCAATAAATCCATTTACCTTTTGCTCATCTTTACACTAATTATCCACATGCTCTCTTGTGCATCCAACAAATCAATAACAACCTAATGGATTTTATTCAGTTCTAAAATTTTGACTTATTGCAGGCATCTCACAGCCAGACTTGCCCTTGGATGGAGAATCCGGTTGACTCAATATTTATTGAAGAATTATTTGAAGAAAAATGCTTTTTACAAGGTAATCCTCTTTTTTAGGTTAACACACCGCATATTATTCTTCATGTGGGTTTGTTTCAAACTTTTATTTATTTATTTTTCTTTCAGTTGATCTTGCGAGGGCTGTTACATTCATTTTTGGATCACATTATGTTTGTCTAATAGATGCCAATTTGAAAATAAAATGATTTAAGGTAGGCGAAATGAAAGTCTTAAGCTCTATAGGTTTAAGTTACATGATTAAATTTTTTGACATTATTCAAATAATTAAGTTTTAAATACAATAATGACTGACGTTGAAACTTCTTTTGTCTATAATTTAAGACTGAACTTGTTTGTTTGATATTGCTATGATCTAATTCTTTAGACTAGAAAATCAAAGAAAAATTACAATCGTTATATAATTGATTGTTTAGTGGCAATGTATAGAAGGAACTAATCTATCCATACTAACTAGATGATTGGATATTACAAAATGGTTGGCAATAAAAAGATATTGTTGCTTAGAAATTGAAGAACTACAATAAACAAGGATGACAAAAGATGAATGGTACTCATTGCAAATTCCTATGGTATTGTATAGTGGGAGGTTTGATGAGAGATGTGGCAATTTTTAAATTAGATTTTAAATTTTATAATTAAATTTATTTAATTGTATGAATATATATTTTTATAAAAATAAAAAATTAGAATTTGATTCAATCAAATTTGAAAATTTTAATACAAATTTTTAAAATAAAATTAATTTAAATTTAAATTTTTTTATCCTTATATTTGAATTGGAGATAATATTCTATTTTTCTTTTAAATGTTCCATTTGCTACACATCTATTGTAATTATTATCATATAATTTTGGTAATATTTTCAATGAAATAAATTTAAAAACTAAAAAGTTTAATTTAATAAATTTTGTTTGCTGAATCCTAATATTCTCATCGCTTGTTCGCACTATTTTTCACTATCATAAAAATTAGAATACGAAAAAAATCTTTGTTGAGATTAGATACTAAGTTTTATTCAATTTAAACTTTTTGATATTTTACATTATTTATTTAAAATTTTATAGTACTAACTACACTAAATTAACTAATATTTTAAATTCTAGTGGTCGAGTGTAAGTTTGTTTAACATTGGGTAGAGTTAATCGAGTGAGTTTAATTGACCTTAATTTGGATTTATTTTGATTAGTTTAAAATTGAACAAAATAATCTGGTTGAATTGTATTTAATTAGATTGGTTCAATCGTATTTTATTAAAATTTTAATATATTTTAAAAATGTTAGAAATTATTTAATTAGGATTAGAATTAATGATATTTAATTAATTTTTTCCTTTTCTCTCTCATTCCCATTTCCCCCCTAATTTCTTTTATTTTTTTCTGATTTCTTTTCTTTTTTCCCCATTCCATTTTTCCTGATTTCTTTACCTTTTTTCCCGATTCTTCCCAAATGAGACCCTTTTTCTTTGCATTCCCCTCCAACCCCAATTCTTCTCCACTCTTGTAGGACGCCTCCTCCTGACTCTCGTAGGAATGCAACATCTTGACCAATGTTTTGTCCTCCACCGCTAACTATTGATTCATGTCGCCGGCTTCCACTCCTCTCTCTATGGTACTTCTATGTTCCTTCTGTTTGTCCCTTAGCTCTCTTCTTTTTCTCTCTCGCCCCCTTTGTTTTTCCTCGCCTCTATCGATGTTGTACTCCTCTCCTTTCTCTCCCTTTGTTTTCATTGCTACCTGTGTTAAAGTGGTCTCACACGCCGATCAATGGGTGGAACGTTAAATTTTGCCCATGTCAATTGGCATATCTCAACACTCGAAACCATGCCGCATACACAAGATCATGTATAAATGAGTGACCCAATAAGTTTTCTGTATATAGTCTCATCAACCTTCTTAGCTCCATCATTTTTTGAAAGCTTATCATTGACTACCACTGGAGCATAAGAGGCTTTGCAGCAATTTCTTCATCTAATCAATGGCATATTTTTCTTGAGAGAGATTCTCCCATTCTCTTGCTTCACTTGCATCCCAATAAAATATCTCATATATGTCATCTCAAATTGACTCCTCATGGCTTTCATAAAATTTTCAATTATCATCAGACTATTGTCCATATATATCAGATCATCAACAGAAACTCATCCTATAAGGAAACTATTGTACCTTTTGTCTTCACATACATTGATGGCTCACTTGGATTTCTTTGCAATCCATTTTTTTGAAAATAATTATCAATTTTGCTATTCCATGCTCATGGGGTTTGCATTAATCCTTAAAGAACCTTTTGAAGTCGATACACTATGTTTTCTTGGCTTGTAATTACATATTCTTATGGCTATTGAAGATATATTTTTTCAATTTCTCCATTCAAGAATGTTGATTTAACATCTAGTTGGTAAATAACAACTTGAGTTGAGCAGCAAGAGCCATGAACTTACTGATAGTTTCCATGCAAGCAATAGGTGCAAATGTCTCATTGAAGTCAATTCCAAGCTATTGAGCAGTCCTTTGGCAACAAGGCGAGCTTTATGCTTTCGAACAAAGTCATCTTCGTTGTATGTAGTCTTGAAGAACAATTTTAAGCTGATAATCTCTTTGGATGGTGGCTTTTCAATGAGCTGCCAAGTGTTGCTCTTCTCAATCATCTCATTTCTTCATTCATGGCTTGTAGCCAAACTTCTTCTCTAGTGACATCCTCATAACTTTGGGGCTCACTAGCAGCAAAAGAAACATCACATGCTTCATATACTTATTGCAATGAACGAGTCTTTTCTTGATGGTGATTAGTTGTATCTGAAACCAAATGATTTGTTGATGATGAAGAGCCTGAAGTTTCTAGATTTGGAGAAATTAAATGGGTGACTTCACTAGCTTGAGGAGGTGTTGCTTGTGAATCCAGCTCGTCTTTCCATTCCCATGCACTTCCTTCATCGAAAAACACATCCTTTTGAAATGATCAACTCTTGAGTGTTGAGAATGACCTTTGGAATGGTCACTATAGCCAATTAAGATGCATTTCTCTCCTTTTCCATCAAACTTTTCTTTGTTTTGAGGAAGAATGTGATAAGACGCCAACAAACCAAAAATGATCAATCTTCGATTTTCGTTGGAACCATGCTTCATAGGGCGTCGTGCGGTAGACATCCTTTGTTGGGAATCTATTCAAAAGGTATACAACTCTATTAATAGCTTCTGCTCAGTAGGTGTTTGGCAAACCTTTGGCTTTCAACATTCTTCGAGTCATGCGATTTTCCCATTCCGCAATGCCATTTTGTCGAGGACTTCATCAAACAGTAAGCTGCCAATTTATGCCCTTTTCTTTGGAATAATTCCAGAATGACTTTGAAATGAATTCTCCTATTCCATCTGTTCTCGAGCCAATGACTTATTCATTTTTTTTTTCAATATAAGCCATAAATTGAAGAAATTTAGAGAAAGCTTCAGATTTCTACTCAAGAAAATTGACCCACATCATCTTTTGAATAATTAGAAAATATCTTCTGTTATTCAAAGAACAAGTTCTGGTTGAACCACAAATATTGACATGCAATAATTCCAGTGGAGCTGTAGCTCTCCATGAGAGTTTGGGAAAAGACATTCTATGGATTTTTCCCTAAACAACAAAAAATCTCTCTCTAATGTCAACAGAAGGTGGCCCAATAACCATATCCTTCTTATTCAACAAATTAAGACTCTCATAAATTAAATGCCCATATCTCATATGCCAAAGCATTGACTCATCTATGACTTCAAATTTTAAAACTAAAATTTCTTTATGAGACATACACATTGGGAACACTCTATTTGATGCCAAAGCATTGACTCATCTGTTTGACCTCTTTTCTTGTCAAAAAGTGTGCATTTATCTGTATCAAATGTGAGCATATAACCAACCCTATTCAACTAGTTGACCCACACTTAAAAGTTTTGAAATAATTCAGGGACATAAAGCACATCTTTAATAAGTTTAGATGTACCTCGCTTTGTATCCACGTTGATATCACCTTTGCCTTCCACCTTCATGTAGTTTCCATCTATAAGCTTCACTTTGGATTTAAATGAATCATTCGGGTAGACTGCACTCACTATCGAGGTACTATGTATCTTGATCTTCTTATGTACTCATGCAAGAGTAAATAATTGTGTGGAGGATTCATCATTTTCGGTGAAGTTAGCTTGATTTTTCTGCTTCTTCGAGTAATTGATGTAAGGATGATTTTACAATCATTACATGGTCTAAACCAACAATCTTTGCTTTCATTATTGCTCTTTTTGCATATGTGGCATCGTTTGAAATCTTTGTTGCTAGATTGATTTTTCTTCCAATCTTTGCCTTTTGATTCACCTCTTGAATTGGAATTCTGATGTTGGTACTTTGGTTGTGTTGGTCGGTCTTCATTCTTGCTTTCCTTCACATTCATCTTGGATGGAGGGCTTGCTCTAATGCTTCCTTTATACATCTAGCATTCTATTCTCATGAGCTTCAAGGGAACCCATTAGTTCATACATAGTGAGTTTAGGTAAGTTTGTAGATTCCTTAATGATAGAAACATGTTGAAATTTTTGTGATAAAATCCACAAAATTTAATCAACTATTTTCTTTTCTTCTATAGCGTCACCACAACTTTTAAGCAAATCAACCATCTCAACAACTTTTGAGAAAAAATTGCATACTCTTTTAGTTTCTTTCATGGACAAATTATCAAAATTGGTCCATAGAGTGAGGAGCTTGATGACAATGACTGTCTCTGAGCCTTGGAACTCTTTTTGCAGAACTTCCCAAGTATCCTTAGCCTTTCTATAACTAAAATTCGAAGGAAAATTGACTTGCTCAATCATTGCGGGATGTATCGTAGTGCATTTGTGTCCTTTTTCACATTCTCTTTATATTACCTTTGTTGAGCATTTGTCCACGCTGAAGGGGTTTTTGTTGGCGGTTCTTCAATTACTCCCCAGAGATCTTGTGAGATGAAAATTATTTCCATCTGGCTACTCCAATAATTATAGTGCTCTCCATCAAAAATTGGAACTTGACTTGGAGAGTAGTGTATTTGCCATTTGAAAACAAAGAGAGTATATAGAGGCTTGATGCTCTTACCACTGATAGATATTGAAGCAAAAGGAGAAATATAGAAGTACAAAAAACAGTGGAATAAAATTATATTGGGTATATTTGTGGCATGACCACTACAATCTTATAAATTCATCATAGATAATTCTAGAATGACGTTAATTAATACCAAATTAATTTGGCCATCATTTACTAGTCTCATGAAACCACACAATACATCATTTACTAGGTTCATGAAACCGCACAATATATGCATATGCATCAATTCTCAAACATGCATATGCATTAATTCTCAAAAGTAACTTTGAACAAGTATATTTCTTGGGGTTTAATGGTTTTGGCAACCTAATTGTAAAGGCTAGGGATCTACTTGTAAATGCCATATAATATAAGGTATACAATATATTTTAACATTGATAAATAATAAACATAGATAAGAGGAGTCTAATTAAGATTAAACCCTATTCTATTATTTATAACATGGTGTCACAGCCTTGGTGATACCCATCACTAACATTCTACCTGCACCTATTTGCCTAAAACCTCTCAAAGTCTTCATCCATTAAAGACCTCTGCACACACTTTTCTATATGGAAACCGATCAATATCCTCACCTGTTTGAGATCTTTGCATGACACCACTTTAGCTCTATTAATTGCTTGATCTTACAATATTGTTTTTCGTCTAACATATTCATTTATTCATCATTAGCCACATGGTAGTCGAGATTGCTATTTGGACCTTAGAATCTTATGATCCAGAATGATCTAATTGATCCTGATTTCAAGTAGGATTTAAATTGGGTTTTGATTTTACTAACCTATTATATGATCATATGCTTGCTTACCATTCATAGATTGGATCTTGATCCCAACAACCTATACTAGCTACCATATACGGTCTTTTTAACTCCTTGTTAAAAGAATTCTTTCTCTATCATATACTTATGTCTTATGGTTCATTCATCTTACATAAGTTCTTATTTGCTATGTAAAGATAGAATATATATTTGTTTATGCTTCATATGAGAGTCTTAAAATGTAATGCTATAATATTAAAAATTACTGCATATGATAAATTATAAATGTCAAATATAGTTCTAAAATATTTCAATTAAATTGTAGAATTTTATAACCCTACTCTTTTATTTTGTGATTTTAACCTTTGGATCTCTTTTTATCAAAAGTCATATCTTGATTTTGATTATCTGTTAGAAGGACCTTAAACTGTGATGATATATTTGCTGCACCACCCATGGACTAGTTGCACCATCTTTATCTGCTCTCGTGGTTGAACCTTCTAAGATTTCTTGATAGATTCATAACCATCTTGGTTATCTTAGTCTTTCAAATCTTCAAAAGATGGTGCCTAGTTTATCTCATATTAATAGTATTGAGTGCAAGTTCTGTCAGTTGGGAACAATCTTTCCCAATAGTGTATAAATGTGTTTTTGTGTTGTTCTTTTTAGTTCATTCTGATAGTTAGGTTTTATCAGGTCTGTTCGAAATTGGATTTCAAGTAATTTTTTTTTTTACTTTTACTGACAACTAATCAAGAATGACTTAACTTTTGTAATGAAAATCCATTCTGAAATATACTCTATTTTTTCTTCCTTTTTGTGCAAAGATACAAACCCAATTTCTGTATAGGTTTTAAAGAACTTACTATTTTCTTTTGCTCTTTGTAATTCTTTATCTCTAGCTAGGATACTTTTTATAAGTTATATTGTTTTCACACACCCTAATAAAATGTCATAAGGAAGAAATCACCATTTGATTGAGATTGCTTGTATACTTCTTATTTGCATGCAAGTATCACTCAGATTTTGGGATGATGTTTATTTTACAACCACATGCCATCTTGATGTGCTGGTTTTCTTTACTATCTTAGTTCCATGTGATTCTATCTATTGTCTTTTGTCAAAGGTATTCATTTGAACTTGTTTTTTTTCTCATCTCTCATCTATTGGTAGAGATAAGTTGTCTCCTAGAGCCATTTAGTGTGTTGCTTGGTTACATTTAGTCGAAGGAGTACCGTTGCTGCTTTCTAGTGTTGCATGTATTTGTCTTTGTCCTTGTCACCTTCTTTGTGTTCATTTTATTCTTTTGAGGCTTCTTTTCTACTTCTGAGTCTGTAATTGAGGTGCTTTTAGTCTTATACCTTTTTTCATTCTATTATCTTCTTTTGTAGAACTGCTTGCTAGCACTGAATTAAGGTTCTTTTAGTCTTACACCTTTTTCCATTCTATTATTTTGTAAAATTGTTAGTTCTAGAGCTGTCATCATTTAGTCTCAACAATAGACATGAGTTCCACTACTTCTATTTTAGATCTAACCTCTATTGAATCTTCCCATTGCTTTTCAGAAAGTACTTGAAATTCTACTTCTCATCCCTTTTCTCATTTCATATCCTTCATTGCACTCCCATCAACCCATTCTTATTTTTTCCCCCTTTCGGATTCATACTATTTCAATAACTGTATTGGAGGCACTCTCACATTCAAGGTGGAGATAGGTTGTGCTCATGGAGATGCAGACCTTACATTCTAATGCAGTATGGGGTTTGATACTTTTTCCTCTTGGAATGCTTACAATGGGTTGTATATGGATTTTCATAGTGAAGCAATCACCTAATGTTATCATGGATTGACTATTGATGAAGGCTCAATTATAGCTATACTTGGGTTTTTGAAACACACTACTTAGACGCCTTTGTTAAGGATCAATGACCAGCTAGAGGGGGTAGAACTTGCATAAATGTGTTTCCACGAAGGCCCTTAGTATGTGACTCAATGTAGTAAGATGCGTATGAGCTTTTTAGTATTTACATATTATGCAGAGCTAAAACATGCAAAACAATCATAAATAATGGAAGTTTCTCCAATGTTGTTTTTGTAAAGCCTCTTGATAGGATCCAACTCACACCAAAATTAAATCCTTATAAAGTTGGGTAGATCAAATATCCCTTCTATGATAAAGGTATTTGATTTCTATCTAAATGAGTTTTCACATTGATGACATGGACATCGTACTTGTCATCCTTGGTAGACTATCGTCATACATGACTTCCTTGGTAGATCAAACATCCCTTCTATGTTAAATAGATTTGATTCCTATCCAAATGATGGTGTGATGATCTTCTTGTGGACATCGTACATGTCATCCTTGGTAGACCATGGTTGTACAATGTCATATATGATTAACAAGAAAATACATATATTTTGAAATTCGAAGGAAAGAAAATCTACTTCATTTTATTGATCTAAGCATAAGCTATAAAAAACAAAGGATGCCCCTTAAGCTCTCTCATTCAAAGGGAAAGGGAAGATCAACCCTAGGTTCCTAAGAAAATTGATTTATTTTAAATTTTTAGAATTGTTAATTTGCTAGTACATATTCAACCTTTGTTCTTGCATATTGATCTTATTATCACATGATCTTCTTTTGTAGACACATCCTCAATTAATAATTTCATGCCCTATCACTACTATAGAGATTATGACAGTATCCCTGTCCAATGATCAGTCAAAATATCTTTAGCCATTGGAAGGGTCAACTAAATAGCAAGGGAAAACAATGAGTCTTAATTGAGAAAGCAAGTAAATTATTTTCTAGCTCGTTTGTAGGAATGCCTAAAGAACTAGATAATGAAAGTTTTTTTAACCTTGAATATCAAGACTCAGATGGTGTTATTGCTATTTCTTACTTAACAACACTCGAATTGAAGTTGCTGACAACTTGTTTATTTGAAACTTTACTAGCACAATGAAAGTTGTGGTATTTCTATTTATCTATTTCTTAACTTCTTTATTCCAGTGCTTAGTTCAAACTAAAATAAATTATTATTTTTTTTTTTCAATTTAAAAGATGTACCTTTTGGAAGTTACATAAGAAGTATGCTCTATGCGGCTTGTGCTCTTTGTCATAGTGTGGAGGTGCTAGCGTTCATTGTTAGGAGAGAGGGATGATGTCTAGGGGTGGTTCGGTAAGGTATACTGAAATTTAAATCGTATACCGTACCGAAAAATTTAGTCTAACAAATTCATACCGATACCATACCAAAAATTTGGTATACTAAAATTTCGGTATGGTCCATACCGTATATAGTTAAATTTTGGTATCGATACGGTATATCAAAAATTTCAATATAAATCTTATATCGATATCGAAAATTTCGATATGGTATAATACTGTACTGAAATTTTCGGTATACCATTAAATCAGTATGGTTCGGTAAATTTTGGTACGGTATGTGCGATATATCGAAATTTGAATATTTTTCACCACTCCTAATGATGTCTTAAGGAGGGTCACAATGATAAGGAAAAAGAGGGTGGCGGCTAGGTCTCAACATGATATAATTATGCTATTATCTTCTCTTTTAAATCTAATATGAGGCCTTTTTATAAAGATGGTCCTCAACTATATTTTTACCCTTTCTCCATAATAGCTGTCGGTTAATTTATGTCATGATGTGCCTCTTAATATCTATCCTAAAAAGGCATGTTCAACTATTGTTTGTTACAATCATGATTCATTCGAAAGAACAACAATTTGAGAACTCGTCTTCTCAATTGATTTCCAATATGCTTAGATTTGATAAAATGGTTACCAATTGAATTGACTATGTATTATACTTTCTAATGTACAAGGAGTGATAATTTCCTTGTTGATTACTCACCTCCAAAAGACTATCAAAGTACCAAACAACAGGTGTTCATGCAAGTGGTTTAATCCATAAGCGTTAAAGTATGATGATTTTCTTACAAGATGATTGTGGTACTTTCAAGTCGAACAATCAAATGCACCTATCTTATATGAGACTTCCTATAAAAGATGGTACTATACCAAATGATTTTTAGTGGTGAATTACATCTTATGTTTTGTTTTCTAACATCCTATCTACGTACTTGTCTCGACATCAATAAATCTCAAAATGACATTATTTACCTCTATTATATCATAGAAACAAAGTATATACGGGACCAGGTTATGTTGTCTCAAAATCATTATGATTAGTGACATTTAATAGTATCATTTGGTGATCTTTATGATTGTCATAGATTACAATATATCTAGTATTGATATTAGCTTTTATCATAATCTATTGTTTATATAGAAAATAACAGAATTCATAACAAGAGAGATTTTATTATATAATGTCCAGTTACATTATTATAGTGATTATAATCTAATTTCTTTAGGGCGCCATTGCATATATTTGGAAGGAAGAATAATGCAAACAAGGAATTTAATTTAATTTTTGAGTTTTGATTTGTATAATATTTGTGGTTTTCATCTACTCTCCGTACCTATTAAATACTCAACACTTGCACATTGACCCTCCAAGTTGATACTTATGTTTTTTTTTTCATTTTACATGTAAAAACTTTTATATTGACAAGATACCAGATTTAGCACAAAGCCAACAAAAACAAAATGAGAAGAGAATAAAAACTTTATGGATCGCGGATGATAACGAGCCAATTAGAATTGGGCAACAGACGATTCTCGCCAAAATTCTAAAAGTGGATGATAACGGTCAATCAAACATCAGCCATGGGCTATCGCAAGCTTGCGGCTGTAAGAGACCACTTGCAACGACCTTGTCTAGCCACGAGGCCTCTTGCAGTGGTCTGGCTGGGTCATGAGGCCTTCGCGAGGTCGTAGTGGCCTCACGATGGTCTCATTTAGTTGTGAGTCCTCCGCGAGCTCGTGAGAACGAGGCGAGGCCTCCACGAGCTCATAGCGGCCTTGCGGTGGCCAAGCGAGGCTTCACTTGGTCATGAGGTCGTGGTGGCCTCACTCCGTTGCAAGTTCGCGATTGCCTCATGGAGAGCGCGACCATACGTGGGCATGACGACATTGCGACGATACTACGTCCGACGACTTTTTTTTTCTTTCCTCTGCCCTCATTTTTTATTTTGTTCCTTCGAATCCTTTCCCCCCTTTATTTCTTTCCTTTCCTTGAGATCCGTTTCTCTATTGTTTCCTTCTATTTTTTTTTTCCTTCATGTTTTATTTCTGCTTACTTTCCCCTTTCATTCATTTTTATTTACTTTCCTTCTAATGTTGATCGGTGTCTTTTCCCTTTTCCCTTTATTTCCCTTGATCCACAAAGAAATCTTTTCTTTTCCTTTTTCGACTGAGGGTTCTTTTCCATAATTCCTTTCTCTCCCTGTTGGAAGAGATACAAAAAATATTAAATATAATATAATTCTTAATCTTATAAAATATATTATTATTTTAATTAAATATTGAACTAAATTATAAAGTTAGTTCAATTTTACAATGATCAAAATAAATCCAAATTAAATTCAGTTTAAACCTACTTGATCCTAAGCACTGTCTATTTGGTGGACTCCACCAAACCAAAAATAACTTTTACTTAATCCTAATTTTTAAAATATCAATTTAATTTAATTAGTTATTTTAAAAAAATTAAAATAATTTAAAATGTAAATTTTTTAAATAAGATAAAATTTGTTATCTAAAAGATTTTTATGTGCTCTAACTTATATGCACTAAAAGATTTAAATAGTATTAGCATATAATACAAAAACTAAACTTTGACGAGATCGTATTGAGCTTCTCCTCTTAGTTCTTAATTTTAGTTCGAATGTCAATATACAACTAGGGTTTGAGGCAGCAATTTGTTGAAATAAAAATTTATTTAATTAAGTTTTAAAAAAAATTATTTATTTATTCATACTATTTTTAATTTATTTTCATTAAAATATTATTTAAAATACATTATACTTCTTTTGACATTAGTAATGTTAGATGTTATGAATTTTACTAAACTTATCTTAAATATTTGTATAAATTTATTTTGAACTAGTGTTATATCATTTTAAAAAAAAGAGAGAATTATATTTATTTGCTTTTATCAAAATTGTTCAATATTTGAAAACTTATAAACACATTCATCCAAAAATTATATATATATAATCTAATATACACATTATATCAATCAATCAAAGTCATCATCCCCTTATCCTTTATGATACAATTAAAAAATTTAGGCAACACTTTTACATATTCTCAAAATACAAAAATTACATTAATCCATCAATAATTTGAAATTTCAAATAAATGTAACATAATAAATACCTAAAATCATCCTAATATAACTAAAGATGTCAAATCGAAGATCAATCACCATTATAAATGGAAGTTGTTGGACTTAATGTGTCTACAATAAACCTTGAAACTGCTGAAGACCAATCTTCATGACCATTATAAATGCAAGTTTTGGACTTGGTGACTCTACAATAAAAAGTAATTAAGACTATTTAATTATGTGCAATAATAATAAAAATATAAAATTTAAATTTATATATTACTTATTCAATAAGCTCTAAACATCCCATGATATCAGAACTTGATCTCAACATTCAACTTTTCAAATATAATTTAATAATATCTAGCAATCAAATATTAATATATATTTTTTAATTAATATATTTTATATTTAAAAAAGTATATCGGCACGGCACGATATGATATTGAAAATCATATCGTTTTGGTCATAAACTCCGGTATGACTCAAAACTTTAAACCTTGGAAATAGCCATCTTAGACATTTGGATTCACGCCTTTATTGGCTACTTGTACTTGAGTCCAAGTCCAAGTAACATAGTGTAAGTATTTATTTTAGCAAGATCTCATCTTTTGAGAAAACAAGCTTTTAAGGAATTTCTTGAAGTTGGTAATTGTTTCTTTTAGGGGTTAAATGGTTTTGGTAAATATAAATTTTTAAGATAGAGTAGTTTTGGTAGAAATTCAATTTATATTGGGATATTTCATAGTTTACAATTTGATTATGTTCCTAGTATGTTTAGGTTAAGGTATAATTCTTTACATTCCTAGTTTTCATTCTTTCTGTGAGTTTGTTTATTTTTTTGTGTGAGATAGTTATGCTCTGAATTGTGTATGTGAGTGAGTTTGATTTTAATACTGCATTAGTGTTTAAGTGAACTCCGCCAAAGCCCGGATAAAGGAGGAGGGTTGCGTTAGGTTGCCAGCCAGCGTTAAACTATGACGAATTCCAATGAATGGATCAATTAAACTATTGTGCTAATGTTAGGATATTCCCCGTAAGGAACGCGTTGTAGGGTCCGACTGTAACGTTTCGGCAAGGACCGCTACATCTCCATGAGAACTCGGGTGTAGTGCTAAATAGACAAGAGTTCTCACACCATAGGTTGGATAAGAACAAATATTATAAGAAAACTAATAGTCTAAGATTTGGAACATGGAA
>JBBUKS010000104.1:9807213-9840291 GCA_038050645.1 Hedychium gardnerianum | reverse complement strand
ATAGAGCCCAATGGCGTAAAAGGATCCATATAGCCGACCCCACATAGTGGGATAAGGCTTGGTTGTTGTTGTTGTATTTGAAAAAATAATTTTATTTTATATTTTTTATATTTAAATATTTAGATTAATTTTTTATTTTTAGTTAATATATTTTATATTTAAAAAATATCAAAACTATATCGGCACGACACGATAAGGTACCAAAACTGTATCGTTCTGGTCCAGACCGAAACCTCGACACGGCTCGATTTTAAACCATGGCTAGTAGTTTCTTTTTTTTTGTGCATCTATATTACAGTCCTCATTATCCAATGTATCTCTGTTTTCTAGTCTCAACTGTTCATATTTTTCTTGCATTTTTTTGTCAGTATTTCATTGTGTTCATGCAAAACAACTAGGCCTATTAGATACTATTTTGTGCTATTGTTGTTTTGCGAGTTCATTGTCTATTGAAGCCAGTCAATTAGATAAAAGTTTGTTGTTATACAGGGAAAGAAAAATCCTCGTGCTGCAGATCCATCAGTAGATCACGTTAGAAATCCTCATTTTCTAGTTTTACTCTCAGAGACCTTTTTGGAGGCTTGTGCTGCTCTAAGCCGCTCTTTATTGCCAAACCAGAGCATCTCAAATCAAGGAATTGGAAAGATAGATGGGCCATCTGCTGGTTCTATTTCAGGACTGTCTGCAACTGCTAACCCATCAGGTTAGATTTTTTTGTTCCAACATTTAATGGATTTGGTTGTCTAAATAGCTATTGCTAATTTGAATATTTCTGCTTTTGGATTCCTTTTCATTGTGTATTACTGCGATGTATACCATTTTCGACCTCCATTACCTACATGAAAAAAAATGTTTCATAGTTTTTTCTTTTGGTTGGCAAGCCATAATGATTGTCAAAGTGAAAAAGAATATGATTATTAGATTTTTCTTTTGAGAACATAAGTCATGCTACTTTGGCATTTGGAAGAATGTTCTTTTATATGTTTTAGAGGATGATGCTTGGCATTGCAGGCTGATTGCTTCTTTTTGGGACTTAGGGTTATCTGGTTTGGACTAAGAAAATATGTGTTTGTTGAGGCTGTTTTTTCTCATCCATTAACCTATGTATTGAACATAGCTTGAAATCTTGTACCATGACATAGACAGGTTGTTCCATTTTTCTAAGAACCTATTATGCATTAAACTTAGATTGAAATTTCTTAGCATGTCGTACAAGCGCAAAACATATTGTTGCACTAAATTATAGATATGGGTAATGTTTCTATTTTACTTTTGTCGATCGTGTTGATGAATAATGTGTTGGTGCAGTTGATTTTGAAGTTAGGCAAAGTGTTATGTTAGAAAACGGATTTGATGAGTTTGTGACAAGTGTATGTAGGAGCAAGTCATATGACAAAAGGAAGTCTTGACAAATCAAGGGTGATAGGGTGATTGGATGTTTGAGAATAAGTTTCGACAAATCAATGGTGATATCCGCCTAGCAAGATGAAGTCTTGGGAGATCAAGATTGATTGAACTCTTAGCAAGAGAAATAAATCTCAAACAATGGTCATGGAGAAGGCTGTTCTCCAAGTACTTGGCGGATTTCATTTGTGCAATGATGAGTGTGAGTGCACATGATTAGGATTGGGCAAAAGCCTTAGCAATGACCTAATCAATAATCCAATCGATTGACTTGTGATTAATAGTGATAGTTGAGTTGATTCACTAGACCATTCAAACCTTTAGGTTACTAATGTGCTAGTCAACTAATTAGTCGACTAGTACTATATGCCAATCAATTGATTAGTCGACCTCTACTATGCGCCACTTGACTGAGCAATCAATTGATCAAGCAAGCTGATTCATCATCTCTCTCTTGAAGTGTCAACTAGTGGAAGCTACTATTGAGAATGGCCGATTGATGGCTTCAAGGAGTTGATTGAAATGGCGAGTAAAGTGGTTGCGCACAATCGACTAGTTGACTGATCTAGGGCAGATTGGATGACTCTAGAAGCTACTTGGAAGCTTGGTAGGGGCCTATAAATATAGGGCATATTAGCTGCGCATATACATCAATACATAATGAAGAATTCTGTCGGTAGAGAGAGAAAGAACTGGTATTGTATTTCTCAAATTCTTGATTAAAATATGTACATGAGGATCATTGCTATTTATACACTTCTTCCCTACTTATTTATGGAATGAAATACAATCAAATCAAATCTGTCCATGATATCTAATCAAATAAATCTAAATCAAACTATCCATATTTATAATATATTCTATAACACTCCTCCTCAAGTTGGGTTATACATGTACATATTATACATGTCCAACTTGTCACATAGTTCTTTGAAGTTGATCCTTGGGAGAACTTTTGTAAGTATGTCCGCGATTTGATGTCGTGAAGGAATATACGAGAGTTCCACATATCCTTTCGCCACGTTTTCTAAAATGAAGTGTCTTGCAATTTTTATGTGTTTTGTTTTGTCATGGTGAATAGGATTCTTTGCAATGCTGATGGCTGCTAAATTGTCACATTGTAGTTTGACAACTTTATCTGTGATCATTCAGAGTTTTTTTAGGATTCTGCGAGTCCATATTCCTTCACAAATTCTAAGTGCAACAGCTCTAAATTCCGCTTCAGCACTCTTTTTTCTTCTCCATGTTACCAAATTGTCAATCGTCTATATGTAAGATTCCTAGCCCAGTCTGCACGAGTACACATGTATATGATCTTTGTTCTTTCGAAATAGTAACCCTTTGCTTAGGGTACTCTTCAGGTATCTCAAGATTTTGTAAACAAGTTCATGTGTTCTTCTATAGGATTATTCATAAATTGACTTATTGCACTGACGCGAAACTTGATATTTGGTCGAGTGTGGGATAGATAGATGAGGCGTCCTACAAGTCGTTAATATCTCCCCCTGTCTACTAGTGCATGGTCCTTTCTAGAGTCAATTTTGTTGGAAGCATCCATCGGAGTATCCACAGGCTTGCACCGAAGCATTCTTGTTTCTTTTAGTAGGTCCAATGTGTATTTCCGTTGTGATAGGAATATTCCATGTTTAGATCGAGCCAGTTCCATGCGAAGAAAGAATTTTGGATTCCTGAGATTTTTCAGATCAAATTCCTAAGTGAGGAGCCCCTTTAGATTTGCGATTTCTTTCTCATTATCACCGGTGATGATGATATCATTGACATACACAATAAGAATGATGATTTGCCTTTCAGGAGAGATTTTCACAAATAAGGTGTGATTTGCTTGACATTGAGTGTATCCATGCGTTATCACAGAAGTAGCAAGTTGGTCAAACTATGCCCTAGGAGATTGCGTAAGACCATATAATGACTTGTGAAGTTTGCATACCTTGTTATGAGTGCCAAGGTCGGGGGAAATTTTCATGTAAACTTCTTCTAAGTCACCATTTAGAAAGGTGTTTTTGACGTCTAGTTGGTGTAAATGTCGGTCCTTATTTGTGTTGGTGCAGGAAGCACCGAATAATCCTCTAAGGTTTCGATGTTTGACAATGTACCAAGGCCTGGTTAGTTTGACCAAGAGTGGATCCAAACAAGACTTGATGTTTGGAAGAGAGAAGTCTAGTCAAGTCGATGATGACCGGATGGATGACAAGCAAGGAAAAGACGGTTAGTGAGAACTGGATGTTAGGCAAGGGAAAAGTCCAAGCATGTCAAGGTGACCGGATGTCTGGCAAGGGTGAGTAGTCTATTGAGTGACTAGCAAGTTCAAGCGGATCTGGAGGCCTGGAGGCTTGGCAAAGGGAAATCCTAAGGGAGTGAGCCTTAGGTGGTCAAGTCTTGGAGGAGGTTCAAGCAAGAAGCCTAGTAGGTTGGGTAGACTTATAGGAGTGCGGTTGATCTTAAGGGATTGACCCTTAGGTGGTAAAGTCTTGGAGGAGTGACCTCCAAGCAAAAGATAAGCCTAGTAGGTCAAATAGACTTACAAAATTAGGCTAGGTTGCATGCTTGTGTTTTGTATGGCTGTTTTGAAGGAACCTGAAGCTGGAAGCAAAATAGAGACCAAACAAATGCAATTGGACCTGAACCGGTCCGATCGACTATTAAATTGGTCCGATCAATCGAACAGGTTTGGTTGACTGTATGTGGATCCGAACCCGAGTTGGGTTTGGTTGACTAAGTTTGAGTTCGGACTCGGAACGGTGACTTGACTTCGTTCAGTGGACTAGAAAATCGGTCTAGTTGACAGACTGTGTTAGGTTGACCAAATTACCGAGTTGTCAAAAATGTTGACATGACAAGTTGAAATGGAAGCTGATGTGGCAAAAGATCAAGTTCAACTTTATGATGTGGATGAGGATAAGTTAGATGATGTGGATAATGATAAGTCTTGATCCAGATATGCCTTGATCCAGATAAGAGTTGATGCAGATAAGAATATGATCCAACTCTATAAAAGGAGACAAAGGCTCTATGTTCAAAATCATCAATTTTCCACAACTCTTCTACTCTGTGCTCGAAAAAACTACACTAAGAAGCTTTGCAACCGAGGAAGCTCCAGGAGGAGAGCGCTACGCTTAGGACTTTTGGATCGGCTCGACGAGAGTTGGCTTGTGTTTCTTATAACAAGTTGTACTTTACTTTTATATCCTTTGTTCTTGTGATTAAATTGTAAGCGGTTTCTCCCCCGTCGGAAAATTTCTGGAAAGGAGAAAATCTAGTGGACAGGCGCCTCATTAGGCCTTGGACGTACTTACCCTGGGGGGTTGGAAATTAAGTAAACCGCCTGTGTTCTTTTTCTTGTCTTGCTTCATTATTATATTTTCATTGCTACTAACGACTTTGATAGAATGAACAAAAAGAAACGACGAATCGATATTCACACTCCCTCTATCGACGCGCATCGATCCTATAGTTTGCAGCCAGAGAGAATAAGATTCTGATAGTGTTAAGCTTGGCCACTGGAGCAAAGGTTTCATGGTAATCGATGTCATAGGATTGTGAGAATCCCTTGGTTACAAGACATGCCTTTAGTCTTTCAACTATTCCATCAGCTTTGTGTTTGACTTTAAAAATTCATTTGCACCCAATTGCTTTCTTTCCCTTTGGTAGTTCACAAACAGACCATGTATCATTCTTTTGTAGGGCTTCTGCTTCCTCATCAACTTTTCTCCATTCAGGGTGTTTGAGAGCTTTATTAATGGTGGTTGGAACTTGAATATTATCAAAGGCGGCGACACACGCCCGATAATTTGAGGACAGACCTTCATAAGAAATAAAGTTGGAGATGGGATGCATTGTGTAGGATCTAACTCCCTTCCTTAAAGCAATTGGAATGCTATTATCCACAGGTGAAGTAGATTCATGATTATCTACCTGAATGAATGTCTGTGGGAGTTGGATCCAGTTCTGACTCTTGAACTGTTGCTGAATTTGCTTTTCGTCTTGTGTATACATGGAATTGCTTCACTGCGGGAGTAGGTGATGTAGGTGAGGAGCTGGGATGTGATACAAGGGGATTGGATAGAGGGTGAATGATGTCGAGATCCGGTTGGGAACAGTGTGATGGATGATATTCACTCAGATTCTCTCCCTGAATATCAGAATTGGAGTAGTATGGTTGTTGTTCAAGTGACATCCATGGTGTTATAGGTTTTCTTGATGATAGGTGAGTAACATTTGTAGCCTTTTTGGAATGGTGAGTAGCCGAGGAAAACCTATTTGGTGGATCTTGAATCAAGTTTACTACAATTGTGTTGGTGGATGTGAACAAATGATGTACAACCAAATTCTTTTATTGGAGTGTTTTGAGAGATTACCTTGGTGTGGGGGTATGATTTGAGGAGAATTTGAACCGGACTATGGAAATTGAGAACTCGAGAGGGCATTCGATTGACGAGATAGGTGGCTGTGGAGAGACGACATCACCACAAAATTTTTTTGGTACATTGGAAGAGAACATGAGTGAGCGAGCTACCTCGAGAAGATGTCTATTCTTGCGTTCGGCAATCTCATTTTGTTGAGGAGTGTCAACACAGGAACTAAGGTGGATGATGCCTTTTGAGGATAGAAAAGCGCTAAGATTTGATGCAAAGTATTCCTTGGCATTGTCAGTTTTGAGTGTCTGAATAGATGTCTGAAACTGAGTTTGAATCATAGTATAAAATTGTTCAAATATGTGACCCACCGTAAAGAAACAACCAAGTTAGGCGAGTATGATCATCAACAAATGAAACGAACCAACGATTTCATGTAAGAATTTTAACACGGAACGATCTCCAAACATCACTATGAATGAGCGAAAAGGGTTTAGATGGTTTGTAACTTAATATTGAAAAGGATACTCGTGTATGTTTAGCAAGTTGACACTGAAAGGAACTAACATTTTCATCAAGGAATAAGTTTGGAATGAATTTTGCAAGATAAGTAAAATTTGGATGACCAAGACGATAGTGCCATAACATGATTTCAGCATGTTTATTGTTGGAAGAGGTAGAGTGGTAGCTAGCTAAATTTTTACAGTTTGGCAAAGTCCCATGAATAATGTAGAGTCCGGAGCATGGTTTAGCACTGTCAATCGTCTTCCCCATTTTTGTATTATGAAATTCACATAATTTAGGAGAAAATTTAGCAAGACACTTTAAATCCTGAGTCAGCTTTCCTATGGATAATAAATTGCAGTTCAATGTAGGAACATGAAGGACTGTTTTCAAATATATGTTTGGCGTTATCGTTATGGAACAATGCCGGCGATTTTAGCGACGGACCCATTTGCAACACAAATAGTGGAATTGTACATAATCATGAAGGAGAGATATATCTCCCGTCATGTAATTCGATGCGCCCGAGTAATAATCCATCATCCGAGAGACCTATTTATATTTAAGGTATTAGGGAAAATACCTTCATTGTGGGTTAAGTAACCAGTGGGGTCTAGATGGGCTGAGGCAGTAGTGGGCCTTTTTAGGCTGAATAGGCTAAAATTTCAGATTGGGCCTGATTTTCAATGGGCCTGTGCTAGGAAAAGAACCCAGCATGATTTAGCCTTCCCATGTCTCTCGTTGCTTGGTAGGTCATGCAACATCTTCATCAGCAAGTCAATCTGTTCAGCATTGAAGGGGTTGGTTGCCGTCGGCGGATTATGGGCGATGTGAGCTCACGGGTGGCGCTCTTACTTGGGCTTCCAGCCGTGTGGCTTCCCATGAAAGACCCAACATTTATCTTTGGTGTGCCCAACTTTGTGACAATGGTCGCACCCAGGACGACCACGTCACGGCTGGCTGTCTCCATCATTCTATCGAGGCTCATGACAGTCGTCATTGAGTCGAGACTAGAATCAATGAGTCACAAGTGCAGAAGCTTCAGCAACCGTAGTAGTCGGCCCGAGTATAATCTTCTGTCAGCTTTCCTCACGACGAACTTTAGCAAAAGCTTCACGCACGCTCGACAACGGCTTGAGACCGAGAATGCGCTAGTGTACGTTGTCCAATGAGGAGTTTAACCCGAATAGGAACTTGAAGGTCCTCCTTTGCTCATTGATTTTCCGATGGAGTTCAACGTCGGTTTTATAGGCCCATTGGTGAACATTAAGGATGTCGACTTGCTGCCAATGGTGAGAAAGGGAGTTGAAATATTGTGTAAATAGCTCACCTTGTCGAAGGTCGTGAAGATTCAATTCGACCTCGAACAGCTCCGACGTATTGTCCGAATGTGAGTACGTTTCCTTCACAGCTTCCTATATATCCATTGGTGGAGAGGAAAGTTTTCCCCGATTTCGTTGGTTATTGAATTTATTAGCCAAGATATCACCATGTGATTCTCAGCGTTCTAGATTTTGTATTTTGGATCTTTGGGTGAGGGCGCGACAGAGGCATTGGTGAGGAAATCCTCTTTCCCTTTGCCACAGATATATATCCTTATGGACTGCGACCATTGGAGATAATCCAGGCCGTTGAGTTTGTGACTAGTGATATACGAGCCTTCGACTCCGATGGGAACATTAGGGGTTGATATGGCGAGAACAAGACCGTGGTCGCTGAGAGTTTGCTGCGCTTGAACTTACGTTGCCGGAAGTAGCCTTTGTGATAGAATAGATTCAATGGCAGAAAGAGATGGCTGATCGCACTGATACCATAAAGAATTCTACCTTGAAGAATTCTGTCGAGAGTTGAAGAATTCTGTTGGAGAATTTTGCCGAGGGATATGAGAGGAAGAGTTGGTATTGTATTTCTCAGAATACTTGATATCTTAAATCCGTACATGAGGACCTTATTTATACACTTCTTCCCTACTTATTTATGGAACGAAATACAATCAAATTTGATCTGAATCAAATCTTATCTAATCTAATAAAATTTGATCCGCCTAAATAAATAAAATTTGATCTACCTAAATTAAACTATTCATATTTACAATATATTCTACAATTTGTCTTGAACTTAAGGTAATTTTTTGAGACATTCAAGATATGGACTATTAATATTAGTTTGATTATGCAATTGGGGACAATTTCCTATTACACCCACAATTTGAGGATTTCACTTGGACACTTTTAATTTAAGAATTGAATGCAAGTGGTCTTGTTGAACACTGGAAATGATAAGAGCATAACCTTGTTTTGGATAGGTTCTTCTAGCCATTGTCAATATGTGAAGTTGTTCGGATTGTCTCGATGTTGTGTGTGTCAAATGGGCAAGTCAACTAGAAAAATATGGATCTGGAATCATCATTGTTTATTTCTTATGGGCCATAGAATGATCTTAGTATGATTTCATTTTAGGATATGTCAAAATCAGGACTCCATCTTTAGTGGTTGTAGATAGGTTTTCATAGATTACACATTTCTTTCCTTTTAGTAAAACAAACAATGTATTAAATAGCTAAGTTCTTTTAGGAAGGTTGTTAGACTATATAGGTAACCGACGTCAATAATGTTGTGATTGTTGAATTTGCTTATTACCATTTGGTAAGTTGATTTATTGGTAAATGTCCATTTGAAGTCGTGGATAGGTCACTTATTAAGCTGTTTAGCCTACTTATACACTTGATGTTCTTTCCTACTTACATAGTTTTTATTCCTTTGAATGAGTTGAGTGTTTCCCTAGGCATATTTGAGAGGTTCATATTGGGAGGTTCATACCAATGTTAGGAAAATTATAAACTTATCGAGTGGATGTATGAGACTGCATTTGCCTGCATCCACTTTGAACACTTTCTTGAAATCTCCTTTAAAAATCGTTATACTCATTCCATTGATTCCTTTTGCTTGTGTGAAAGATTAAAACTAGTGTTATGCCATTAACTAATTAGTCTAATTTTCAATGTTGAGGATTTATTGCCATCGAGGTACACTTGAGCCTTCCTCCTTGTATGTTTGTTTGTTCATAGGTCATGCTCCCATGTATTGCCAATCATCTTACTCAAAGACGAATCCTGAAATACACAACGATCGTAAAGAAATGTTACTTTACAGTCTTGATCTTTAGTTATTTTGCTAACACATAAGAGACTGTATTTTAACTTGGAACATGCAAGACAGATTTTAATTGAAGTCCTTGAATAAGAATATCTCCAATCCCTGTCACTGTAATTGTATTTCCATTTGCCACTGAAACTTTCACTTCATCTGTGCATATTTTGTAATTCGAAAAAGCTATGCATTGCCTTGTCATGTGATTAGATGCGTCGGTATCAACAATACATTTATCTTTATCATTTTTTTTTGTGATAATAAGGTTGATGAGATATTACCTCGTTGGGCGATTGTAGTCTGTAGTCCAAAAATTCAAAATTTTGGTTTTTGTGGAATATGGACTTCAAAATCTTCATTTGTTCAGGAGTAAAAGGTGCTAGAGGAGTCTTCTTTAGGTCACTGGATTCATCTATGTGGGCTGATGGTTTGTCTTTCCTTTGATTTTGTGGCTTTCAATCTGGGGTTTTTCCATGAATGTCCTAACAGGTCTCTTTGGTGTGATTTGACTTCTCACAATGCTCACACCACAATTGCTTTTCCCTCTGTTTATGGAATTGTGGTCAAGTTGCTATCAATATCCTTGCAGTTGCTCTACATGTTGAGACTGGAAGGCTTTAACATAACTTTCTTCTTGCTTTCTTTTCATCGAACTTCAGAAAATACTTCATGGAGTGAAGGAAGAGGTTTGACTCCTAGAATACGACCTAGTACTTCATCCAAGTCTTTGTTGAGGCCATGAAGAAAGTGGAATATCCGATATTTTTAAGGACCTTATTATACAACACTCCATTCTCAGCACACTTCAATGGAATTATGTAAAACATATTCATTTCTTGCCATAGATTAATCAGCTGGTTGTAATACTCATACATTGATCCTTGCTTCATGTTCCGAATATTTGATCAGATTTCAAAACATTGGGATGTGTTTTGAAGATTCAAGTAAATCAATTGGATCGTATTCCAAATTTCTTGGGAATTTTTGTAGAATAGGTAAGTTCTTCTAGTTTGAGGCTCCATTGAATTAATTAACCAAGACATAACAATGGAATTTTCGGCGTCCCATGCATTGTACATTGCATCACTGTTTTTTGGGATCAATGTTTTACTTGTTAGATAACCCACTTTTCCTTTTCCTTGAATCACCAAAAGAACAAACTGAAATCATTCTCTAAAATTTGACCCATTTAGTTTGTGTTTAATGATTCATATTCGAAGTTGCGACGATGGTTCCAAAGGACTTTGACGAATCCATGGTCGAATTGTTGGTGTGATCGGGGCCTTGCTCTGATACCATGAAATCAATGAAATCAGAAAAGAATTATGAAGAAATCTGTGTACCTTTTATTGAGAAATGATACAAATGTATATACAATTCTATGATCTATCTTGTGACTAACATAGGAAAAAATCCCTATAATTAAGCCAAAGAATTTTGACTAATTTATATCATAACTAATTTGAAGGATTATGATTTTTTTTTTTCAGTGATCCTTATCATCTTTATCCAACATAATTTTTATTCCTTATTTTCAGTGGTCCTTATCATCTCTTTCCAACGTTATATTGGGAGGGTGAGAGATAAAAGGAAACATGGAGGTGTTTGATGAGAGAGATTACATTGGTGAGGGTCGAGAGCGTTGGCGCATGGAGAAGAGGAACTGAGTTAACTTCTTGCACGAAGAGAGAATGAGGAGGAGGAAGTGAGAGAACACATGGGGAAGAGAAAATGGCTTCGGATGTGGATGCGTGGGGATAAACGCTTGAGTGGGAGAGAGAGAGAAATAATTATCCCAACTCCTTAAAAAAAATCCCTGGTCATCCCAACCCAACTGAACTAGTTTATCTCCACTTAAATTTTGATTCAGTCATAAATTTGTCAAAATAAATCCAAAACAACCCCAGTTCGAACCCACATGACGTGAATCCTACTCGATGGGTTTAATCCGAACCCAATTTCGCTCAACTCGACACCCATAATCTACTTTGATGATTCAGTTTGAGTTATTTTGTGGTTTATTTTTTTAAAAAAATAAATTAATTTAAGGTGCAAAAATTTTCAATCAATTAAAACTCAATATTTAACAAATTTTAAATCCTTAGCTTTGGTGATTTATGTGAAATATCTTTAGGTTGGTTGTAGGAATATTTGTTGGCTGATCTTGTGACTGTAAGTAGAGTCTAACTGTAATATAATGTTTAAAGTATTAAGTTACAAAAAAGTCACAAATAGATGTAAAATGCATGTAAGATTAACTTGCCAAGACTGTTTGATTGTTAATGATATTTAGTTAGGACATATTACTAAATGATGTCATGCAAAATTAAATATGAAATATAAATATAACTTTGTGATTGTTTAAATATTATTATGAGAATTTCTTTTTTATTTTCTTGCTTTAGCAATGATTCATCTTTCTGCTGATTCTGTTCTTACTTAGATGGGCTTGACTATGAGCTCCTTTAATGATCCAATACTTATTCCAATATCACACCTATGATCTAGGTTGTGATTTCCTTTAGCTCCTTCACTAGGAATTCTTTTTTTCTTCTTGTAGCATCCATAATCATTATCATGGTATTAAAATGTATTCATAATTGATAAATTGTCTGTATGCTGAAAAATGAATTTCTGTTGTTTCTATACTTAAAAACATTATATCGAACAGATGGTTGATTCAAGATTCACTGAATTGCTTGAGCATTGCAAGATACACCTGAAAAACAAGTGGTTGTATGGCATACTAGATGAATTCATCACTAAACAACTTCCACACAATGTGACATGGGTACTTAGTCTTCTTTATGCCATGGAGCATGAAGGCGACCGTTCACTTACATCTACACAAGGTTGGACAGAACAAAAAGAATTGCTCGTTTTGTTAATTTAATCAAAGAATACATCAATTTTTCACAATCATAAATGTTTGACAGGAGAGCTAGCACATTCACTAAGGTTCTTAGCCTCTGTTGTATCACAAAGCTTTTTAGCATTCGGGGACATACTTGAGTTGCATAAGAAGTTTCTTGAACTCTCTGGCGGTATTAATAGAATTTTTGAACTAGAGGAACTACTGGATGCTGCACAAAGTGGTATGTGTTGTATAATATACGACGAATGTTCCTTTTTGCATCCTGCAGACTCACATTCATTTTACATGTATAGAATTATGCAAGTGTCTTACTGGTACAGCATTCTAGTAATATATGTATTCTTTCCTGCAACCAAGTACAAATAAATCCTTCCAGGTAGTAAATCATTGATAGTTAGACCATGTTGTGATATATCCTGATTCATGGTTACTCATTGTCATTAAAATTGTCAATATTATTTACTAGAGATCTTACTTAAATGCTACATTGAGCACTTTAAATTAGAAATGTACCTTATATGCATGTGTTCATATATAATATAAATTCAGGTATATCTGTCTACAAGCATATTATGGCTCAGATGGTGAACTTATTAACTAAAATCATGTCTTTTCCTCGTGAGTTTCACTTGTTCATACTTTCAGGACATGTAGATGTTTAGGTTGAAATGTAAAAGAGGATACTTCATGAGGCCTGTGAACTTAGAATTTAAACTAGAATCTTTTCTGTTATCCTTTTTGCCTTGCAAATCATCATTGTTTCTTCTTAATAATGGATTCTTAATGCTGACCATCGTGCTGTAAATATCCTGAAGATGCAGAAGCATCTTTGTCAGACAATTCTGTCAGCAATGATTCCAATAGCCTGCCTGATCAAGATATCATTTCATTATGTAAGGTGGATATTATCACCCCATCACAGAAACTACTGGCTAGGCAGTTAACCTGTGATATTGTACATGGGAAAAGTCTACTTGTTACTGGTCAGTATCAGAAATTTAGTGCATTTATTTTTCTTTGTATCAGAAACTAAGTGCATATTATGATCATATTGAAGGTCCAAATGGCAGTGGAAAGAGTTCCATCTTTAGAGTTCTTCGTGGATTATGGCCAATTGTATCTGGAAGACTTGTAAAACCCTGCAATGGTGTGTTTTATGTACCACAGAGACCATATACAAGTTTAGGAACATTGAGGGATCAAATCATATATCCTCTTTCACGAGAAGAAGCTGAATTGAGGGTGACTACTATGATGAGGATTGGTAAGCCATTAACACAATTGTCTAAATGCACTAAAAACATCCAAAATAAATAGTAGTAAAAAAATGACAGTTCCCCTTACTAACTTTAGAAACTTTTTTATCACTTAATTACCATGCCTCTGTATGATTGCAACTCATTAATTATAATTTATAGGGTGTAGAATAACTTTTAATCGAAAACTAAGGCATTATGCTAGGTAATACCTTGACTAGGCTATCCAATCTTTTATTGTTTGGGGCTCTCTATTGGGTCAGAGCATAAATTTTTATCATGCCTAATTGTTACATGGAAATTTAAATTGACATGAAAAGTCAAAGTCAAATTGTCAATAATTTGTTTTTAGAATAGTTACCTGGTCTTCTAATCCTCTTGGGCACAATTGCATCACAAGTGAAATGCTAGTGAACCTCAATTTAGTGTATTTATGAAACGTTGGATTATTTGCAATTGTAAGTGATTGTCTAATTGTATGCTTATTTTATTAATTTAAACTGCTAAAATCAAGATCATTAAGGAAAGACTTCATTAGCATTATATCGCTAGTGCGTGTAATTACATTTAGCTTCACATCTAGTTTATGCTATACTTTACCACATTGCCAAGTTGCCTCTAACATGATATTGACCTATTAATTCCGGTATAATTATTTATTATCTATATTATGCTACTAATAATTTATATCTAATGAAACACAATATGCATTCTTATTAGATTAAACATCATGAAATCATTTTTATTTTCACAAATATTTGATATTTAGAGGAACCCTTTAAATCATGACCTTTTGACCACGTATATTATGATTTTCATATTTGGGGTTTTTATTGATTTGCATCCAAGCATATAAACCTTTTTTCTAAAAAAAAATAACATCTATTTTGTATTTTCTTTAAGATAAAATTTCCATTGAGTTTTATATAACTTCCACTTTAAGAAGGTGCCAAAGTTACAATGCTAGTAGTGTAATGAATAAAAACTAAATGGTCTACTTTGGTGTAGCAACTTAAGTGACATCCAAACAATACTTGTTGAAATAATATTCTAGGACTTCGTTTGAGATCCAATATTTCCTTATAATATTTTCATATTCTATATCACTCTTATTAGGGGTTTTGCTAAAATGAACATTTTTAGGAGCAACATACATACTATATAAAATTGTAATTTTTATACGCATTTAAAAATATCGAAACAAGTACATAGATTGGTCAACAATATGAGAACATTTCAACCTAGTTATTAGTTGAAGAGACTAAAAGAAAAGAGTTTCTATACAAGAAGATTATTTCTTTTTTTGTTGTGATTCATGTATTTTCTTTTCGATTCCTCTTAATTTTTTATACTTTTTGATTCATATCATGTCTTAAGCATAAAAGAGTGGGAGGAGCCTACTCTATTAACCTATTATC
Source organism: Hedychium gardnerianum (assembly GCA_038050645.1). Classification (NCBI taxonomy): domain Eukaryota; kingdom Viridiplantae; phylum Streptophyta; class Magnoliopsida; order Zingiberales; family Zingiberaceae; genus Hedychium; species Hedychium gardnerianum. The sequence continues at coordinate 9,825,312 of JBBUKS010000104.1, read as the reverse complement.
TTTTACAAATTTGAATAAATTATCATAGAATAGAACTCCACAAATTATGTTTTCTATTAATGGATCAAGCAGCTTCTTGTGGTGGGAAATCTAAAAAATAAAAAGATTCTTTGGTTTTTTTTCTTCTCTTTTTCTTTATTTAATTTGAATTCTAATATACAACAACAACAATAACAAACCTTATCTCACTAGGTTGAGTCGGCTATTCTTTAGTCTTCCTCTTCCTTGTTTAATGTGAATATATTTGTCATATATTCACATCGTCCAACTAGAGCATTTATTGGTCGTCTAAGTATATATTTATATTAACGTGTCTCTAAATGCATCATTTCTTATCCTATCCATCCTCGTATGTCCGCACATTCTGCTTTGTGACTTTCATCTTCTTGTGTGCTCGAGTCATAACCCAACATTTAGCTCTATATAACATAGCAAGTCTAATCGTTATTTTGTAGAACTTCCCTTTAAGTTTTAGAGATACTTTACCTTACAAAGAACACCTTACGTTCTCTTCATTTTAACCTCCTATTTATATTCTATGATGTAAGACATCTTTCTCAACCCTTTCATCTTGTTGCAAAAATAATCCTAAATAACTCATCATTTCCTATCTTACAATTGCCTTATTATGTCTAATATTACTAAACTTAAATTTCATATATTCTTTCTTTAATCTACTAAATCTAAAACTTTTCACTTTGAGTGTTTTCTGCAAAGATTCAAGTTTATCATTTATTCCTTCATGCGTCTCATCTATCAAATCAATATCATCTGCAAACAATATGCACCATAGTAACGTGTCTTGGAGGTATCCAGTGAATTCATCCATGATTAATGTAAAACGATAGACTTAAGTTGATGCTTAATGTAATCCTGTCTTTATAGGAAACACTTTGATCAATTTGCTTGGAGTATTCACTCTTATCATTACATCTTCATACATATCCTTAATTATTTTAATATACTCTATGTTAACATCTTTTTTTCTAGAATTTTCCACATAAATTTCCTCGGGACTCTATCACAAGCTTCTATTGTTGACCTTCTAGGAATGAATTCAAATTGATTTTTTTTGTCACCATCTTAGTTTTTTTTTCTATTATACTTTTTCAAAATTTCATGGTATGACTCATTAGTTTAATATTTCTATAATTCGCATAATTTTATGTCTCCTTTGTTTTTATATATGGGGACTAGAGTACTTACCCTCCACTGATCATATATTTTATTTTGTTTTCAATGGTAAGTCATTTAATACCTTGCGTCCCTAAGCCCTTCCATATCTCTATCAAATATCATCTGATCCAACTACTTTTTTATTTCGCATCCCATTGAAAGCCTATTTTATTTCTAAAGTTTTAATTCTATAATAAAATTTTTAATTTCAATATTCCGATTTAACTTAAGTTTGTCGCCTAAACTTTTATTAAAAAGTTGATGAAAATATTACATCCATCGCTATTTTATTTCATCATCATTCACTAAATCTTATTTCATTTATCTTTAATGCATCTTATTTGGATAAGATCTCTTGTCTTACTCTCTTTCACTTTAACTATTCTATAATGTCCCTCTCCTCTTCTTGTGTATACAACTATCGATACAAACGCTCAAAAGTTTCATTTTTAGCTTCACTCACCGCTTTCTTGACCTCTTTTTTTGGCTACTACATACTTTTTAAAGTTTTTTTTTCGTTCTTACAAGTGTATAATAACTTATAGATTCATTTTTTTTTTTACTTTCTCTTGTACTTTCTCGTTCTACCACCAAGATTTTTTACTTGTGGTGTACGCTCTTGGCTGTTATTTTGTCCCATGTCGTATTTGAGTCACTATGTATTTCTCTTAATACTTGTACTCCTACCTCTCCTTAAATATATTTTGTTTCTCATTCTTTAATTTCCACATTTTGATTCTAGGAGTCATGCATGATTTCCTTTTATTGATACTATGCTTAAGGTAGATATCTAATACTACTAATCTATGTTGGATCATAGGACCTATCCTATTATCAGCTAGTTAAGTTTTCTCTAGATTAGTATATGCTCGTATTATTCTTGCTCTATTAATTCTTTTAATGGATCATAGGACCTTTCCTATAATTCCACGAAATTCAAAACAACCTGGGGAATTAGTGGATTAGTTAAATTTGGACATAAAATTGTTGTATGTAAAAGAGTTTTAGATATGTTCGTCAAAGAATAGGTTGTCAAAATCTAAAGGAATTTTGTGAGCTTCGTGTGATTGTTATGTTTACTAGATTAAAAGTGCTTTATGGCAAGGATTGAAATGTTGAACTATGTCAGTCGGCGCCAACAAAATTTATCGTTTTGCCTGTAGATTGACACACAAGATGAATTGACATCGATATGGAGAGATGACATGCGAAGGAAAGGGAGAGATTAAGGGAGAGGAGAGGGGAGGGGAGGTGCAACATGCAAGATGGGCGACGATGCGCAACGACAAATGAGAATGAGAGGGAATGGGTGAGAGGAGTATTTGGAGAGAGAAGAGGGGAATCAAATAATTTTTAATTTTCTAAAAATACTAACCTAATTAAATTGGTTGAACTAATTTATTATATATATACTTGATTTAGTTTTAAATGGATCAAAATAAATCTAAATCGAGTTTTGTTTGAACCTACTTGATTCTAATTATCATATCTACTCGATGAGCTATATCTAATCCCATCGTTTAAAATTTTTAGCCATATTAAAGTTTCGGTTTATGACCGGAATGATACGGTTTTGATACTGCATCGTGCCGATATGATTTTGATATCTTTTTAAATATAAAATATATTAATTATAAATATTTTGTAAAATATTTTTTTAACTTAAATATTAAAAAAATTAAAAATAATAAAATAATTATAAAAAATTATGGGATCACGGGCACCGATGAGCCCGGGGAGGCTCGCGGTGCCGGTGCTAGTGTTGGTACCAGTGCAGGAGTACAATATATATTTATGGGAGAAATAAACAAACTGTAGTTTTTTTTTTATATCATAACATTGTAGTTCTTATAAAAGTTCATAGATAGACCACCAAAATTAATGTTAAATTTTATTATTAATCAAGATGTGTTTGACCCAACTAATTATAATTAATTTTTTGCAATTATTTATAAAATAGGTTAATGCACAACATTTAAATGTTAAATTTTATTTCTGTCCTTGTTGACTGATTGTGTGGAATTCTATTCACATTTTCCCTTGAAAATAATTTAATTATATATGAAATGTCATAAAATGATTAACCATAGCTCGGGAGTAATTTCAGTAAATAATTTGTTATTGGAATTTTGTAATTTATGTACGATTGTGTTGTAAAGGATAATATTTGCAAAATAATATTGGGCACTTTTTGTTCACATCTAGTAACAAGTGTATCCTTTATATTCATGATATGTAGGTGAAAAATCTGAGGCAACTAGACTTCTGGATGTTCACTTAAAAACCATTCTAGATGGTGTTAGGTTAGTTTATCTTCTTGAACGAGAAGGTTGGGATGCTACTGCTAACTGGGAAGATATCCTCTCTCTAGGAGAACAACAGAGGCTAGGAATGGTAAATTTCTGAACCCTTGTTTATAAATTTTTATGGCGATTGTTATCATTTATGCCTAGCTTATGTATTTTTTCCAGGCTCGCTTATTTTTCCACCACCCTAAATATGGTGTCCTAGACGAGTGTACCAAGTATGCAAGCAACAACATTGTTCAAAGATGATTTTCTTTGAATTGAACATGAAATATTTTAGTTCTTTTTTCTATGACAGTGCCACTAGTGTCGATGTTGAAGAGCATCTCTACAAATTAGCAAATGAAATGGGAATAACCGTCATTACATCCTCTCAGGTAACAAATGAAAGGAAGGCTTTTTAATTGTGTGTATAAATTTGGGTTGAGCATTGCACTGCTTAAATGTCAATATGCATTTTACAGCGACCTGCCCTCCTACCATTTCATTCAATGGAACTGAAACTTATTGATGGGGAGGGCAAATGGGAGTTATGTGAAATAAACCAATGAGAATTTGGATTTGCTGGAATCTTTAGGTTCACTTGCACCATTATTTTTAGTTATCTATGACATTTGAAGTAGTAAACACGGATATCAGTGCTTTCACAAATTGCAATTCAGATGTCACTTTGGTAAGTGCAACAACAAACACAGTTGGTTGAAGTCTCCACATACTGAAAATTCCTTTTTTCAAGTTGCAGAGATGGATGAATGCATCTCCTTTTGGGTATAGGATTGATTCTGCACGCAGTTCGCCAAGGCATACAATGTACATATACAAGTATACGAGGACGTTGCATCATATCCGTGCAATTGTTATAAGATACTTCCGTGCATAGTCTCTGATTCTCTAGAATAAAATGTCATTGTTTGACAATTACATTCAAATGGTTCCTAGATTTAGTAGACGGAAAAAAATTGACAAGTTTATTCAATCAAAATCTTAGTGATTATGTGAAAGTTTCTGGATTATTATTGCTTTTATTATTGTTTGGCCTCTGGTCACTGTTCTCCAGACTTCATAAGAATAAGAATGCAGCTTAGTCATTGTTTTCAAGACGTCATAAGAATGCAGCTTTGATGACAAGGTAGAACACTAATAGTCATGTACTTGTGGGTGTTATATTTTATGCCATTTCTATAGGCTATACTATTGTATGTTTCATACTTTAAACATTAAAAAGATGGTATAACATTCAGTTATTTATATTTTTTGATGATGTTATTTTGCAATTCTTTTACAAATCAAAACTAATGGAAATACAAATACTATTGATGCCATCGTAAAGTTGAAGTTGATGATTTGTTTTAAGATTCCTATAGTCAAGGAATTAGATAATATTACGTCATGCTTTCTATTAAATAATTGATATTATTATTTTGAATTGTTTATCATAGTTCACCAGTTATACAACCTCGTGCTTTATTATTAAATAGAACTATTTAGTCTCAAGTATTCAAGTATTCAATTGGTTAATGAATGATTGATTTATTTTAATAAGATAAAAATTAATTTTTGATGGTAGCATATTTTTAGGATTTTTTTTATAATTTTTTAGTCACTTGGTGATCGATTATAAGTTGATATCGTAATTTATCTCTTTTTATATAATTTGAGAACGAGCTGTGAGGGGCATTCGAGGTGAATATAATTATTTTTTATTATAATTAAATAGAATTATTTAGCCTTCGGGGATAGAGTGTCGTGGTTAGATTTTTTAACAAATTAAATATTTGGAGTTTGAGATTTAAGTGTGATATATTGATGGAGATTTTTATTTTCTTAATAGATAGCGGATTTGAGAACGCAGGTTGTGAGGATGGATCTTAACGTGTTGTTTTTTTTATATTTCTTGGTGGTTAGTGGAATTTTTTTTTGAGGTTGAGTCGGTCATCTCTCTGGATTAGTTGGGCTAAAGACTTGTATATTTGGTGTCAATTATTTTTTTAAAATAAAATTAAATAGAACTATTTGAATCTTTTATTATAAATCACCAAATGCATAATGTCATGCTTTTTATTAAAAAAAATGATAGTTCGAATTTTTTTTATTATAATTCAACAATTATATATAATAAGATTATAATGAAAGGATAGCTTTATTAATAAAGATATAAGTTACATTTATAGTATTTTTCTAATTCATTTAATAATATTTTTATGTTATGTTACAATAATAATTTATTGATAAACTTTTAATCCTTTTTAAGCACTTAGGATATTCTTGATTACTATCTAGTAATCTTTATTAGGATCCAGTTGACCGTGGCTATATATTTTAAAGTATATAACATACAAATCAAGATATGCATGATCGTCCATATTGAGATTCAACTCATATGCCATGCACCTTAGAGGGAATGCTCTTTTTTATTCTTCCTTATTAATCCTTTTTAGTATTTTGTAAATTTATTGAATTTGGAAGCCTCAACAAGTTCTTGAATCTATCCTTGTGATAAAAAGGTGAAACGTTCACCTCCAGTACCCCCGTCAATCCGTCCCAGGATCTATACGGAGGAGGTAAATCACGGGGGCTAGTCTAGCCAGCCCGAACAGTGACTAGTACATAAGGGGGGCAAGAACCTGGCTACTAGCTAGGATTTGACCCCTAGACCTCATTGTGGCAACACCTTATGCACTAGCCAACAGCTCATCCCGTGGGGACGACTTATCGATCTTTCAAGAACATTATGATCCTTGTTCTTATGGATGCTGTCAACTGCGAGCAGCCAAACTGATTGTGTACACAGGATTCTGCATCATTCTTCAATTGTCATAATACAAACAAGATGCAATTCTTGGTAAGACAACGAAGGGCACATCGAGGGGATGCTATCATCAAATCTAGACTTGTTCCTCCCAGAGAGTCCTGTAAAATAATTTGATGATTGGAAACTACCCAGGATAATCCTTCCATCTGCACCCTTCCGTCCTTATCAACTCCGAACTCAACAACAAAAACGATCCTAAATAATTTTTGTCTTCACGAGATTCACGGAGGATTGATGATTAATATATAAAATATTATCATCATGTCGATCAAATTCTGATTAATAATTAGATTTATGTTCTCTTATATATTGCTCATTGTTCAAATTAGTTTGCCACAATTGTTCAAATTAGTTAAATTAATTGATTTATCTGTGTTTATTCTGAGATAACCGACGGAAAAACGAACCTTTTGTCATCGTAAAGGAGGTCAGTCCGTACGATTACGATTTGAGAACGCAATGTGGATTTTTTCCTACACTATAGAAAGCGTCGGCAGTAAATATTTAATCCATAGGTCAGCATTAAAAAACACTGCTGACGTTTTTAAAACGTCGGCAGCTAAATCTCGTTAGAAGTAACTGTTAGTTAATGAACATATTAAAAAGAATTACTCGTTTCCTTGACAACTAGCTCTCTTCTTAATTGTTATGTGCACTTTATATTTTTGATCAATTTATTAGGTTTTATAGGTTACCAAAATCTGTCCGGAACGCATTATTATAAATTCAATTTGAAATTATTGATCAATTTACGCCTGCTCCACCAGTTTGCTGAGTAATTGACAAAGGAGATCAATGTATATGATAAATAAACATCAACACCAACTCCCAGAGAAGACTTTTATTAGAGGCAAAACTCTACTACGCAATGCAGAATATATTGAATTAAAATCAACATTATGTCAACTGTTTAGGCGTAGTCATTACTGTCCAAAAGGGCAAAAAAAAATAAAAATCATGAGATTTGACTCTTCCGAGCAATTATGACATTTTTCCTTCTTAAGTGCAAACCTACCATCCTTGCTACTTTACACGAGTTGGGTCAAACATCTCTCTCTTGCTTAGAACCACAAAGAAGAAAGGGAAAAGAAGACATGTACAGCTGCACTACCAAACCACTGTTCCACCTACAATCCTTGTAGTAAAATGACTCGAAGCTACTGCGTAGTTTGGGAGAACAGTTATTATTTTGCTTGATTGGATTACATGTGCAGTTAATTTGGAGCCAGATTGAATGAAGGCCAGAAAAAGGTCACATTGTAAATCAGTAGAATATTTCTTTGTCTACACTCTAAAGCTTCGTGGACCTCAAACCCACCAAATATATTACAAAATCTTATGTTCTAACTGCCCCATCTCTCTTCTGTTCTGTATATATATACAATATGCTCTGATCGTGAACTCTCACACCCGATCTCAGTTGTATTAACTATCCATCAACTTAGGCACAGGGATGGGCTCTCCTCTCCTCTTGCTCTTCTCCTTCCTGTTAATGCTTCAGGCTGCTACGCGAGCCGAGCAAACCAGGCACTACAACTTCAACGTATGAATGTTGTTGTTCGTCGACGTGGGCGTAGATTCAAGTTGCATGGTTGATGTATATGTGTTCATATTTGCTTCATTGCAGATACAAATAGCAAATGTGACTCGGCTTTGCAGCACGAAGAGCATCCTGACGGTGAACGGGCAGTTCCCGGGGCCAGAGATCTTCGCCAGAGAAGGCGACCGAGTCGTCGTCAGGGTGACCAACCTTGCTGAGCACAATGTCACCATTCACTGGTATAATTAAGAAAGAAAGAAAAGAAATAATACAGTACGGTAGTTTTAGTTTAGTAGTGGCACCTGATTCGATGCCATTTGCATGCCAGGCATGGAGTTCGGCAGCTGCGAAGCGGCTGGGCGGACGGCCCGGCCTACGTGACGCAATGCCCCATCCAAACAGGGCAGAGCTACGTGTACAACTTCACCGTCGTGGGGCAAAGAGGCACTCTGTTCTGGCACGCCCACATCTCATGGCTCAGGGCCACCCTCTATGGCCCCATCATCATCCTTCCCAAGCTTGGTGTTCCCTATCCCTTCGCCAAACCCTACAAAGAAGTCCCCATCATTCTTGGGGAGTGGTGGAAGACTGATACAGAGGCCGTCATTAGCCAAGCTCTTCGGACCGGAGGAGGCCCTAACGTTTCAGATGCTTACACGATCAATGGCCTTCCTGGTCCCTTGTACAACTGCTCAGCTCAACGTACGTTCTATACCATTCTGATCATGATATAATTAGCCAATTGTTCGCTGTAATATGATCTACTATATGCGTATTGGCATGCAGATACCTTCAAGCTGAAGGTGAAGCCAGGGAAGGCGTATTTGCTTCGCCTAATCAACGCTGCAGTCAATGACGAGCTGTTCTTCAGCATCGCCAACCATTCCGTCACCGTCGTCGACGTCGACGCCGTTTACGTGAAGCCCTTCGACACCGAGACCGTCCTCATAGCGCCCGGCCAAACAACCAACCTGCTCCTCCGCACCAAGCCCTACTTCCCCGGTGCCATGTTTCTCATGAAGGCCAGGCCCTACGCCACCGGGCAAGGCACCTTCGACAACACCACCGTTGCCGGCTTTGTGGAATATCGGAACCCCTATATCTTATCCTCCGCCGCCTTCAACAAGAAGCTCCCGCTCCACAAACCAACCCTCCCTGCATTCAACGACACGTCGTTCGCGGCAAACTTCGCCGGAAAATTGCGCAGCCTGGCGACGGCCCGATTCCCAGCCAACGTGCCGCAGTCGGTGGACCGGCGGTTCTTCTTCACGGTGGGACTGGGGACGAATCCGTGCCCGGTCAACGGGACGTGCCAGGGGCCGAACGGCACCAAGTTCGCGGCCGCCGTCAACAACGTCTCGTTCGCGACGCCGACCACGGCTCTGCTCCAGGCGCACTACTTCGGGCAGTCGAGGGGCGTCTACACGCCGGACTTCCCGGTGTACCCACTCCGCCAGTTCAATTACACCGGAACTCCGCCGAACAACACGATGGTGGGCAACGGGACGAAGCTGGCGGTGCTTCCGTTCAACGCCAGCGTGGAGTTGGTGATGCAGGACACGAGCATCCTGGGCACGGAGAGCCACCCGCTGCACCTCCACGGCTACAACTTCTTCGTCGTGGGACAGGGCTCCGGCAACTTCGACCCCGCCAAGGACCCCGCCAATTTCAACCTGGTGGATCCGGTGGAGAGGAACACCGCCGGCGTTCCCGCCGGCGGATGGGTGGCCATAAGATTCCTGGCCGACAATCCAGGTAAATTAAGTCGTGGAACATGAATCAACTAAATTGTTGCTGATGATGGATTAATCAACGTAGGTGTGTGGTTCATGCACTGTCACATCGAGGCGCACATGAGCTGGGGCTTGAAGATGGCGTGGCTGGTCCTCGACGGGAGCCTTCCCAGCCAGAAGCTGCCTCCTCCGCCGTCGGACCTACCAAAGTGTGGATGATCTTCCGAATCATTTCATTCTTTAATTTGCTGATATTTGGACGACTAACTCGCATGGACCGTCCTGACTTCAAATTTGATTGTTTCTTTTGAAAGATGGCCTAGGTTTCTTTTTGGTGTGTTATTGTTGTACTGGGCAACTCTCTTGTTTTAATAAGATGGCAATTTAGTCATTTTGTATATCGGATCTAAGGAATGTCCGATGGATTCGGTGACCCAGTCAATGAGAGATCTGCCTCCGACGTTACTTCCTTTTTCGGAAAACCTCCGACATTAATGCCGATTTTACTGGGGAGAAGAAATCGAAGAGGAGATTCGTAGTGACCAATCGATCATCCTCTCCCTGTTTGAAATATGTTCGTTGATGCATTTCATCGAACACCTCGTTCCGCATTGCATCGCTAATTTTTATTTGTTTTTCTCTGTTGGCACTGTTCACTCTTGTAAACGTTCGGTAGAAGCACATACAAAGGGATGGCAGAGCATGGGCCACGGTACTTTGAGCTCAATACGGGGGCGATGATGCCGTCGGTGGGGTTTGGAACGTGGAGGGCTCCGCCCGACGTGATCGGAGATGCCGTCGTCGCCGCTGTCATGGTACGTTGAACTTTGCGGTCATGAAACGTTACTGATTGTTTGATTAGATGTAAAATCATTTATCAAATATTAATTATATTGTATATATTACTAAATTCTCTTACAATTGAGCCCGGATGCATTTAAAATTATGGAATTTTCGAAAGGCATTTAAATTTCAAATTTCTTAAAAAAAACATATTTATTTTTTATTTTACCTTTATTTTTTAATAAGTAATAAAGTGCAGAACTTCTTATGTCTCAAGTTAAAAAAAAGTTTATGAAGCACAATCCGAATTTCTTAGAACTTAGAAATCGAAGGATTTCCTTTTTTTGATCGGGGAAATAAAAAATAAGTTTCAGTTTAAGATATGAGAGAATTAAGAATAGCTACCAGAAAGACTAATCCAATCCATAATGATGTACCAGAAAATACAATATTTTTATTACTTGACCAATTGTCAGAAGAAGCAAATACAACGGGTACACTAATCAGTAAAGCTGATGAAGTCGCAATTAATGCAAAAACAGCTAATTGGAAAGCAATAGTCATGTTTGTAATCCTCTAAGTTACCAATAAATAAACTATACCATTTAATCCCTCGCTTAGTCAAAATATATATATAAATAATACATCATGTAAATGATGGGGCAAGGTGCAATAGTAAAAGGCAAGATATTTCTTTAAATAATAAGGGTTTAATTTTTACATAGAGCACATACGTGGCGCTCGAATTACTGGTGACGTTGGGACGTCATGTTAGGCATCATTTGTAATTCTTGAATTTATTTCGATAGAAAATTTCTACGACATTAGATAAATTATTTTTATAATTAGTGAAATCGCAAAATTTGAGTGCTAGATTATAAAAAATAAAATAAAATAAGTTTAAGCAAACAAATTTTAGAATATGAGCTTCACTAACAAGAATGGTAGACACTAGTGAAGTCAATCGGGGTGATCTATCCGGGTTAATCATGAATTATGAACTACAAGTGTCGGCGTCGACACAGTCACCCCGGACTACTTCTTCTTTTTCTTGTTTTTTTTTCTTTCTCTTATAATAAATTTAAGCTTTATCTCCTGTCGGGCGCTGGGCTACCGCCCGAATAATTTGAAACTCGGCTTCGCCCTCGATGATAGATAATTATTTTATGATGTTGTATAATTATAAATTTTATATTTTATTAATTATATTATATTGTTGTCTACACAAAAACTAAATCCTAGCTCTGCTCCTGTCACTTTGGTGTTGCGTAAATCTTAAAATTAACATTATTATCCGTGATATTATATTTTGAAAATTAACATCACAGGAGTGTTATTTTTTAAAATTTAATATCATGATGATATTATTATTTGAATATAATACATTGAAACATAAATGCGTCTTTTAAAAAATCTGAAAGTTAGATGCGTTGGAATTCCACACCTTAATTTGGTCAATTACTATAAATTCTTTATTGATCCCAACGTATTTAAAAGAATGTTTTATAACATTATAATTAAATATATTATTTTATATGAAAGTTAAATGTTGAATTATGAATTGGAATAAAATGTGTGAGTTGCAAGATAAATATTTTAAGATTGATATACTAAACATATCAGGATAAACAAAATAAAAAAAATAAGAACATTAAAAAAAAAAGAGTTGTGTTTATTAAAACAATTAAATGATTTGGATATATATTTAGTTGATTAATAAATATCTTAATTAGGCACATGAGATCGTGATAAGAGATTCTCTTGGCTTATCTCTTTTGCTAGTCCTTGCACTGAATTATCTCATAGCTGCTCTATAAACTCTAATAGATTCTCTGATGCAGGCTGGCTATAGGCATATTGACTGTGCAAGTGCATATGGAAACGAAAATGAGGTGATGAAAGATCTACAGATAGTCTTCTTATCTGCTTATTGATGACCATTTCAGTGTAGATATTTATCAGATACCTTAACCTTCATTCTATGAAATAGTCACCTTCAAAATTTCCTATTAAGCTCTGTTGCCCTATGACCTGCAAGAAGTAAGCCATTTCTCTCCCAAAATACAGGTTGGGGATGCCTTGCAGGGGTTATTTTCCACTGGAAAGGTTAAACGCAGTGATCTCTGGATAACTTCCAAACTCTGGTAACTAAATGATGCAGTTGAGCTTTTGGTTTAGACTCCTAACTCCACCATGGCTTATGATGCCCATCCTATGAACAGGTGCAGTGATCACTCACCTTGTGATGTGCCAAAGGCACTAAGCAAAACGCTGCAGGCTTTGAAACTGGACTACATTGACCTGTATTTGGTATACATATGTTCTCTTAATTAGCTTTTCTAGCTTCCCCACATACTTCTTCTTATCTCCAAACTTGGTATTGGCTTTCCTAACCTACAAGTAAATTCATGCAGATGCACTGGCCAATTCGGACTAAGCCAGGTTCTCATCGGTTCGAAGAGGGTGCCATCCTTCCCCTTTGCTTACCTGAGACATGGAATGCCATGGAGGGCCTCTATGCATCTGGGCAGGCAAGAGCTATAGGGGTGTGCAACTTCTCCACCAAGAAGTTGCAGGACCTTTTATCCTTTGCTAAAGTGCCACCGGCCGTCAACCAAGTTGAGTGCCACCCTGTGTGGCAACAGACACAGCTAGGGAACTTCTGTCAGTCCACAGGCGTCCATCTCTCAGTAGGCTATTTCCCTCCATATTCAGAGTAGATTGATTAATTGTTGATGATTCTCGTGACTTGGAAGCCTTTTTTTTAATGGCGTTTTTCATTTGTTAGGCATTCTCGCCGTTGGGTTCCCCGGGTTCATGGATAAAGGGCGAGGTCCTAAAGGAGCCAGTTTTGATAGACATTGCCGAAGAGCTACACAAGTCACCGGCGCAAGTTGCACTGAGATGGGGCATTCAGAGTGGTCACGGTGTCCTTCCAAAGAGCACAAACGAGTCGCGGATCAAAGAGAACATTGATCTTTTCAGTTGGTGCATTCCTCCAGATGCGTTTTCCAGGTTCGCTGGAATCCGACAGGTAATTTAACATGAACTAAAATCTATTATAACTGATCGTGAATTTCTTCTCATCGACGTTGGTTGCGCAGACGAGGCTGCTTCGAGGGGACTTTGCTGTTCATCCAAATGGACCTTACAAAAGCCTTGAGGAGCTGTGGGATGGTGAAATATAACACACCTGACACCATTGTTGAGAGCTTCTATGTATTATTAATTATCTTTTTTTTTTCAAGAAAAAAATTGTAGTAATATATCATTTACTACTTAATTCAGCATTAGGGAGCTAATTGACGTTCTAAAGCTGGTTGATGCATGTATTATTGTTCAAGAAAATTTCAGCATATGATTGCATTTACCCTCGCGATTTTATCATGCAATTTTATTTTAACAATTTTATCATGTAATTTTATATGGTAATTTTATCATACAATTTTATTTTTAGCAATTTGATATGATTAAATTAGGTTTAATGATTGCATGCTGTTTTAGTTTGATAATTTCTTTAGTTATGTTAGATCATGTGCATGATTGGTTTGATAATTCCTTTAGTTATGTTAAACCATATGCATGATAACCTAAAGTTTATTTTCTTGTTAAAAAATTATGTTAAACCATATGCATGATTAGTTTATAGTAGTTTAAAAAAAAATTAAACCATATGCATGATTAATTTTAGGTTAATGATTCAAATATAAGTGTGCTTAGTTTGATATGATTAATGAAATGTAAATTTTATTCTTATTAGGATACAATGTATATGAACAAGGCTTGGATGTACAATAGGTTAGACAATGGATTTATCAGTAATGATTTTTGGATTGGGGTTGAAGAGTTTGTGAACTTCGCTAAGTCTCATCCGGAATGTTTGAATGGTGCTGAGTTAAAGTGTCCATGTAATCAACGCAGATGTAGAAATACAACTTTCCGTGATGAGGATACAGTTAAAACACATATATGTAGGAATGAGTTTGTTCTAAATTATTACAATTGGTATTGTCATGAAGAGCCATATATATTTGACCAAATTGGATCTTCCATTGCTTCGTCATCCTGCCTGATTGCTCCAGATGACTCAACAAGGTCTGTGGATGCAATGCAATCAATGCTTTACGATGCAATAAATCCATATGATCAATCAAATAACGGTAATTAACGATCGATTAGCGACGGAAAAGTCTGTCGCTAAATGCTGGAATTTTTGTAGTGAAGTAGACATAATCATCGAACTCGTATGCTTTGGTGGGACGAAAAACCTAGCAGCTCCGACAGCATATTTTCTTCATCCATCTCTCCGTAGGCAAGAGTGTAAACATTATGGCAAAAGGCGAAACGCTCGCCCCCAGCGAAGAGTGTAAACATTCCATGGAAGGATACTAATGACACCAAAAATATTATAATAATCTCAAATTAATTTTAATCAATTAAAATTTATCATATTTACCATCGTGATCAACATGATTTTCACGGTTGGTAACAACGATAAAAATTCCAAATTAATTTTAATCATGACCTTCCGGCTAACTAATTCTAAAAGTATACGGCCCGACCTAACATATTGATCACTAGATAAATTTGAGAAGCACAAGTGAGTCCTAGCATGACATCCCAAAGTCATCAGTAGTTCAAACTCCACAGAAAATACCCAATGTGAGATTTGAACCCTCATTATATGAGATCATCCTTGCTTTTTGACTACCGCACCGTGCCCCATGGGGCATAATCAACATAATCCTTACAACTTATATAAATAGATCAATTGTAGGGCTATAAATGAACTAAACGTTCGTAAACAAGCTTGGTGTTTGGCTTAGTATAAAAGTTTGTTTATATTCGTTCAATACACATAAGATCAATTAAATAAATAAACTTGAACACATATGTATTCAGCTCGTTAATGCGAATAACATTCGTGAACAATATTCGTGAATAATATTTGTGAACCATGTTCATCAATAAAACTCTTATCATATGTTAAATAAATAAAGAAAATTTCAAAATGAACAAATAAGTTTATATTATCAAGCTCAATAATCAACCAAATAAGTTTAAAATGAAAAAAAATTCAAACAATTAAATAATCTTGAATTAAGAGTTCGATAATATTTAAATGAACCAAGCTCAAACTCAAAAAATGAAACAACAAATCATCGAACCATGTACATGAAGTTCCAAAATACCCAAATCACGTACCCAATAATATTTTTTTCCCTTGTTGCTTTTCACAATCAATTGCTACAGTATAACAATCGATTCAGATACTGTTCATCAACAAAATAATATCCCGAATCGATTATTACACGGTAACAATCGATTAAGAAATTTAATTCATTTTCAAAAAATCAATGCTATTAATATAGTATGTCAAATTAATGTTTGAGGGCATGAATATAATCATGACAACTAGTCAAATACATATGATCTGATTTCATGTCATTCCAAGCTCTCTAGGTCCATCATCTGATTTTGGTCAAAACCAGGCTAAAATAGGCTGATAGATCTAGAGATCTCGGAATGATATGAAACTAGGTTCTATGTGTTCATCTAGTTCTCCTAATTATATCTGATATGGGAGGTAATCAGGAGGTGCCACGTGGTGCGTAAATCAACATTGAAGTAGAGGTGGTAGTCAAAAGGGACTAACAGTCCCCCATCTCTTGGGATCCCCGACTACAAACAATTCTCGGTTATCTAGACCATGATCACAATATCTCCCGCATCTCTTAGAAATCAATAGTCGTTGCCCCAAAAACGATGCAGAAAATGAGGATGTTACTCCGCAGAGAATGCGGGAACATTGCCTTTACCCCTAGTAAATAGGAATAAATGGAGTAATATGGGCGGAAATAGCGGAGCACATGTAGAACGTGGAGAACGTGGAGGGTAATTCCCAAACTCTATAAAGGTTATCTGCCCCGCAGGCATATGTACGCATACATATATTTCTAAAAACCCTAGCTACTATTGATCCTTTCCATTACACCTCAACTGACTTGAGCGTCGAAGTGACTACGCCGGGGAACTCCCTGATCGTCATTCTAACTGTTTCCTTCTGATTTTTATCAAGTGGAGGTCCGAGCACTTCTCCTAAAAACTCTTCTGATTGTCTGAAGATAGACAACGATAGTCAACCTCAGTGATAACACACCGGTGAGTCACGCTCGACGTTCCTAGGTGGGATCAAATTGACGTCGTTTGTGGAAAATTTGAGTTAAGACCTGAACTAGGACAACAGGATGAGTGACACCGACACACACAACATCGTCTCCACGACGATAGAAGATTTCAATAAGCTGGTGGCAGCCACCGTGCAGGCGGTGCTACAGGGACAACCCAGCAACCCCCACCGTAGGGTCTCCCCTGGTGGGAACCTCTATAGATCAACAGGAGTACCCTTGGAGCCTGGCCTCTGAACAACTTGGCATGGAGAAACTCCCCAAAGGGTGGTTCCCTCCCGATTGAGTCATGGCAGCGCCGGAGTTATCCTCGGAGTCCTCTGGGAAGACTCTGCATCCGGGCCCTCAGAAGAAGGAGGTCACCAAGTTTGACGGAGCAAAGGCCTCTTCAGGGTCTCTGTTCTCCAAAAACATTCTCCAAGATGTGTTAACGTATCACTTTTGGGCACTAACGATTGGAGAGTATCAGGGAACTACCGATCCAGAAGATCATGTGGGTAAATTTGAAAAATGCTTCCCTGTTACATCAATACTCAAAGGACATAAAATGTCGAGTCTTCTTGACAACACTCTCAAGCCCTGCCCAAAGGTGGTTTGTGTTGGTGCAGTTTGCACTAATAGTCTAACCCTAGATTTTGATGTATGACAACAGGTTAAAATTAGACTGTTATTGTTTAACAAGTTGAGCTAAGTGTGCAGGTTAACTAACTTGACGGATCTAGAGGACCAGATATCAGGCTGAAGTCCAGATGTGCGATTCTGGCAGGAAGTCTAGCTTGGTCAGAGAGGATCAGATAGTTGATAGGAAGTTCAATCGGGTCAGGGAGGACCAGACGATTGACTAAAGTCCGGATGTGGGATTCCGGCAGGAAGACCTGGTGGGTCAGAGATCAGATGTCGAGAAGGTTACTCGGCAAATGGTAAGTAAGATAAGAAACAGGAAGAGTGAATCTAGTGAGGACGAGTCCCCGGTAGGGACTTAGGCATCAATCCAACTTAGGTCCAAAATGAAACTCTAAGTTAAGACCATGATTAAATCCTGATCGTGGTAAGACATGATTTAAGTCATAATTATATGAATTGATTATATATACAAATTCATTTGTTGCAGGTATTTTGTACTAACGTATTTTGCAGGAGTTAAAGCAAACATTAGCTTCGGATGAACAGTACTCCAGCTCTGGAGGCATCTTGGTTTGATGGAGGCGCCTCAGCACAAAGGCGCTGGAGGCGCCTCGAAATGCTGCGGGTGCCTCAGCACTGGAGGCGCTTCAAATGGTTGGGGGCGCCTTAGCACTGGAGGCGCCTTGGATGGCTGGAGGTGCCTCGGATGGCTGGAGGCGCCTCGGATGGCTGGAGGCGCCTCAGTGCCTGGATAAGCGCTGTTGATGCGCGGAGCGGATGGAGGCGCCTTGGAGTGCTCGGAGGCGCCTCAGAGTGGATAAGCGCGGGTTATTTGAATCAGATTAGCCTCAATGGAGGTGCCCCGGAGCGTTGGAGGCGCACCCAATGGGCTATAAGAGAGCATCTCGACCAGCAGCAAAAAACAACACTTCTGAAC
>JBBUKS010000104.1:9795965-9807113 GCA_038050645.1 Hedychium gardnerianum | reverse complement strand
CCACTTCCCCAGCCGCCGTCCAAGAGCAAGATCGTGTTCGCCACCCGCATGGAGGAGGTCTGCAGCCGCATGGGCGCAGATAAGACGATCAAACTCGAATGCTTATCGGACGAGGAGGCTTGGGATCTCTTCAGATTCAACGCGAAGCTGGATCTTTCTAGCACCGACCAATGGATACTGGATCGGGCGAGAGATTTGGTCCGACAGTGCGGCGGCTTGCCGGCGGCGCTCATCACCGTGGCACAAGTAATGGCGATCAAAAGGACGATCGAGGAGTGGAGGCATGCGCTGGCCATCATGAAGGAGGCTCCGTTCCAGCTTCCAGGAATGGAGGAGCATGTCTACCATCCTCTTAAACTCTCCTACGACCGTCTGAGCGACACATTGCGAACGTGCGCGTCCTACTTCGCTCTGGTGCAGGTAGGATGCCAGATGAACAAGCACTACTTTAGGGAGCTCTGGATCGGCGAAGGTTTCATCAACGACTTCGAGAGGCCGTCAGATACTATTGACAAAGCATCATATCTGCTCGGAATGCTACTTGCGGCGTCTCTGATACAAAGAATCGATGACGAGTATTTCGAAATGCACCCTATGGTTCGCTCCATGATACTCTGGATGGAATGCGATCGCGGGAAGAAGGAGAGAAAATGGCTGATAGGAGATCGACATGGTCTTGCAGAAGCACCTGAAGCCGAGAAGTGGATAGTCGCCGAGAGGATATCTTTGGGCTGGAACAACATAGCTCTTCTTCCTGACGAGCCTCAGTGCCCTGACTTGATCTACTTGCATCTCCGTGACAATCATCCACTCAAGAACATACCCAATGAGTTTTTCTCCCACATGCCTTGTCTCAGAGTCCTGGATCTTCGGTACACTTCCATAGAAGAGGTTCCACCAGGGATTGGCAATCTTTCCCAGCTCCAATTGCTTGATTTATCCGGCACTAGGATTGCGTCTCTGCCGAGGGAGATTCAAGGTCTGGTGAACCTCAAATTTTTGGGGATGATATCAGCTACACATTTGAGAAGCATTCCTGGTGATATCATTCCTTGTCTTCACCAACTGCAATGGCTGAATATGTACGACAGTTACAGTGGGTGGAGGGTGATGGGAGCGCTGCAATTGGACGGAGATGGGATACTTCTCGACGAGGTAGAAAGCTTGAAGAAATTGAAGGTTCTTGGCATCACCATGAGCTCAATAACTTCTCTTCAAAGATTCTGCGAGTCGCAAAGGCTTGCAACCGCTGTGTATTGGCTCCAGATTGAAGGCTGCGGAGGCTTGACGACTCTCGACATTCCGTCTACTTACTATCTTGGGAGAAACATGCAGAATTTGCTACAGATCCGATTCCATGCGATGCCTGATCTTGAAGAGTTAAACATTGGTGGTGATCTTCGTGTGCTCAATGCTCGGTGGCGCCTTGAATACCTCTATCTCTCGGCTCTCCCAAAAGCTAAGATTATCTGGAAGAACAGGTGTTTAGAGAATCTACATGAGTTGGAAATTGAAGATTGCAATGCAATTGATCGGCTAATAAAGTTAGAAGACAATGCAACTAATTCTACAGATACTATTACAATCTTCCCTATACTAAGAAAAATGGTGCTTCGAAAGCTACCGGAGTTGGAGAGTTTGAGTGATGGAGATCGAGTAATAGCATTTCCTTCCCTGAAGACCATGGAAGTGAGGAATTGTCCCAAGCTAAAGAAGCTGACATTGGTTGCTGAAAACCTGACAGAAATCAAATGTGACAGAAAATGGCGGGATGAACTAGATTGGTCAGATGAAAGAACATCGTCCTTCCAGAAACTCTTCGAGCCAGATCGAAGAATCATTGTCTAGATTGGTGAGATTTTTTGCTGGTTGCAGTGTGCTCTTGAGATAGCTTTATCTGCATGATTATTAGAATCTATCACAATCTCTGAATCACACAAGTTTTCTTCACCTATTTGTATGAATCTATCAAATACTTCATAGAGATCTGAATGAACTAAGCCTCTATAAATACAATTTGTTTCTCAAAATAACTATACGTTTACTTGTCACAATTGACTTACAGAATGGGAAACACAATAAATCTTTATCTCTATGTTGTAGAACTGCATGAGTATCTTGTGTATGAGAAGTATCGAGTAGAAGTATTTGTCTCAGATCAATTGGATGTGTCATAATAGATGAAGCATTTCTTCAATCATGTCAAGTCCTTTCTTTAATTGTCTTCCCTATGATAAACAAGCTAAAACAAGCAGTATAATGTAGCTGTAATCTTTTATAATGACTTACAATCAATGTATTATTCCTAAGAATGCCATAATTGGACTCTAGTTTTTTATTTTAATGTGCATTTTTTCAGCATAAATATGTTTATGCAGTTCATCACAGTTCATTGTGCAGTATGTCAGTATGATGCGGTGATGTCTAGCTTTTGATCATTGCAGTTCTCTCTCTGGAAGTTCTTGAAGACAGTCCCTTTCTTATTGCTTTGAAGTACTTTTGGTGTTGCTTTGAAGTACTTTTGGTTTTGTTGGTTTCTTATTGCACTGATGGAGTGGCTTCTATAATGCTGGGGATTCCGAAAACTCGAGCAGTGGAAGTTTCTTGCGTTCTGATTCTCTTTCGAGTCTACATCGGCTCAATGTTGTGTTGTTTATTTGATCTGGTTTCTGCAGTTTAACATTGTGAAAGCCTATTTGTATCCGACTGTTCTTCACATTGAGTGACGAAGTTCTTAAAAGTGAATTTTTCTTGATTTATGAATACCACGTAGATTCCGAACAATTCTAAACCGGATCATATCATTGATGTATAGTGATTTAAACAAACGAAAGTAAGAACGATTGTAAAATCTAACTTGAATTCAAATCTAACGTGAATTGAGAGAATCTTCCAAAGGAGAAAGGCGACGACAACCATAATCTTCTTTCAGATGGACTTAATTCTTAATGATAAAACCGTGTGTTATAATCTTAACATATAAGCCCACAAAAATAAACCAACAAGTGAAATATGTTTCCTCATTTTGCCATGTTTCTCGATGGCTTCTGCAGTTGTACTAGTGGAAATTGATGAATAGTCTACTTGGAGAAGTATCTACAGTCCAAACAACTTAGAACAGTGGCTGGCTCCTTAGTCCTTAACCTCCGCTTGATAGCGAAAAAAAATAATCATTCGACTCGTAGCATACTAATAGAACACGTGTCAAAATTACAATAAATGAGCTATTCCTCGCTCTTTTCAAGTTGGAGATTTAGTTTGGAAGAAGCTCAAACCTGTGGGGGATGTCAACAAGTTAGAGTCTCAATGAGAAGAACCTTATTGAGTGGTTCACAAGCTGAGCTCGGGACTATACTATCTGCAGGATGTAACAAGCAAGGAATTCGATCGACCATGGACTGTCAATCACTTAAAGTCATATTACTCTTAAGCAATTCACGTATCGTCTATCTTCATGCATTATTGAAGTTTTTGTATCTTTCTTTTTTTATCAATGAAAAACGAAATCAATAGACATATTTTTTGTTCCAAACTCTCCTGATTAAGACATAGTCAGGGTCGAGCGCATATCGTGTCTCCATCGAAAAAGTCTTTTTCAGGACCTAAACTCTCTTGATTAGGATATAGTTGGGATCGAGATCTAAGGCGTGATGATATCGACCTTCCTTTCATACAAGGATCGAGCATATATCGCATCTCCATCGACAAAGTCCTTTTCAGGACCCAAACCCTCTCGACTGGGACGTAGTCAGAGTCAAGATATAAGGAGTGTCGATATCAATCTCTCATTCGTACAAGGGTCGAGCGCATATTGTATCTTCATCGATAAAGTTCTTTTCAGGGTCCAAACTCCCTCAACTGGGATGTAGTCGGGGTCGAAATATAAGACATGACGATATCAACCTCCCATTCGTACGAGAGTCGAGCACATATCGTATCTCCATCGACAAAGTTCTTTTCAGGGCCAAAACTCCCTCGACTAAAACATAATCGAGGTCGAGACCTAAGGCGCAACGATATCAACCTCCCATTCGTATAAGGGTCGAGCGCATATCGTATCTTCATCGACAAAGTCTTTTTTAGGGCCCAAACTCCCTCGACTGGGATATAGTCGGGGTTGAAATCTAAGGCGCGATGATATAAACCTCCCTTTCGTACAAGTGTTGAGCGTATATTGTATCTCTATCGACAAAATCTTTTTCATGGCCCCAACTCCCCCGATTGGGACGTAGTCGGGGTCGAGATCTAAGACATGACGATATCAACCTTCCTTTCATACAAGGGTCGAACGCATATTATATCTCCTTCGACATAGGTCTTTTCAGGACCCAAACTCCCTCGACTCGGATATAGTCAAGGTCGAGTTCTAAGGCGCGACGATATCAATCTCCTCTTCGTACAAGGATTGAGCGTATATTGTATTTCCATCGACAAAATCCTTTTCAGGGCCCAAACTCTCCCGATTCGGAAGTAGACGAGATGAGGATAGAAGATATGAAATCCGATCCAAATCCGGCTCATTACCATCCCTATTAGCGCTTGAGTTTCTATTTTGTAAATTATATTAATCAAAATATCGAGAGAAAAAATACTCTCAGGGTAATTGGTTTTGGCTTGCACTCGGAGTGGTACCCGAATTTCCAACACCGGATGTGTTCCGACCGGAGCGGTTCGACTCAACTTGCGAAGAAGAGAAACAAAGACACCCATGTGCACACATTCCGTTCGGCATTGGCCCGAGTTCTTTAATTGGGCAAAAGATTTCTATTCAAGAGCTCAAGCTTGCATTGATTGAGCTTTATCGACACTTCATTTTTAGACCATTTTCGACAATGGATTCGGCGCCCGAGTTTGAGTATGGTTTGGTTTTGGGTTTCAAATGTTGTGTCAAACTTTGAGTACCAAGCGCCTTGATAATGAATAAATAAATGTTGCGAAGGAAGAAAGTTAGTGGTTTATCAAAATAAATATGTAAAATGTGTATATGTATATTTTCATAAAATATTTATGTAAAATTAATAAGTTAAATTAAATTTTGTGATATATATATATATGAGAGTAGTAATTCCGTGGGGGTGATGTCTTGAAATTAATCGATTTAAAAAATTAAATACTTGAAATAAAAAAAACTTATATAAAAATAATCACAGAGTAAGAGTTGGGAGGGTACAACAATACAACCATTAACTTATTTTGATAATTCTACAAGTTTAAATCCATCTAACCATATCTAATTTCTCTAATAAATTGTATAAATCGAAAATGATATTTTCCATAAAAACAAATATGTTTTTACAAAATGATGACAAATACATAAAACTAGAAAGGAAAAGAAAATACCAATACATAGAGAGTAATAATATCTATCAAATAAGAATGAAGAAATGTTCGTTAATAATAAGGTTATGACATGACATGTAAGTAGGGACGGAGCTAAATCTTAATTAAGTAGTATAGATAATAATATAATAAAATTAATAAAATAAAAAATATTTTAATCATAAGTATCATAAAATAATTATCTTATAATTATTTTTTTTAAGTCTTTATATTTTAAAATCTTTGTATGATAATTTCATTACATAAAATTAAAAAGGAAAAAAAATTACAAATATAGAGAGTAATAATATCTATTGAATAAAAAAGAAGAAAAGTTCATTAATAATAAGGTTATGACATGACATGTAGGAGGAATAGAGTTAGATCTTAATTCGTAATCAAAAGTATAGACAGCAATATAATATAATTAATAAAATAAAAAATATATAAAATATTTTAATCATAAATATCATAAAATAATTATCTTATAATTATTATTTTCAAATCTTTATATTTTGAAATCTTTCATTATTTTCTACATAGATAATATAATTATCATTCTTTCAATTATCACTCATTCGATTATAAAATCTATCTTTTATAATTTTCATGACATAAATAATTTTTCTACTGTCACCTTCGCAACCGATATAATTAATATCAATATTAAAAACTTATAAACCAATAGATATTCCAATGCCTGTCAAAGATCATCAAAATTATTCAATTCTTGAAATATTTTATTAGAATACATGTCACATATATAAGTTTTAAGTTATCATCAAATATAAGAAGATTAAATTTTGAGAAAATTTATGAATAAAATTTAACTAATTACATCAATTTTTTTTTGTCAAAAATAAAAAATGAGTTTTGTGGATATAAATAAGCTACACAAAGAGACTCTGTGTTCGCCTATGAAAAATGATTATTTAAATTTTGAAACTGCATATCATAAAATAAATTAACAAGATAGTAATACCAATTTGTTACTTCTAGCTACATTACAATGATGATAATCACGTGGTGTTTAACATGCAAACATATCATTTATTTTACGATACATGAAAAATAACATGAATTAAAATTACGGAATATCTAGAATGAGAGTGAGATCTTGGATCAATTTTTAATAAAATAATATTTATTAGATTTTTTTTTTCATATAATGAATATTATTTAAAGGTTAATAGTTATTTATGATTTATCTTCTTTCTAAATAATGAGAGCTACTACGAAGGAATCGTCGAAATGACGATTTTATTTTTTATCATCGAGTAGGAAAGGTCTAGCAATTAAAATGATAAGTGTCAACGAAACAGAAATATAAAGCGCCTATTTTACTTTTTAGACAATTCATTTAATTAGTTATTCATATGTGAAAAGTATTTTGAAGAAGATTAAACAATAGACTTATAAGTCCGGTTTTTATTTCGATGATCTCCTTGCTATTAGCACCACTTCTTTTCCGAATCTAAAATAACTTTGTGTAATAACTTAGAAACAAGAATTCAAAATTTATTTAAACTTAATTTTGGAGTTTCATTAAAAAATCTAATAGTTTAGTCTTATTAGAAACAAGTTTTTTATTTCATTAAAAATCTAACCATTACAACTTCCTCTCGTTCCTTAATTAAACCATTCGTTTTTTTTTTTCTTTTTTTTTTTCCTTTTCTATGTCTTCTAAATGATAAGATAAATATAATATCGAGCAGGATAATAATTATTTTACGAGTTGACCAAAAGGGAGAATTGAGAAGACAAAAAGAGGATTTGTCTAAAACGAAGAGAAAATCATCGTTCTCTAGATTTTACCAAAATAAATTTTTTTTATTTTAGTACGAAGGATAATTCCTCAACAACTAAATATGACTCTTATATATAGGCTATAAACCTAAGACCCGAATAAAGAAAATAAATCTTAATAAACAGATCTCAATTCCTATCTTGTAAAAAAAAATAAAAAAATACCAAAAAAGAAAAATACACATTAGATAGGGATTTACCTAAAATTGGACGTTGAAATAGACAAACCCTAATCCATAATATCAAAATTATCCTAAATATCATAAAAATAAAAAATTATCAAAAATAGCAAAAATGCTTCTAAAAAGGCTTAAACAGTAGAATTTGAACCCAAAAATTGACGGTTAAGGATTCCTCGATATATAATATAGATCTTTGAATTCTGTACACATGAATATATACGGATCTTGATTTTGAATTTTGAGTTAAAAAATTATGATCCTTTGAAATTAAGGAATCATATTAGATTACTCATGCATCAAACGATGAGGAGATTGACCAACACAAGACTACGTCGAAGCGCGAGGAACTACCAAGGGAATAGGTTGTCGGCTCGGGAGGAGTTGGAGGCAGCAAATTCATAGAACCACGCTTCCCTTGGAGCTTTGACAAAGAAGGGAGATTAAATAGTCGGAGGAGTTCTTGTGACCGGAATTGAGGCGTTGGTTTATTAACGAGAATGACAGTGTGGGGTGGTGGTGTAATTGCAAAGGGTTGAAATGCAATGTTAGCTCTGCCCCTAACCAGTGTCATAGCCACATGGGGACAAGAGAGGTCCACCATTTTTTTTAAAAAAAAATTAATATCAAATTCTTACCGTTATTTTGATCGGCCAATTCACTACCTTGTTATTAAAAAACTGAAATTGTCTATATATTTGGAAAGCCCTCGATTTAAGCTATCCATTAGTATCACTTTTATGAGGATATCGCGACTCGAATTATTAAGTATTGAATTTAAAAAAAAAAATAATAAATAGATGAATTAAATCGTAGAACATCAAGTGAGGATGTTAAATTGAAATTGGATAGGGTTCGAACTAAATTCAATGGGTAAGCGTGGAGATAAATATTATGTTGGTTCAAACTGGAATTATTTAGAGTTGATTTGGTCAAATTATGGTCTAACCAAGTTTAAGGTTTAAACGAGTTCGATCGATTTAAAACAATTAGGGTATTTTTAGGAAACCTTTTCTTTTCTCTTTTTTTCTCCCTATGCATGCAACCCTCGTCATGTCATACGCCACCACATGCCTTCGTCCATCCCTCTATTTTATTTTTCTCTTCCTTTTTTTTTCCCATTTTCTTCTTCTCATTCTCTTCTCCAATGACATTAAACTTGTAATTTTTTCCTCTCCTCTTCTCAAGCACAAGAGTTATCTTTTCTTCTCTTTTCTCTTCTACAGCAAGTAAGAAACACAACATCAGCTACTATCCTCTTATAGCAACAAGAGTAGCCTTTGCTTCTTCTTTTTCTTCTCATATTTTCTAGGATTTTATTGACACCATAAGAATAACTCTATTTTACCTTGCCTTGCTTTTTTTATATCATTGCCGAACTCACCAAAACTAGTCGAGATTACTAATGAAGAAAATAAAACTCTAATCTTTTACTTCTTCTTCCTTATTTTCTCTTTTCTCTTTTTTTTTTCAAAAGTAATGATCTTCCTTTTATTTTTTTCCAACTAGCATCCCTTTACAAGTCAATTTTTTTCCTTTTTTGTCCAATCACAACAATAACGAGAAGACTAAGTTGCTCATTTCTTTTTTTATGTTTCATTAATTGAAGGAGAGTTGTAAAATATAAAATTTATTTTATTAGATTGCTAGATAGGATGATTATTTAAATCGGAATGGAGGTTTTACGGGGATTGATAAATCGTTGTTTCAACTAAAATCAAGGATTAGATCAAAATTTTTAAATTTAAGTTCCTTTTTAATTTCTTAAATTATAAATTTAGATTTTTTAGATTGTAAAAATTGACCAATAGTAATGTAAGGAATTTTTAAAAATTTTAACTTATATTTTTAAAGTATTTTAAATTTTTTAGAGTTGAATAGTTTAATTTTGTACTATATTAATTTTTTTTATTTATTAAATTAATATTTTTTGATTGAAAATTTTAATTACATCACTACCCATAATAATATGGTGATGATAATGAAATCTGAAATTAATACATAAAATGTTATGAGAATTAAATCTTAATTAATAGTTAAATTTTTATTTTTTTTATATATTAATTATTGTTCGAGTTAGTTAGATTAATTTGTATGAATTTTTTTATTAATCTGGAAATAAAATGACGAGAGCACTAGATGAATATTTTATTTTTTGTTACCACGATGATGACAATAAATTGGCGTAATTATTTTGATCAAGTTGGACCCAACTGAAAAGGTTAAGTTAGTACTTTAACGTATTATAGCAACATGTTAACTATTATACATTATATCAAATATAGTACTATGATAAAATAATATTGGAATAAAAGTATTTTAAAGATAAAAAATATAATAGAATATTATTTTTAATATTTTTGTTAAGAATGAAATGTCTTTTTAACAATAATAAAAAGAGGAAGCCAATTTAGGTGTCATTATATTTTTTATTTATTATCAAAATAACATTTCATTCTATTTCAATCCATTTTTATTTATAAAAAATACCTTTATTCAACTTTATTATAGATATTATAATAATACTACATTATATATATATATATATATAATTATAATAATTATGAAATTATAATTACTGTATAATTATATTTATTTATTTAGGATGTTTTTAATAATAAATGAAGAAAATACTTTTGTGTGAATTCCAATAAAAGAACATCTTTTTAATTTTTAACCAAAAAAAAGAGGGAAAAAACTAAAGTTTCCCCTTGCTTTCATGTAGAGAAAACTCAGATTCTTGCCAAAATAAATAAATAATTCCCCTTTGCTTTCACATAGAGAAAACTCCGATTCTTACCAATAGATAAATAAATAAAAATTCCCCTTTTCTTTCAAGTAGAGAAAACTCGGATTCCCACTATCACACACATTTTATATTTCAGCAAGATTGCAGCTGTAAACGTAATCTATTCTCCTCTATCATTCATCCTCTACTCCTCTACTGCTCTACTTCTCCAGCAAAAATGGCCGATATCATTTCCGGCATCACTTCATTCTTCACTTGTCTCAAGGATTGCTGCTTCCTATCTTGCAACTATATCATGTCATACGAGGGAACCATCTCCACCTTGGCCGTAGAGCTCGCCCAACTCAAGAGCAAACGCGAGGGTATCAAGAGGCAAATCGAGGCAGCTGAAAGGGATGGGCTCAATACAAAGCGAGAAGTCCTCGACTGGCTTCAATCCGTCGAAGCCCTCGCTTCGGAGGTTGAACACATAAACGCCGCGTACCGCCGGATGTTCAAGTGTCTCTGCAACTTTCCGGTCAATGTGTGCTCCAGCTACTCCCTCAGAACCAGAGCTGAGGCGGCGCTCACGGAGGCGGCCGATCTAAAGAAGAAGGCCGGAGAGTTCGCCGCCGACGTGGCTGACGACCTGGTCGTCGATCGCTTTCTCAACATGCAGAATCCTAAAACCGTCGGCATGGATACAGCGTTGGAGGAACTGCGAGGCCATGCAAGAGATGACGACGTCAGCATCATTGGAATCCACGGCATGGGCGGCGTCGGCAAGACGGCACTTTTGAGAAGATTCAACAATGATTTCGAAGAGAAGGAACTGGACAATCTGGATGTCGTCATCTACCTCGAGTTATCGACGGGGTACAAAGTGGAGGAGCTCCAGAAGTCCCTCTTCGATCGATTGAAACTCACATGGCAAGACGAGGAACCGCAGAGGAACAGAGCCGGCCGCCTTTTCCGGGTGCTGAGCAAGATGAGATCTTTACTGTTGCTGGATAACGTATGGGAGCCCTTGAACTGCCAGGTCGTGGGAATTCCACTTCCCCAGCCGCCGTCCAAGAGCAAGATCGTGTTCGCCACCCGCATGGAGGAGGTCTGCAG
>JBBUKS010000104.1:9765528-9782734 GCA_038050645.1 Hedychium gardnerianum | reverse complement strand
AGAGGTAAACACCCCCTTTTATAGGCATATGGCACAACCCATGCTTTTCTGGCACACGGTCATGCCTAAGAGGCACGAACTGCTCTTGAGGTTGAGTGAGTGGAGGCACGATCATGCCTGTGAGGCACGACCCAGGGTTGAGGAAGCACTGCTAGCCAGACACGGTCATGTCTGGGATACACGGCCGTGCTTGAAGTTCTCCTAGGAATGACATACGGTCGTGTCTGAGACACACGGTCGTGCCTTGGCCTTCTTCAGAAATGTCACACGGTCATGTCTAGGACACACGACAGTGCCTTGAGCTCCTTCTATGACTGAATTATGCCCATGCCTAGGGGGCACGGCTAGTGCCTTGGCCATGCCTGGGAGGCACGACTAGGGTTTTGTCCTGGCTTCTCTACTTCCTGCTTTGCTTTCTATTCTGCTTTCTTCTTTGCTCTTTATTTAAGTTTTTTTTGGCTCCAAATCGCATCCTGTAAATGAAAATAAAGAAAAAATAGATCTCCAAATGATATGGAATAAAAAGCATGATCACATAATAAAATGAGGTGCGATAATGTAGATCATATCAATGAAATATAAGTAAATGTGCAATATAAAGTGTCTAAAAATATATATAATCTACTCACATCAATAATCATGATTCATGAGGCAAAAACTAATCTTCCCCTCATTGTTGCTATTCGAAGTAAAATATGTCTCTATTGAGCTTAGGAATTCTATGGTGATTCTTGCGTAGGTTGGATAACAGAGACTCATCAAATCATTCCAACCTATGTTACTAATCATCCAATCCACATCATCCCTAATTCCTAATATTTTCAAAGTGTAATTGTCAAGGTAATGGGTACATATAATTTTTTGAGTAAGAAGAGTATTAAATCTAAATTTTTGTTCATCATTTTAAAAAATAATTCCATAAGAATTTTTGTTACCTTCGTCGTTTGCTTGACACTTTCCTTTATTGCTTTCGTTTCCTTTTCCCTTGCCAGAATCCCCCCCCCCCTCTGATAGATCCACCGTTCCTTCGAAATCTCTTCATCATCTTGTGTGGTAAAGGATCACAAGTCAAAAAGGGGTAGAAGAGGAGAGAATTGAGAGAAGGAAATCAGGTTGTGGAGAGGTGTTGGTTGCTCGAGATAGGAGAGAAAGCAAGGGAAGAGAGTATCCTTGCTTGAGATTTTGGGAGCATAGAAAAGAAGAGGGAAGATCTTGGATCCAATTCAGATCAAGATTTAGAAGAGATCTTAAGAGAAATCTTGAAGAGGGGAGTTGGGAGATGGAGAGAAAGCTTTCTTAGAGAGATTTGAGAAGAAATGAAGAAGAAGGAAACTAGGATCTTGCCTTGGAAGAGAGGGATTTTGAGAGAAAGAAGAAAAGGGGGAATTAGAGTTGCTCATGGTGGGGTTGATGAGAGACACGATCGGAATTAGGGCATTTATCCCTCAAATCCTCGTCGTGGCACGTTCTGTCCGTGGGATGGTTTTTTTCACATGGTCGTGTTAAAAATGGCACGGTTGTGTTCTCTCTCTCTCTCTCTCTTTTTCTGTTCTCTTTTTTTTCTTCTTTCCGATGACACTGCCATGTCAAAAAGACACGACCATGCCATGGCTGGTACTGTCTTCTGCTCCTTGATTGACACAACCATGTCAAAAAGACACAGCCATGCCGTGGCTTGATCTGGAATTCCCTTCGAAAGAGGCACGACCATGTCAAAAAGGCACGACCATGTCGTGGCTTCTTCTGAAGGCTGCTTGCAAGGAGGCATGACCTTGTCAAAAAGATACGGCTATGTCGTGGCTTCATCTTGAGTTGCTGCTGGTGAGGCATGACCGTGCCTTTTGGGCACGGCCTACCTTCAACTTTTCTTCAAGACACCTCCATGCCCATGGTAAGCACCATGACCAACTCATGTAGGTTTGTAGCCCTAAAATTTGCAAAAAGAAATCACATAAACATCAAGAATAAGAAATTAAAAATTAAAATACAAAAATAAACACTTGGGTTGCCTCCCAAGAAACCCTCATTTAAGGTCATGAGATTGATCCCTATCTTGGCTCAACTGGGAACCTTTGCCTTAAAGGGGTTGTGTTCCCCTCCACCATGGCAAGGTAAAATTTCTAGCCCTTCCTTCATCCTAGCCCTTGCCAGGATGATGTATTTATCTTTCTTCATCTTGGGCTTATTTTCTTGACTCGCCAGACTTGGTGCTACATCCGGTGATCGATCATCTGGCTGATGATTTTTCTTCTCCAGTTGGAGTCCTTCAACCTACAACACAAACTTTTAACAACAACAAATGAATGAGAGGCCTTTGATAAATCAAATTCTATTTTATCCTGGCCTACTACCAAACAGAGCTTATGATTCTTAACATCTATCACAGCTCTGGCTGTGGCAAGGAAAGGTTATGCCAAAATGATGGGAATTTTTGGATCTTCTTCCATTTCTAAGACCACAAAATCTGTAGGGATTATAAATCTCCCCACTTCCACTAACACACCCTCAATAATATCCATTAGGTATCTACAAGAATTATTTGCTAATTGCAGTTCCATTGTGGTCAATTTAAGGTCATTCAATCTATGTTTCTTGCAAATAGATTAAGGGATGAGACTTACACTAGATCCAAGATCATAAAATGCCTAACCTATCAAGGTTGTGCCAAATTTACAAAGGATAGAAAAACTCCCTGGATCTTTGAGCATTAGAGGTAGCGTGTTCAGAATCATGGCACTACACTCCTCGGTTAGAACAATGGTCTCGTACCCATCCTTCTTGCATCAATTGGAAATGATTTCTCTCACGAACTTGGCAAATTTAAGCATTTGTTGCAAAGCATCTATGAGAGCAATTTCAATGCAAAGCTCTTTGACCATTTTAAGAAACTAGCCTTGGCTATTCTTTGAGGGAAGAAAATCGGTGGTACATATCTCCTCACTGGGGGATCTTCAATTGATTCGTCATTCTCAACTTCCTCTTGGATATGATCGTTGTGTTAAGAGGAAGGAGTAGGCTCTCTAATTGGCACATGTTTGATCCCCTTTGTTCTTCGTAGTCACTTGGGGCTCACCCAAGGTCGGTTCACTTCTCAACGTAACTATGTTGCAATGCTCAACAAGATTTGGTTCTGACTTTCCCGAAAATGTCCCTGGAGATCTTGTGGATGAGCTAGCCACCTGTGTCATTTGATTATCAAGCACTTTTAAATGTTTCTCAACATTGTCCATTCTTCCAGAAAGTTACTTGATCTCATTCTTTATTTCTACTTCAGTGGCTTGCATCTCTTCAAGAATTTTCTCTAATCTTGAGGGTTGTGAATTTTGTTGAAATCCAGATGATATCCCTATTTGATCTTGATTGTTGTGATAAAAAAAATTTGGGTGATTTCTCCATCCGGGGTTGTAAATTCCAAAGTAAGGATTGTTGGGTCTTGAGCTGAAGTTGCCAATAGCATCTACTTGTTCAATTTGAGCCAATTGTGTAGTAATCACTTCATAATTGGCAAGTTTCCTTTGTATGTTTTGTGTCACTACATTTGACAACTTATATTTACTGCATTCACTAGATTCACATTCGTTGAGTCGAATCTCTTTGTAAGAGCATCCATCTTTACAGAAATTAGGTCCAATGTATTCACATCATATTTTTAGAGAATCTTAATTGGGTTGCTTCGCTCTGATGACCATTGATGATGGTTAAGTGTCATACTTTCAATAATTTCCTCTGCTTCATCAAGTCCTTTGTTCATTAAAGCTACTTTTACTGTGGAGCCTAATGACACCTTTGTTTGATAATTAATTCCATTATAAAAGGTATGGATAACGATCAATTTTTCAAGTCCATGATGGGGGAACTACCTAAGAAGTCCTTTGAATCTATCCTAGACTTCATAAAGAGATTCTCCAGCCTTTTGCATAAAACTTATATTTAGATTCCTCATATGGGCAGTCTTGCTTGGAGGATAAAACTTTTCCAACATTTGTTCACATTGTTCCCAAGTGGTAATACTATTTGCAGGCAATGAGTTGAGCCAAACTTTAGCACTATCCAATGAAAAACAAAATAATACTAATCTAATAACCTTTGTTGAAACACCGTTCGTCTTCATGGTTCCACAAATTTCATAAAATTTTTCCAAGTGTTGATTTGG
This sequence comes from Hedychium gardnerianum, assembly GCA_038050645.1. Classification (NCBI taxonomy): domain Eukaryota; kingdom Viridiplantae; phylum Streptophyta; class Magnoliopsida; order Zingiberales; family Zingiberaceae; genus Hedychium; species Hedychium gardnerianum. The sequence continues at coordinate 9,778,581 of JBBUKS010000104.1, read as the reverse complement.
GTCTTCAATGGATTCTCCTCTAAATTGATTTTGTTGAACCATAGAAATAGTAGCAGGTTTAATTTCAAAATTATTGGCCTCAATCGAAGGTCTAGTGATGCTAGACCTTAGGCCCCTTACATATAGTATTGCATAATCCTTCAATGGTTTGTTTACCATGGTATACTGTATTTTTTCTTCTTCTAATTGTCTTTACAGATTTATTCTTCTTCTGAATATTATGTTAGTCTCAGGATCCATAAGTAAAAGATTACAATATTAGTCGTTCTCATGCAAAAAAATAAATCCAAATATCCTTTAAAATAAAGTTCCAAAACAAAATTATTTGCACACTAGAAAATGAAGAAATTTTGAGAAAATAAATTGAATTGCAAAGCTATTCACAAGACAAGAAAATCTAAAATTCATTAACAAAAAGAAAAGAGTTTAGAGTAACTAAATTTCTTATCAACTAATATTAATCGAAAATAATCCCCTGCAATGGCGCCAAAAATTTGTTGTGTAATTGCAAGTACATGATTATGTCATCAAGTAATAAAATATTGAATCCACAGGTACTATTGATTAAGCACTAGTCAAGTTTGCAAATCAAGTTATCAAGACGATCGAAGGTTGTTTGAAGTCATGAATAAGTGCATGAGAGAGAAAGAGAGAGAGAGATCCAGTGAGAGCAGATGATCGTAAAGGAAGGAATTGGCTTGGGGAAACGATTCTAGGGTTTTGATTTCATTATGATGTTAGTTGAAGTTCTATGTATTGTTCATATCCTTACCTCCATGCTTACACTCTTGTAGGGATTCTAACCAAATTACCGGTACGGAACTGTGAAGGTTACACCGGAGTGTTTACACCATTTATTCGATGTTATTAAGTAAAGAGGTAACATCGAAAGTCCGGTTAAAGAGATACCCCTATCACATGATGGCCCTTACAGAGAATTGATTCTCATTTCAAGGTAATGACTCTAGAAAGTATGGTTAAAGGGATACCCTCTGTCACTAAGGGCCCCCGATCATACAATTTAAAGCATCTCCTCTACATGGTGACCAATCCTTTATATCCAATTGCATTCACCACACTCACATTTAATCAAACATAAACAAGGCATAACACAAGTAGAACAAGTCATAAACATCTCATAGAATAATAAAATGGGCAAATCCATAGTTTATACACCAACATCACATCAAAACTACTCCCTACATCCTAGAATCTGAAGAATCTACTCCATAGTGTAGGAAATACAATCAAAAGACATGAAGAATAGCAATCTACAACTCAAATCAAAAAGAGAGGAGAAGAGAATGCTTATCAATGCATTGTCGATGTCTTCGAATGAAATCCTAGCCCAAATGATGGATGGATCATCGAAATCTACCTCAGAAATGGACCTTGTGGGTTCCCTAGAAGGTAAAATCCTGTCCCCCTTGAAAAGGGAATCTTCTTCCCCTTTTATAGGGGAGTAAGAGACGCGACACGACCGTGCCTCACAGGAACGACCATGTCATGGCAAATCAACTGAAGCAAATCTCGGTCGTGCCTCATGGGCATGGCCGAACTATACCATGGAATTTTCCATGAATATGAAATTCATGGCAAATTATTGCCACATATTTTTATTTCATGGGACATTTTGCGATGAATTTTAAATTCATAGCAAAATTTGTGATGAATTTCTAAATTCATAGCAAATTTTTCCATGAAAATTTAAATTTGGGCAAATTTGCTATGAATTTTATGATGAAAATATTTCGTCGCAGAAGCACACTTATACACAATTATTCCTCTCCTAATTTCACTCACACTTAGACAATTTTTTGTATTTCTCTCAAACATTCAAAGATCTACAAAGGGTGCGATGGGTGATGGGCATGGTTGTGGATCTGAAAGGTAATTTCTTTCACTTTCTCTCTCTCTCTCGATCATGGGTTGTAGATTCGGCGTCTGGACTATTAAATCTGTGTATATCTGGTGGTCCAACTATCAGATCTATGCCCTAGAGGACATATCCTGTTGTTGGGCCATGGGATCTGTCTTGCGCAGCTCTATGGGGTGCATCCCTTGTGCGTCCCGATCGCATGAGAAAAAAAAACAAAATTAATGCGCACTAAATAAGATTCTTTAAGGTGATTTTGGGGCCTTGATCACTGTGACCATCAAGCTACTCTCGGTAATATAAAAGCCCTTGGAGGAATCTAGATCCCATAAAAGGAGAGATATCAGACATATCCAGTAAACATAAAAAAAATGAAAAAATAGAAAGAAAAACAAAGGAATTTGATCATCGAACCAGGCAGCCCCGAGGATAGAAACACTGATGGAGATAGCAGTGTTGATGTAGGTGAGATCTACATCAAAGCCCACAACCACGAACTCATCATTCTGAAGATCCATTCCGAGGAGAATACTTGTAGGGTTAGACAAAGGGCGAGGGCTCAGAAGATAGGACGCTGAGGATGGATTTGGGGGAATGGGAGTCATCGAAAGGAAGATAAGGTGTTGACCTCAGGCTTTTGAATAAAGGTGTTGATGCATCATTTGCGATGGTGGTGGAACGTCAGAGACAAACAATCGACAAGCCTAGGGTTTTAGTAAAATGAGGATCGATTGTTTTATTATTACTGAGTGGAAAAATATTAAACAATGAAGGGAAAAGTATTTTAACCATTCAACTTATTTATTCAGCACCTAGAAATTTTAATTTTAATTTTGTGACTTATTACTTCATCAAATAAATATTACGAAATAAAATGTCACTTAAAAATAGAAGTAAAGCCCGTGTTATTTTAGCATATGAAGTCTAAAATGGTATTTTATAGTGTCAATTTTATAATCGAAGTTGATTACTAAATATTACTTCATAATTAATAATCTCTGAAGTAATCAGTGGTGAAGTCTATCAAAAAAAATCTACTAGTGAGCAAGACCACATTCACATGATGAGTCGAAGAGGTAATACCCGTTTGGCTTGCATGATAGTAATTATTATTACTTATAAAACTTTATGAAAATTTCTGCAATACACTTAATATCATTATTATTTATTCCTAATGATTTGTTATATATTTATATATATCTCATACTTAAGGAAAATATAAATCTTGTAGATACACCCATTATAAGATCAAAAGTTTGGATTGAGGGTCACAAGAAAAAAAATGGACAACTAATTAGTCAAGATATAGGATAGAAAATGATAATAAAACTATCACTTGTTATTATATCTAAAGTTTTCATACCAATGCCACCACTAGTAACCTAAATTTCTTATTTTACAAAAGTTATCTCTTGTTATGTGCGGAAAGAAATAGAAGAATATCGACCCGAATCTCTAAACACAACTAACATTGTTGATGATGCAATTAGTCTTGTATTTGGCAAGGAAGTTTGAGGTAGAGTGTGTGAAATGGGCTTTGGAGTTACAATATCAAAAAATAGAGCTTTTATGCAACAAAATGGAACTATTAAACAGCTTGAAAGTATGATGCATAACCTTCAACAAGTAATGCAAGAAATGAGGGTGGCCATATTTTTTTTCAAAATATTTGGCAACAAAATGAGCAAGAATAGGTTAGTAATTAAACAACATAAGATAAAATATGGAAGAGTGATTTATCGATTTTTTTTTTAGTAAAATTATCTTATGGTGACATTACATGACACGATTTGTCTTAATTATTTCAATTTTTGTATTCTGATTAGTAAAATTATCTTATGGTGATATTACTTAACACAATTTATCTTAAGTACTTTGATTTTTTTATGTTCTTATTAGTGAAATTATCTTATGGTGACATTACATGACACAATTTGTCTTAATTACTTCAATTTTTGTATTCTTATTAGTAAAATTATCTTATGGTGACATTACTTGACACAATTTATCTTAAGTACTTCGATTTGTTTATGTTCTCATTAGTGAAATTATCTTATGGTGACATTACTTTACATAATTTGTTTATAAAATTAGGTGCTAGTGGTGGCATTGATTGCAATTATATATGTCTTTAGGCATTATTTGTTGCATATCTACTTGTATTTCACTAAGTATGATCTACATTATCGCACCCTATCTAATATTATTGTCATGCTTTTAATCCTTCAGTTCGGAGATCTGCTCTCTTTGTATTTTCATTGACAAGACGTAATTTAGAGCTAAAATGGATCAAAATGGACATTGGAGTAAACTTGGGGAGAAAAATCAACAAGCATGGTCGTGCCTCTTCAAGGCATAGTCATGTCATCTCAAGCCAAGAAGGGTTGTACCTCACAAGCATGGTCGTGCTTCATATGCCGGTTCTCACAGAAGCTCCCATGGGCAGGCCATGCCCAAAGGCACGGTCATGCCTCTTGAAAAGCTCCACTCAACATTTCAGAGACTCCTATAGGCAGGTCATGCCCAAAGGCACGACTATGTCTCTTCAAGAGCCTTCCTAAGAAATTCCAGAACCTCCCATGGCCAAGTTGTGCCTCCTAGGAACGATCGTGTCTTCTTGAGCCAAGTTCGAAGAAATTCCAGAAAAAACTATGATCTGGTTGTGCCTTTTGGCACAACCATGCCTTACTTTTGCTTCTTTCCCATGGGCAGGTCGTACCTATTAGGCATTGTCGTGTGGCGATGTAACATGGCTGTGGGACCTAGAAAAAAGGACTCAAGATCCCCTTTCCAAGGGAAGGAAAGGTTTCCCCTTCGTGGGAACCTACAAGGTCAATTTTCTAATCGATTTTAATGATCCGTCCACCTCCAGAACAAGAAACTCATCCAAGAAGACTGACAAAGCATCGATAAGCATCTCTTCGTCTCTTCTCTCATTGGGTTTATAAGAATGATTCTTTTCATGTCTTCTCTTTGTTCTCTCCTTGCTATGGAGTATATTTCCTAGATTCTAGGATTTAAGGAGTAATTGTGATGTAATGTGATGTTGATGTATTAACTATGGATTTGCCAATTTCTTATTCTATGAAGTGTTTATGACTTATTCCATGTGTGTGATGTCTTGTTTATGTTTGATTAAATGTGTGTGTGAAGTGTATGCATATGGATGTGAAGGATTGGTCACCATATAGAGGAGATACTTTAAATTGTATGCCCGGGGAGCCCTTAGTGACAAAGGGTTAACTTAACTGGACTTTCTAGAGTCTTCACCTTGAAATGAAGACTAATATTTCATAAGGGATTAGTTAATTAGTGTTTAATGTGTTTTCACTAATTCAATATTAGGAAGTAACTTGTGTAATCTAGAATGTATGCTCGTGGAGCCCTCTGTAACAGAGGGTTACCTTTACTAGACTTTCTATGTTACCTCTTCTACTTAATAGCATTGAATGAAAATGGTATAAACACTCCGATGTGATCTTCACGGGGTCATATCAATAATTTAATTAGAATCCCTACAAGAATATAAACATGGAGGTAGGGAGATGAACAATCCATAGGATCATTAACTATCATCAAAATGAAACCTAAGTCCTAGGATCGCCTTCCCTAAACCATTTTCTTTCTTAACAACCAACATCTCTCATCTTGGACCTCTCACTATCTCTCTTAATCTCTAGTTCACAAGCTTTCAACCATCTTTGGATTGTTTAGATAACTTATTTTGTGGACTCATTAGTGCTTAATCAATAGTCCCTAAGAATTGATATTTTTTTATTACTTGACAACTTAGCTGTGTACTTGCGGTCAGACAAACAAGTTTTTGGCGTCATTGCCGGGGACTATTTTCGATTAACATTAGTGATAAGAAATTTAGTTACACTAGATGTTTTTCTTTTTGTTAATAAATTTTTGCATTTACTTATTTTGTGAATAGTTTTGCAATTTACTTGCTTTCTTTAATTTTTCATTTATTTTTTGTGCAAATAATTTCGTCTTGAACTTGACTAGAAAGAGATTTGGATTTATTCTTTTGTATGCGAAGGGATAATTTTGCAGGAGATTTTTTTCCTATTGATCTTCAGATTGACAAAATGTTCAAAAGAAGAAAAAATCTGCAAAGATAGTTGGAAGAAGAACAAGTTTAGTCTATCATGGAAAACAAACCTTTAAAAGACTATGCAACACCTTATGCAAGGGGCCTAAAGTCTAGCATCACCAGACCTTCTATTGAGGCCAATAATTTTGAGATCAAACATTGTTATATTTATGGTACAATAGAACCAATATGGGGGAGGACCAATAGAAGACCCCAATCTATACTTGGAATTTTTCTATGAAATCTATAGAACCATGAAGATTAATGGAGTTTCAGCAGAGGTAATTAATTGATGTTATTTTGTGAATAGTTTTGCAATTTACTTGCTTTCTTTAATTTTGCATTTATTTTTTGTGCAAATAATTTCATCTTGAACTTAACTAGAAAGAGGTTTAGATTTATTCTTTTGTATACAAAGGGCTAATTTTGCAGGAGATTTTTTGCCTATTGATCCTGAAATTGACAAAATGTTTAAAAGAAGAAAAAATCTACAAAGATAGTTGAAAGAATAGCAAGTTTAGTCTATCATGGCAAACAAACCTCTAAAAGACTATGTAATACCTTATGCAAGGGGCCTAAAGTCTAACATCACCAGACCTTCTATTGAGTCCAATAATTTTGAGATTAAACATTGTTATATTTATGGTACAACAAAACTAATATGGGGGAGGATCAATAGAAGACCCCAATCAACACTTGGAATTTTTCTATGAAATCTGTGGAACCATGAAGATTAATGGAGTTTCAGTAGAGGTAATTAGATTGATGTTATTTGGATTTTCATTGAGGGATAGAGCAAAAGCATGGCTCAACTCTTTGCCTGCCAATAATATAACAACATGGGAGTAGTATGAACAAATATTCTTGGAGAAATTTTATCCTCCAAGTAAAACTACACATATGAGGAATCTCATTGCAAGCTTTATGCAAAAAGATGGAGAATCCCTTTATGAAGCTTGAGATAGATTCAAAGGTTTTCTTTGACAATGCTCACACCATGGATTTGAGAAATGACTTGTTATTCACACTTTTTATAATGGAATCAGTTATCAAATGAAGGTTTCCTTGTATTCTGCAATTGGTGGAGCTCTAATGAACAAGGGCCTTGATGAAACTAAGGAGATAATTAAAAGTGTGGCATTAAAGCATCATCAATGGGCGTCACAGAGAAGCAACCCAATCAAAATTCCCGGAAGACATGATGTGAATACATTGAGTTTAATCTCTGCAAAGATGGATGCCCTTACTAAAAAATTTGATTCAATGAATGTTAATCCAGTTAATCCGGTGATTTCAAGTTGTGAAATATGTGGTGATACTAAGCACGCAAAGGAAGCTTGCCAAATAGAAGTAATTTTTACACAATTGACTTAAATTGAACATGTTGATGCAATTGACAACTTCAACCAAAGACTGAGGAATCACCCAAACTTTTACCACAACAATCAAGAGCAAGTGGAGCAATCATCTGGCTTCCAACAAAACTCACAACCCTCAAGAATAGAGAAAATACTTGAGGAGATTCAAATTACTCAATTGAAAATGAAGAATGATATTAAGAAACTTTGTGGAAGAATGGACAATGCTGAAAATCATCTCAAAATTCTTGATAATCAAGTTGCACAAGTAGCTAGCTCTTTCTCAAGACCTTGAGGGTCATTTCCAGAAAAGCCTAAATAAAACCCTGTTGAGCATTGCAATATTGTTGAGCTAAGAAGCGGACGAACCTTGGGAGAACCCCAAGTGACTGCTACAAAGAAAGGGATCAAAAGCACGTCGATTGGAGAGCCAACTCCTTCCTCCTCACATAATGAACATATATAAGAGGAAGTTGAGCACGATGAACCAATTGAGAGAACCCATATGGGGAGATATGTGCCATCGATTCCCTTTCCTCAACGAATATCTAAGGCAAAGAAAGTTGAAGATGTTGGTGCTGGAAACACCAACTAATCGAACCTATGTTTTGATAGATGGCAAAGGTTCAAAGTTAAGGTTGTTGTTATCTAATGAGTCTGACTGAGTGTGCAGGAAGCTTAAGCAGAAAGTCCTAAGGAAACTTAGGCAAGGTGAAAGTCCTAGTTGAGTCTAGGCAACGAAGCCCTGGTCAGTTGGATTGGCAAGAAGACTTGATTAGGGAGATTGGGAAATGAAGTCCTAGTCCAGGGGACTGGGCAGAAGTCTTGACAGATTGAGGAAACTAGGCGGAAAGGCCTGGGAGTTGAGGACACCAGGCAGGAGTCTAAGTGGGTCGAGGACCGGACGTCTAGCAGGAAGTCTCGGAGGTTGAGATTGGATGCTGAGTGAATGTCCAAATAGTTTGGAGGTCCAGATATTTGGCAACAGGTAAACTCTCTTGAGAGGAGTAGGTGAGAATGCGTTCAACCTAGGGTTTCACCAAAAATCCAAAAGTCGCGCCTCAAAGGGATTGAAGCGCCTGGAAGAGGATAAGGCGTGGCTAACTCAAATCTGATCAGATCGACTCGGATAGAGGCGCCTCAATGCGAATAAAGGTGCTTGGATGGGTCAATAAAAGAAGACTTCAACTAGCAGCTTCGGACAACAATTCAATACAACTTCCATGCTCAAACGCTACTTAGAAAATTGTTCTACGACGCTGTAACGCTGCCTCGACAACCAGAGCTCGAGCTTCTACATTCTTAGTTGTCGATATTGTTGTTAATTACTGTATTTTAAGTTTCACATATTTGTTGTAATTATTGTGCTATTAGTGAATTATCCAACGAAAGCACTCATTTGGGTGCTGACCTTGGACTAGCTGTCGCCGGACGGTGAACCAAGTAAAAAGAAAGGTGTTAGTTTGTTTCTGTTCCAGTTTGTTTTCTTTTCTACTGCCTATACTCTTAAGTTTTGCGAAAATGTGAAAAAAGTGATACGCGTTATTCACCTCCCCTCTAGCGCTTTTTGATCCTACAATTGGTATCAAAGTGGGGTCGCTCTGAATTGGTGCAACCACTGTTCGAGCAATTTTTTTTTTTGTTTTTTGTGCTTTTCGTTATTCTATCAGAATCGGTGCGATCACCCCTTCTGATACAGTTTTTTCGTTCGAAAGTTTTTGGTAATCGAAATTAGTGTAACACCACTCAATTTTTTTTAATTACATTAATTTTTTCTCCCTCACTACTAATCCAAGACAAAAGTCTTGGTACATTCTTTCCATTTGTTTTTGTGTGCGCGAGATTCTATTCGTGCTTAAATGGCCCATCAAGAAGGCTATAGTACCACCCGCCCTCCTCTCTTCATAGGCGAGGATTTTGTCTACTGGAAGGCCGAATGGAATTCCACCTACAGACTCAGGTGGAGATGTGGATCTCTATCCAAATGAGATTCACACTCCCCATCGAAGATGGAGTACCTCTCCCTTGCAACAAATGGGACACACCTACAAGAAGGAAGTTTGAGGCCAACACTAAAGCGACTCAAACCCTCCAGTGTGGCTTAACCAAAGAGGAGCTGAATCGGGTCAGACCCTTCACCAGTGCTAAAGATCTATGGGAAAAGCTGATCAAACTACACAAAGGAACATCCGACACAAAGGTAAGTAAGCATGATCTGATTTTAAATAAATTATGTTACATCAAAATGCAGGAAGGTGAGACGGCAAGCCAGCTACACGCCAGGATCCAGGACCTACTCAACAGACTCCACTCCATCGGACAGAAAATAGAGAACCATGATATAATCAGGTATGCCCTCAATGCATTTCCTCGAAATACCTTGTGGGAATCTATGGTAGATGCTTATAAAGTTTCTAGGGATCTATCAATTATTAGACTAGATGATTTTTTTTTTCCGAATTTGAATTACATGAACAGTCTAATGTTGTGCCGATCAAGAAAGGTATTGCCTTACTTGCAGGAAAAATCAAGATGAAGGAGTTGAAGCACAAGTCCCGATTCGAGCTCGAGTCCAAAAGTGAATTAGAGTCTGACGATGATGATGAACTCACCGTCGAACTAGTCAACTTAGTTCAAAAGTTGTACAAAAAGAAGAAGGGACTATCAAAGCGTGAAATCAAGAAGGCAATTCAAATGAAAGGGACTCAGTTGAGACCGAGCCCAACTTCGAAGAACAAGTCCGAGGTAACCTGCTACGGGTGCAACCAAAAAGGGAACTTTAAGTCAGAGTGTATGAATCTTAAAGACATAAAGAAGCAAAGGAGGAAGAAGGCATTACAAGCAACGTGTGATGAATCCTCATCTGAAGACTTAGATGAAGAAGTTCAAGCCTGAACCAACTTCCTTGCCCTACTAGCACCGGAAATCGTCTCCGAATTCGAGACCGAAATCGAAGCCGAATCCGAGTCAGAAGCCAAGTCTGAAAGAAGCCACGGATCCGTATCCATTTCCGAAGGGCCAAACCCTGCTATAAGACATGAATTAGTTTCTAAATTATACAGTTTACTTTTATATTTAACTCGTAAAGTAGCCAAGTCTAACATCTGGGTTAAGTCTCTCCAAAGGGAGGTAAAAGTCTTTAAGGAAGAGACTAACCCAAGTCCTTTGACTGAGCTAGTTCAAGGTGGAACTTCAACTCAAGTTCAACAACTTGAGGAAGAAAATTTCACTTTGAAAACTCTAGTAAAAGAACTTGGAAAAACGTTGGAACAGTTCACTGCGGGTTCCAAGTGTCTTGACATGATACTTGGAAAATAAAGAGCCATTTACAATAGATCCATATTAGGATACAAAGCTAATTCACGATTTAAATTGTACATGTCATTAGTAAATCGCAAACCTAGAAACCAAGTCCAAGCATGGGTCCCTAAGACAAGCTTGGTTAATCAAGTTGGACTAAACCACTTTTGGATACCCAAGGGTCAAATTCATTACCTAGATAGACCTTATTGAGGTTATGACCCAGGGGGAGCCAAAAGAAAAATTATTTTTTCTTGATATGCATGTTTGTATGATTTACTGCTTTATATGACATGCTTAGTTTATTTTTATGCTTAATTTAGAATGGCTAAAAAGATTGTATGAATTTGATAACCTAGCATCGGAAAGGATTGAGATGATAGTAAGCTAAGGAAACTCTGTTGAGAGCATGTCTAGATTGAATCATATGTGTTCTACCTGGTGCAATCAACTTAGTGGATCTAGGTGAAGCTACCCCAGTTAGGCATGAGCTAATTAGACCAAAACTTAGTACTAAGTTCTATGAGTTGATTATTTTGGTGAAGTTTTATCTTAGGCATATGATTACTTTAATGATATCCTAGTGATTCACCATAGCCTGGAAGCTTATGCTAAAAACACTAACTTGTGGCCCCCAAATTTAAGTTTGAATCTAACATAAAATCAAACAATTATTTTTAAAATAAACTAACTTATTAATCATTTCACCACAACTATAAGGTTTCCTTGATTGAAAATCTAGAAAGGGGTGAGATGTTAAACCTAGTCAATTAATTAACATAATTAGTTAAACTAATTAATTAATCCAAAATAATTAATCTATTTAATATTATTGATTAAACTAACTAAACCTAATTAATTAATCTATTTAATAGTAATAATATTACCAATTAAACCGAATTAATTGACCTAAACAAATTTAACTAGTTAATCTAAATCAACTCAACCTAATTAATTAATCAATTTAATTAAATCAATCAAATTAACAAATTAAATAAATTCTGATTACTCTAATTAAGTCAATTAATACTTGATTAACCAAAGTCATTTAATCAATCAAATTTAATTAAATTAATTTATTCACTTAATTGAATTTAGAAAAATCAAAAACCTTCTACTATTTTAGTGCTACATGTTGCTATATACAAGCACAAAAAAAACATGAATAAGGGAAATAGTTGTCGTGAGTGAAAACTAACAAGTTACCCCTTTGACACCAAGTTAGGTTACTGGAGAAATAACTGTTATGCTTCTCTTGATCTGAACTATCCTTTGAGACCTTGTGTAGTTGAGAAAGATGAACCATGCGTGTGGTAGATAAGTGTCTATCGCCAGGAGCATAAGGAACACAATTAGATAATGACTTGACTAGGCTTGGGAGTTGATACTTGAAAATATTAGGCCACTTATTGCACCGAAAACAAAGAACTATTATTTAGGTATTCTCAAATAAATCTTTATATCATGTCCATCAATGAAACTATGGGATAGAATTAATGTGAATCACGAGGGATTATGATGCACCTCATTGCCATATGAATCTAGATTGCAGGTTTTTACTTGAGGACAAGCAAAGGTTTAAGTCTGGGGTGTGATGTGAATAGATTATATATCATTTTATACATTGTTTGACACATATCTTCTTATATTTCATTGACATGATCTATACTATCGCATTTCATTTTATTATGTTATAATGCTTTTTACTCCATATTGTTCGGAGATCTGCTCTTCTTGTGTTTCATATACAAGATGCATTTTAGAGCAAAATAGAACTTCCATGGAGAGCAAAGCAGAAAAATAGAGTAGAAAGCATAGCAGGAAGCAAAGAAGCAGAAAAAACCCTAGTCGTTTAGGGCGTGCAAGCTCAAGGCACGATCGTGTATCCTAGACATGATCGTGTGACACATGTGCACTAGGCCTAGGCATGGCCATGTCTCCTAGACACGATCGTGTGACTATCCTGGGCAGACTCAAGGCATGATCGTGTCTCCCAAACACGACCGTGTCTCACTGGTAGCTCTTCCTCAACTTTGGGTCGTGTCTCACAGACATGACCATGCCTCCAACCTTTAGTGCCTCCACCCTTCAATGCCTCAAGATCAAGTCATGTCTAAGAGACACGGTCGTGTGCCAGGTGTGTCCTTGGTCGTGCCTCTTATGTATAAAAGGGGATTGTTGCCCCTTTGTGAGGGGGGTAGTTCTTCTCTTCTTGGGAGAACCCTAGGTCCTTCACACTTCATCTTCCAGAGATTTCTCTAGCGATTCAAGGTAGATTTCTCTGATCCATCATCATCCAAGGAAGGAGAGGACTCCCAAAAACCATGACAACTATCGGCTAAGCATTCTTTCCCTCTTTCTTCTAGATTAGGGCTTGAATGTTTATCTTCATGTCTTTGAGTTTTCTTTCCCTTTCCATG
>JBBUKS010000104.1:9730785-9747940 GCA_038050645.1 Hedychium gardnerianum | reverse complement strand
AAGGCTAGCTATAATTAAGAAAAAAATTAACGGACTTTAATAAAATAAATAACCAATTAAGAAAAATTCAAAAGATGTGGATCCATAGCTCCCCTAGCCCATGTCATGTTGGGTTTAAGTTAGGCCTCGTTGTCATGTCGTGTTTGGTTTGGATCCCCTCCTGTATCAGTTGTTTATTGTCTTTTCTAAAGATAGTGCATAGGTTCAAAATCTCAAACTATGCAAGAGTTTAAGCCATGCTAGAGTTTCGGTCTTTTGACTGGAACGATTTTGTTTTGGTATTGTACCAACATTTCAATGCACGGTGTCGGTGATGGGTTGGAGGTTGAAACAAAGGAAGAAGATATTTTTTGTGTCAAATAGTATTGAGTTCCGGTAATTTACTGGAACAATACGTTATGATTGTTTCGCCCAGGAGAGTACGAGATTTCAATCATGGATAGTACATAGGACATAGTTGCAGACGACAATTAACAGGCCTAGAATCTTAACTGTTTAGAATAGGCTACATGGATTTTATCCTAATAATTGAACTGTATAAGGCTAATATAGGTGGATAACAACTTACATATAATTACAGCATGATTCATTTGTTCATTCCTGTTAATACTCCAAAGAGAAACCATTTGTTATTCTACCTATATCTAAATGTCACTCACTTATATGGAAGATTATCCAATCAACATTTGACTCTGTTATCAAAATTTTAAAAAAAATGGAAGAGTTCAAAAAATCTATGTCCTGAATGGAAAACCTCATAAATTAGCATATATCTTGTTATAAGAGGCAAACTTAGCAAAGCAAGAAAGTGTCTAAAAGAGCTAATTAAACTATACCTGGCTGACTCACACAAAGTCATCTGGCATGTACTTTAAACTAAGGTTTGAAATCGTGAATTGTGCACAAGTTCAATATTTCACTGAAACAGCACAATATTAGTATTGCATCAGCGTAGATGAGTGACGCTACTAGTGAGTTGGAGGCAGAAGGAGGAAGCACAGGAGGAAAAGGAGAAGCGAAAATAGCTAGCTAGCATTAGGGTTCATTCTATGATGGAGTTTCAGTTCCTAACTAAAATAGTAGGGTTTCAATATGGTTACACTTTGGTATGTATTGAAGTATACCAAAATTAATTTAGATAAATTTTATTTCTTTAATAATTATTCACTTAACTTTTACTTATAGAAAAGAGACAATAGCAATTAGATAATGTTAAATTTTCTTGTATTATTCAGCATCTCGACATATTGCTAGCATGTGTTAAAGCATACCTAGATTAATTTGAACGAGTAAAACTCATTTAATTCTCTTGCACTGATTTTCTACTTTTAATAAAGTTATATCAATATAATTTCTTTCATTTTTACTTTTATGTTGAGATAAATTTATATAAATTTTACTCATAATACTAGCTAATAATAATAGGGAATAGAACTCAATGACGTAAAAATATCTATATAGTCGACCCACCTAGTAGGATAAGATTTAATTGTTATTGTTGTACTCATAATACTAACTAATAATAAGACTTATTATAAGCAATCTAACATGAGCAAAATTATAATTAAATTATATTCATATAAATTGAAATATAGTTTGTCAATTTTAAAACTAATTAATTAAATAAATTTGTTTAGTTAAAGAAATTTTTTTAAAAAAATAATATAAACTTATCAAAAAATTTCTAATTATAAAAATCAATGAAAATAAAATTCTTACAATTTAATCAAATTAAGAAAGTTTAAGAATTAACATCCACACTCTTCCTCCCCACTTTCATGAATTAAAATATAAATTCTAAACTAATCAATTAATTAGCCCCCTTCAACCAATGTCCAAATTCTTCCCTCGCTTGATCTAAATAATTAAAATTTGAAAAACCCACCCCAAATCTTGACCCGACAAATTTAATTAGAATCATGACTACCGCCAACCCAAAGTCCACTCAACAAATTAATCCAAGGGACAACCTACACGTATACACCCCCTTCATCTTCCTCTCGAAAAGTGACCAAGAGAACCCATGAGCCCATGCAACATCACCTACAAGCCCTTATGACCTTGATCTCTCCCTCATTACTTGGCCAAATCAACTTACTGTCTCCTCTTCAATGGGTCTTTTTGTGCCTTCCACAATTTTTTTTTGATGTTACTTCTTCCCCTAGCATACAAGATTATTGAAACCTATTTGTATTGAATGAGAGAAGATGAATCATATTGACCTGCATAACATAGTAATAGTTTACCCATGCCAACCGGTTCATAGGAACTATTCCCCATATGGACTTGTAAACATGTGCTACCTAGAATGGCACAAATTTTCAAGTTTTGGTAAAGTTTACCAAACCGGCTCAATCTATAAATTTTCTTCTCATTGGCCATTGAGATATATGTTCAAAAATCCCTAACAAATTTAGTTAGAATAATGACTGACCACTCATTTAAACTAGATTAATCCAAAGCACCACCCACATATACACCCCCTTCATCTTCCTCTCGGCAAGTGACTACCAGACATCATAGGCCCACACAGCATCGCAACAAGCCCTCATGACCTTGATATCCCATCTTTACTTGATCAAATCAACCCAGCACCTCCGGTTCAATTGGTTTTTCCATGGATTCCTCAATGTCTGTGGGGCTACTTCTTCACGTACCACACAAGACTATTGGCGCTAGAATGTGTTGAACAAAATGATGAATCTCATCCGCTACTCTATTTTGACCCAAGCAGCACATTAAAAGCACAATAAAAGTTTATCAATGCCAACTAGTGTAGGGAATCATTCCTCATATGGACCTATAAATGTTGTGTTGCTAGCACAACATAAATTTTTAAGCTTTTGTCAGGTGTGCTAAAAAAGCTACCAGCTTAACCTATAGTTTTTTTTTCTCATTGAGATATATGTGTGTGCAAGAATAATATAAAAACTTAAGAGACCAATCAAACATTCAAATCAACACTACTTGGTGACAAATCATACTGAGGAACTAGAAGTCAAAAAATAAAAAAGATATATTACATGTTACACTGATATTTACCCCATTTTCATACAATGGCTTTAGTGGAGCTTGATATATTCGGGCAAGTCCAAAATCGGCAATCTTTACAACTCCATGTTCTTCCCCCTCCCCCATCACCTAATTCACATTGGAGACAAACATATAGACTGAGGTAATTTCTTAAAATTAGAAACCAAGACATACACACCAGAATATTGGAAGGCTTGAGATCCCGATGTATAATCCAGTTACTGCAAAAGAAAATGGAAGATTTTAAAATTCATCGATCTCTTTCTCATAAAGCAATAGTAGCAGTCATAGAAATGTTGTTAGATTGAGTAAACAACAACAGTTACAGAAGTAAAAAATCAATAGTAGAACTGCATATATAATCTCTACCTGTGAAGATAGTTCAGACCATTAAGCAACTGCCAGAGCAATGATTTTACAGTGTATTGGTGAATGGGGTGATTGAGCTTCTCCCGGTGATGTCTGATAATTTCCTAAGAATAAACAGGGCAATATTGATTACACAAATAAAAGTTATTAATCCATATGTATATAAGCTAAGCCCAACCCACATATCAATGCCAACTATGCATTAAACATCGATATAATGAATTAAATATTGTCATATGTTTACAAATGGCTCTAATTGGCACAATTAAATATGTTGTAGTGTATATTTAGTAAGACAGTTGTTAAAATAGGAGATGATGAGTTACCTATAAAGGAAAGCTTTAATATTTAGGATATTTTTGCAAAAGAATAAAAGGATTTATAGAGATATTTTACATAGGATACAAACAGGATGGTTAAAATGGGGGGGACGTCAAGTGTTTTTTGTGATCATAAAGCACGTCTAAAGTTTAAGAGGAAGATAAAATAACAATTAGTCCTGCTATGTTATATATAAAGCTAAATGTTGGGGCTATAAATCGAGTACACGAATAAAGGATGAGTTGCATAAATAAAGGATATTAAGGTGGATGTGTGAACATAATAGTATGGACATGTATATAGGCAACTAATAAAAACTCGAGTTAGGCTATATGAGATCATGACAAATACACATATTAATCGAGGATAAGGAAGATAAAAAAGACTTGATTAGCAATGATAATCAAATAAAACTCATTTAAATATATATGAGGATATACTAGGGAATTGAGTCCAACGGTGTAGGAGAATTCATATAGCCAAACCTCACTTAGTCGGATAAAGACTTAGTTGTCGTTGTTGTATATTTGGTAAGCTTTGATGGAAGCATTTAACATTTTAAACTATGTAAAAAATATAATTTAATTAAGTTACAAATAACCTTTAAGATAATTATTTTACTTATAATTATATATTGATATTATACTTTAGACTATTTATATAGTATTCAAGCATGCATTGTACTAATCATTGTAATTATTAAAAAATAATGTATGTCTAAAAAATTCTTAAATAATTCGAGGTTATGCCTATGAAAAAATAATATTTGAAAAAATTTCTAAAGAATCATATATTTAGAATTTTAAACATTTAAAGTAATTTTAATTAAATTATATAACAGTTACATTAGTACCTTAGGCTTCACCATTCAATTAACATATGTCTATGTGTAAACAAGTTGCAAACAATTGAATGGTCAAAATTTAGAAAACTTAAACAATTGTATTGCTCTCTTTCTCATTAGTTCATATAACTCCCATTTCATTAATTTTTAATACATATTTATTATATTTTATCAATACATTTATTTTTCTCATAATTTGATTTAAATTAAATTTTATATATTTTACTATTTTGATTTATTTTATTTTAATTAAACTATTTTATCTGTATATTACTGTGATTTAATTATAATTATAGTGATGTTGTTAAACTAGATTTTTTAATTTATCACAAATAAGTCAAAATTTTCATGGTGAAAATGCACATTATTTTTATAGAAAAATTTATTTTTGTGTATCTTATTTATTTACCTTTTAGTAAATAAATTTTGTAATTTCAATATAATTGTAACACTATCTATATTTATTCTCTACTCATGTAAAATGTATTTCAAAATTAGTAAATCCTTTTACTTTTATCTCAATTTAAATTTTGAGAGAATATTTTAAAATATTAAAACTCTAAGAGAAAAAAAATAGATTTTATAATTAATAAATTATTTTAAGATATTAAAATTATACAAAAGAGTTCAATTTTCTAAAAGATTTTATTTAGTTTTACATCCGTGGTACACTTCTTGCTATCCTGAGTGGTTGTGTGTGTGTATATATATATATTTCACATTTGCCAAATTTAATTTTTCAATTATGTCATTCTAAAGCCTCAAATATTATACATATGTCATTGGAGAGTTTATATCTCTTGGAAGTGCCTCCGAATTTAATTACTTACTGCTATTTCTCTTATTATTTTTTTAATATATAAAAATCATCAACACCAAACTCAGTTTCCCAACTATTTGAAGTCAACTACATAAATCTTATATCGTATTGAGCTCTATCAATAGCTATATATTCCTACTAATGTTGAAACTAATTAAATCATTTTTATTACGTTGAACAATGTTTTCTTTAGTTTCCTTGTACTCTTTGCACCTCTAGTGAAATCAATGCTTCAATGAAATATATTGGTCATTTTTTAACATCTCTATACCATTTCAACATATCATCTATTCTATAGAATATTTGTATTTTTATTTTATCCTTTCTATCAACTCCACACATACATCTTGGCATTCTCATTTCTACTATTTAGATGTGTTTGTTTTTTCCTAATAATCCAACTCTCATATATATACAGTAAGAAATATTCCTTTTAGCTTAGAAGGGACACGACAATCACACAAGGATTTATAAGTTCCTCTCAATCTTATTCAACGATTGATTGATTGAAAAGCCAAACGAAGATTTCATGCTCATCAATCTTAGTTATCATCTTGATTCTTTTCTTGTTACTAAAACTACAATTTATATATTCCATTTTTATTTTACTTAAATTAGCACCTTTATAAAGTTTTCCTTCACAATCAAGCTTTGAATTTAATTTAATTATAATCTAATTAAGTAACATAATGTATCTATTAATAACATAGCCTAGGAAGTTTGTATTCAATATTATAAGTTAATTCATCTAACATTAATAGGGATTTAGAGTTGACCGTTTAACAAAAATATGTCACTCACAAGCTCTAGCAATAGTAATAATATGAAAACACATATCTTTTATCACATAAATACAACTTTTCATTCTTCTCTAAAATTCACCATAAGCTTTCTTTGAATCAATAGAAGCTCTAACACTAATAATTCATTGAATAATTACCTTTTATCACACCAATATAATTATTCATGTCCCTTCTCCAAAACTCATTGTATATGTTATCCAGTCTTCATCATAAGTTTTTCTAAGTCAATAAAAATCTTGGTTTATCATAAACTTTGTCATAAAAAATTTAATAGTAATGTCAACCATCTAATACTGAGTAATAATTGTAGTCAAATTTTTATTGTTTTTAATTATAACATTGATTAGCTAAATTTTATCACATGCTAATCATTCTCATTTGTGCAAATCATGTTAAAAAAAGTGAAAATGCGTATGAAAATTGTTTTCTTTATAATGTCATCAGAATACTCACATAAAGGTCATGTTCAGCATAATCAAACGCAAGATAGAGCGACATATCCACATGATTGATGTGTACATTCACTAGTTTGACAACATTTTCATGACAAGTTTCTCGCAATAACTGCAATGACAAGAAAATAATATGAGAAGATATGTGAGTATCACATGGTACGCATTTACTTCTCTTTCTACAACAAAGAAAATTTGTTATGTATCCAAAGACAGAATCATAAGCAATTGACAGTTTGTGAGCTCATTCATATATATAGAGAGAGAGAGAGAATCCACCCAAATTCTAGCATTATTTAAATGATAGCGCTTGATCTCGATACAGAAAATGGAGTGACATGGGAGAGAAGAATACCCCTATTCTAAAAAACAGGCCAGTAGCTAGCCACACAAGATATAATGAAGGACAATATTGCTTCTACTTATGTCTTGCATAAAGATAATGTGGGCTAAACCAAAATAGGACAATACCCCTATATTGCTACTACTTCTTAATATCCTTGTCATAACCAGTTCATTACATTTGATTAGACTTATTTTAATGAAAATAAATAAATAAACAAACAAATTCCATGGATTGCTTTGGAAAACATGCAAAATTTTCATTTACATCCATTGTTTAGGATTAACATGCATTGTATGTGTTATACATTATGTTAATATATATTTTAAGGTTATAAAATATTTTATATGCAATTACATCATTTAGGATTTTTAATTTAATTTGTTAAGTGACAGATGGTTTTTTTATTGCTTAGGTTGATTAACTTAATATTTTATGTAGTATGTATAAACTTAAATACATATTATTGCTCAGGCACAATCTTAAGAATTCTTGTCAATATATTTTGAAACATATGGACCGCATATGCATTATGTGGTGGGACCAATAAACCTGCATGCCTTTGAAAACCCTTAAATAACATTTTTTGCAACTAGTTGGGCAAACTCGTTCTTTGCATATTTATTTAAGAACCTTAAATTTTTTTTCTTTTAAGAAACTATATCAATTAGATTTCTTAATTAAAAGTTACTTTTATCATTTTCAAATAAATGTGTGTTGAAATGAATTATAAATTTTACTTTTAATCTACTTCCACTTATTTTTAAATGTGTCAAAGTGGACCAAGTGTCCACACAATAAGATGTTCATTGGCACGACCAATATTTCCTCACATCAATCAATATTGAATTTCAGTAATTCACTAGAACAAGTACATTTCAACCATACCACTAAGCATGCTAGGCGATTTATGACAAACCTATAACTAACAAGGTCCATGAATCTAAAGTCAACAAATAAAAGGCAAAAGTTGTTGGAGAAGAGATGACATTTGGAAGAATAACAACAGGATGTCTTAGAGAAGAGACTGAAGTTTCACTAAGAGTCAACCAAAGAACAATCATAAATTGAGTTTTGTTTGTAGCATGGTTTAAAATTTCATTTCGTGTCGAGCGAAACGGGCAAAATTTATCATTCCACCAGCCACCCGCTGCGGAGATGCCTGCGGGTCGTGGCGGGGATGCCCGCGGGTGCACGGGTCGCGATGTGGACACCCGCGAGCACGCAAGTCACTCTGGGGACACCTGCGGGCGCGCGAGTGGGATGCAGAAAACAAATTAATAATTAACTTAGATTAATAATTTCAATCATCTTTTAACTATAAATAGGATAATCTAAACAGGCTTAATCAACCCTAATAAAGTTATTCCATTAATTTAATATATATATTATTTGTTTTAATTCCGAAAATATATAATACAAAAAATTTATGTATTTTTTTACCATATGGAGTCGTCGCGATCCCGTATTTTTTTCTTGTTAAAAAAAAATTAATTAATATATTTATATTTAAAAAACACCGAAACCATATTGGCATGACACGATACAGTACCAAAACCATATCATTCTGATCATAAATCGAATCTCCAATACAGCTCGAGATTTTAACCATGATTTGCAGTAGTAAGTTGTTGCTATGGAAAAAAAGTTTGATAAGAAAATCAAGGTGTATAGAGGTGGAATAATCAATGAGGATCTCATGGAAGAGATGGAGGTGTAAATAATGGCAAAGTTCCAAGCACTCATTGTCGTTGCAACAAAGAGAATTAATGAAATTTCAAGCACTACCTCTATTCTAACAAAGAGAAACATATGCAAAACAGGGGCTAGGTGAGAGTGATAAAAAGTTGGGTAGTAACTGAAATGCTCACTGATGTGGCTCGCAACGACTAAGGGATTGGACCATTGGAGATTGATAATATATGGGTTGCTGATGAGAAAAGGAAAACCATGCATCTCCTAGCATTCAATGGGGCAAGATATTGCTTGACCACAATTTAGAGAGGAGAGAAGGGGAGGAAGATAACTTTCTTCTCTTGATGAACCCCTTGTCATTGAATGCATTAAATATGCATAAAACATATTACAATTACTCCTCAACTCAGAATATGAAAACTAAGAATTCCCCCATTACACATACAAGTCATATTCTCACCATCAAGTATAGGGTCAATGATCATAATTCATAACACAATGTGTTCCCAGTGAAACATTTTGTATTTTAGTTATACTATTTTTTTCCTTTTTTCTACTTTCTTTCATTTGAATGATTTATATTTTTCGTACTTTATACATATTTTGCATGAATTATTACTAGTTATTATGAAGGCCATAAACAAATGCCAAATAAGTAAGAATGTTAATGCATAAGCAACTATTATATTATTGAGCACAAGTTACCAAACATAATGGCAATTAAGTGGCAAAGATTATTAGGCAACATATTTTGTTATCTTTACATCTGTGATCTACCAATCTATTGTTTTTCAGGCCATATAATCCATAAAGATATGAGGGGCCAATTTAGGACAATATGATAAAATCCATTCAACAGATCTAACCCGCTAAATTGCTCCTTTCCTTTTTACTTACCAGTGTGTATGTATTAGTGAAGTCCCAACTGACCAAAAAAATCCAATACTATAGGGAGAAGTTATAATTAATGTAGTTTGATGATCCCACACTATGGTCAAAAAAAAAATAGACGACACCAAAGCTTATTTCATTCCTTTCAAGATTCTTGGTTGGACATTAGTTAATTCCAAATGGCTGGGCTATTCCAAAGTAACTACTTCACTGTAAATAATTCCATCTGCTACGATGTTCAATTTACCCTTCAAAAGAATGGGATATCTCATAACCACCTCCCCTACTTTACATGGGCACACCTTTGTGATCCGTGGAAACAAAATAAACATATTATCAACTCGAATTAGATTTAATTATAGAAAAGAAGATTATTTAAGATGAAAATGCAGTTCTACAGCCTGAAAACCTAGATTACAGGCAGTTGTCCCTGGCGGAAAATCCAGAGGGAGAAGATATAATATCACTTTATACAATAGGGAAACGAGACTAATCGAGTAAAATGTTGATTTTAGACTCGATGTGGGAAAATAGCTGCACCCCCTCCCCCCCATCTTTTTTTTTTTTTTTTTTTTTGCGCCTCAAGAGGACAAATAAAATGAAATCATGGAGGAGAGAGGCGTACCATGATCTCGCGAATGGCGGTGGGGGATACTCCATCGCCCTCCTTCGATTGCTTAAACTTTTTGATGGCGATGCAGCCCTTGCGGTGGCTGGTCCGTGCCAGGAACACCAGACCGTAGGTTCCCTCTCCGATCTTACCGACCAGATCGTATTGCTGCAGCCACGCTGGGCGATTCCCCCCGCCGCCACCGCCGCGAACGTCACCCATCCCTAAAGGGCCAGCAGGAGAGTACTGCACCTGTCGTCGTCCACGGAGCGTCTCTCCCACTTTTTGCGCCTCGTGGCGCCTTAATGCTAATTTCTCTTTTTTTTTCCTTTTTCTTTTTTCTTTTTTCTTTTTTCTTTTCTTTTTTAATAATGTCGCAGAAACGATGGACCTTCCTTTAAAATTTCTTTGCCTCCAATTCAATTTATCCAATTTATTATTACCAAATCAGTAATTAATTAAATATTTAAAATAATCTTTAACCCAAGTGATTAACTATCTAATGAAAATCAAAAAATATAAAAATATAGACAATATCTATTTGATATAAAAAATATATATAACCGATTCAAAATTTGGATAAATGGATCAAAAGTATTATCCGCGAATAACGTTTTGGATATTATTCCAATTTACTGAAATAAACTAATTAGTTAATTATTAATTAAATAGTTAATGATTATTAAATTATGAGTAATTATTTAAATAACAATTATGTGGTGTCCAATTAACTAGTAGATGATAGATTTGATTATCAGTCAATGTCAAAGATTACTGATTAATTTATATTTTTAAATTAATTATTTAATTATGTTTGAATTTTAAATTTATGTTATTTTTTATGCTAAATTATTAATTTATTTACTTAATTAAACGTATAAACTATTTCATTCTTAATTTACTAATTTAATATTAATCCTAGGTAATATTAGGGATTATTAAATTTTATAAATTTAACTATTTAAGATAATTAATTTATTTTCTAATTAGTAGTGGATTGGAATAATATTAAATTAATTGCTAGTCTCTAAATATTTTCAATGAAAAGAATTTTATAACTTTTAAAGTTATATTTGTATTAAATTAGCATTGTTATTGTTTTAATATACTCTTGAATTTATCTATATTCATTTTTTATATTTTGAGTCTTACAAGTGCATTAGTCACACTAATGGTCTTTGAGATATTAGATTGAGCATGCACTTTAATGTTTTTCTAAAATTATTCATCTTTTTCTTTTATATAAATTTTATAAAATTGTCAAAAAAAAATATCAACAGTATTTAACAGTCAATGATTGAAATTACCTCAGTTGATCACTATTAGTTAAGCATTTTTGTTTAAATGCTTGATGATTAAGAATTGACTTAAATCAATTCAGTCTATACTGCTAATTGACCAATAACAAATCAAAAGAAGCGAGGTGCAGAGGAACAGATGGTAAATTTTAAAGTAGGGTGCTCCTTTTTAGCATTTAGTAAAGTATATCGGGTTTTTATCATTTTTATTTTAAAAAAAAACTTTAATAATTAATTGCAAATCACTCCTCCATATCTAAAACATTACACAATTTCAAATTGTAATTAAATTTTTTATTAAAATCTATAAAAAAAAATCTACAGCTTACTTTACTGTGACTGTTATGATAGTGATAAAAAATAAAACGTTCACTTTCAACGTTCAATTCGTTTCAGAATTAATATAAAAAAATAAATTATGAAAGTTAATTTATTAGTCCAGATAATGATCAATACATAGAGAAAGATAAAAATTTAATTATTAATCAAAATTTAATATTCAGATCTTATGATAATAATATTTTATGTATTAATCATCCGTTCATTTCGTATGAATAATGTGACTGCTATGATAAAAAATAATAAAAGGTGTTGTGATAATAAATGCAATATTAATGAGTGTATTTTAATAAATTATCTAAATTATATAAAATGAAATAAGTGATATATTTAATTAGATATACTTACCGACGTTTGTAAAGGAGAACAAAACTTTAGATTCAAATCTCCTCCTATACGTGGCTCTTGGGGAAGTTAAAATAATAATAAGATGATGGTGATAGTAATGAATAATAAAAGAAAAGAAGAAAAGGAATTTGCATTCGCTCTCTAGTAAATTTATAAACACATATAACAAATAAACACTTCAAATTTGGTAATGAGGAAAAGTTCTGAAGAAAGAAGAGTTCTCAAGAATAAATCACAAGGTCGAAGAGTTTTTTTTTATATATAAAAAAAAAGACGCAAGTTTTATTAATGAAGAAAAATAAAGAAAAGCCTTTTGGATGGTACATTTGATTACTACCTGATTTTATGAAGGTTTTTGAACTAAAAATTACTTTGGGCAATAAAATTTTACATGGTTTAAAATTTATGATTCGTATTCCATAGTTTACGATCAATTAGTGGATCACTCTTGATTACAATGCTATTTATTTTTTTAAAACATTTTTCAAAACAATACTTACTCTTTAATAGCAGATACAAAAAATATAAGTATACAATAATACAATCAAATAACAAAAGTACAAAAAATAAAATTATTAAAAAAGAATTGTTTGATTACTTTTGGTCACTATAAGTTGCTCACGAAGGGCTTAAAATACGACAACACTCTCCCTACTTATCACAAGCATTAGATTTAAAATCTCTAGGAAATCATCTTTTATAAGTCCCATACTTAATGTAAGTCAAAGTCAACTACCTATTAATTATTAGTTTACTCCTTTGTGATACATGGTCGGTTTCGCTTGGAACTAGACCTAGCTATTTTTCTATTGATTGATTCATCATCAATTGTTTATTTGCCATTAGTCATTTAAACTAAATAAAACCATGACTAAATTTTCTAGATCATGACCTTATTATCATATTGACCTTGACTTATCAAGATTTGAACCTTGTCCAATATCGAATAACCACAAACTACCATGAATTCTCATGTCTTTGTCCCCAAAACGTCACTCATTGCCTAATATATAATTGACCTCAATTTATCAAGATTTAAACCTTGCCCAATATCGAATAATCATAAACTACCATGAATTCTCATGTCCAGAGACTCCTTGTACCTAAAACGTTACTCATTGCTTAATATATAGTTGACCTCAACCTATCAAAACTCTCCCTTGCCCAACTTTAGGTTAAACTTGATTTACCAAGACTTAGTTCACTCCTCCAAGACTTTTCTTTATTTAGAGTTCACTTCTTTGAGACTTCAACATATATCTAAAATTTACTTCTTTAGGACTTCAACGCATGTCAAACATCTGGTCACCTTTGACCCACACATACTTCAATAAAATGCCATGACATCCAATCCTTTGTAGTCTGTTAGGACTTCACAATATGTACTTAACATTCAGTCCTCTACAACATGTTAAGATTTTCATTACCAATATTTGTTGAACTTCTGTAATGCTAAGTGTCTAGTGTAACTGACCCATTTGAATTTTTTATCAACCAAGTATTTGGTCATCCTTAACTCTCTTGGACTTTTCTCTTATCAACTTATTATTTGATTAACTATTAAGTGTTCAATCAACCTTGATTGACTTGGAGTTCTCCTCTATCAAGTACTTAGTCAATCTTGACGTACTTGACACTTCATCTTTAATCATCAAACATATTATTCAAATATATTACTAAACATTAAAATCTTATATCATGGTAAATGTTGACAAAGGATTGATTGTACTAATAATCTCTCTCATTTTTTATATTTGATAATATATTTAAGTTAGGCTTAACTATTAGTCAACTTTTAATATCTATACCAAACCTAAATGAAGTTTTTTTCTAATTTCAATCCTTCATTCTTGCCCTTTAGCATACATCAAAAAGGTTCTCCATAACCTTCTTGATTCAAGGGCTAATATTCAAGACAAAATCTATGTGAAAGTTTTCTACCTTCTATTCTCCACCTTTAGCAATTTATCTGAAACTCAACCTTGAGTTTACCATTTTATCAAGGCAAGTCCCTCCCCCTTTTCCCAATAATCTCTTAATTATTTTCCTTAATCTAGGGAAGACCCTTACCCCTTAACAAAATACATTTCTCAAAACCATAGGTCAGGCGAATACCTTTAAGAAGGATCTCTCCTTTAAAGCATATTTCTTCTTCTAAACTAAGGGTCTCCTCTTTAGTTATTACACTAACAATCTTCTTTACCAATAATGTCTTTGATATTTCTCCTCAAAATTTTGTGTATGATCGGAATAAGCGCTAGAGGAGGGGGTGAATAGTACTTGTGACTTTTTTATATATTTTTTTGTAAAACTCGAGTTAACTGGGTGGAAAAAAAAGAATAAGAAAAACAAGTTTGTTTTTACTTGGTTCACCGCCTGGCGACGACTAGTCTAAGGCCCGCACCCGTATGAGTATTTTCGTTGAGCAATTCACTAATAGCACGAAGAGATTACAAATGAATCAAATACAAAGTGCATGTAATTAAAAGATACCGACAACTTGAAGAATTTAGTAGCTTAGCGTAGTTGTCAAAGCAGCATTTTGGCATCGTAGAGACCTTTTCAGAGCAATGTGTGAGTACGAAAGTTATATGAAATTATTGTACCAAGCTGCTGGTCGAGACCCTCTTTTATTGACCCATCCAGGCACCTATATTTGCTTTGAGGTGCCTCAATCTTAAGTCGACCTGATCTAATCCGAACTCGATGCACCTTATCCACTTCCAGGAGCATCAATCCCTTTGAGGCATCTTAGTTGCTGACGTGGAGAGTTCTAAGCACAGCATGATCCTGGTTGAGCTTATTCTGTCCCAAGAGCCTCGATCCCTTTGAGGGGTCTGGATGCTGACGTGTGCTGACCAATCGAAGGTTGTCACCTCATCCTGTCGCACGATGAGATGATTGAGGCGTCTCAATTCCTTTGAGGTTTGAGGTGCCTAAATCGACTTAGGGTGCTTGGATCACTTCCAAGTGCCTGAATCAGTTTTTTCAGGCTTAAATTATCTACATCACAGAGTTAGCATAAACAAGCATAATAAATATAATCATTTAAATAACTTGACAGTCTCGGGACTATCCAGTCCTGACTTTTGGGTTTCCAATGGAATCCTAGGTCGGATCGACGTCTACTGTTCCCTCAACGGGAAACACGTCCTCACCTACTCCTCTTAGGAGAATATACCTGTTGTCAAACATCTGGTCCTCCAGACCTGTTTGAACTTTTGCTCAACATCCGATATTGACTCTGGGACTTTCTGCTTGGTATCCTCGGGCTTCCTGCCTAGTGTTCTCGACCCCTAGGTCTTCTGCCCGATATCATCGATCTACCAAGTCTTCTGCCCAGTCACCTTGACCAGGACTTCGTTGCCCAATCCACACGACCAAGTCTTCTTTACCCAATCCACTCGATCAGGACTTTGTTGCCTAATACAACCAACTAGGACTTCTGCCTAGTCCAACTGACTAAGACTTCTTTGCCTAGTTTTAACTAGGACTTTCCTGCATACTTAGTCAAGCTCTTTAGATCACAATTAAACTTAACTTTGAATATTTATCAATATCAAAATTCACGTTTGATTAGCTAGTGCTTCCAGTACCAATAATCTTTCCCTTTTTGATTTATGACAATCTAGTTCAAAGTTAAGATAAAAAATGATATTTTTGAAATAATTTTATCACACAAAAACTTTTCAACTTATAAAGAACTAGAGTTGAGTTTAAAAAAATGCTCTCGACAATTTAACACTCTCCCCGTAAAGACTTTTGAAAGTATAAGTTAAAATTTATTTTCAAAAATACTTTAACTTTTAACT
The DNA here is from genome assembly GCA_038050645.1 of Hedychium gardnerianum. Lineage (NCBI taxonomy): Eukaryota > Viridiplantae > Streptophyta > Magnoliopsida > Zingiberales > Zingiberaceae > Hedychium > Hedychium gardnerianum. The sequence goes on along the minus strand of JBBUKS010000104.1, from coordinate 9,731,962 downwards.
TATTTCTCCCTCTTTGACATATATTCAAAAAATATTGTTGGGAAAAAAATATATTTGACAAGATTTTGAAAGCAATTAAAAATATTTGCCAAACATAGATAAATTTTATTTTTTTAAATTTTTTTTGCCAAGTTGTGAAAAAGATTTGAAAACTTATTTCCAAAAATATTTTTAGATTTTTCAAGTATTGTTCAAGCATACATAATTAAAAAACTTTGAATCCTTATTTTCAAAAAAGTTTTTTTTAAAGTATTTTTAAGCAAAATATTTTAGCATTTTCTTAAGGAAATAAATTTTCAACTCAAGTAATAAGAGTAATCAATAACTTTAAGAAAATGAACAAGAAAATAAATAAACAATTTGAAAAAAACTTAAGTAAGCAAATTAAGTTTATTTCTTTATAGTCCAAGCATGCATTTTAAAAAATAAATCATCTAGGAAATTATTCTTATTCAAATATCTGACTTTTATTACTAACTAACTACTAAAGGTATTAGTTTTCACTAAATCAGTCAAGTTAAGTGCATGATTTCAGTTAGTAGTATACTAAGAAAGAACACTTAACTTGATTAATATGATTTGATATTTTTAGCCCAGATTTATAATGATATACTGATATAAGCATCTGAAATTCAAGCTTAGCTCTAAGCATCTCACACTATTCTGTGTCTCAATATACAAGCAAGTTAACCCTAATATGCTTGTGAGATGTTAGCTGTCTAAATATATAGGTTTATGCTTTCTAAGGGTAGACCTAAGCTATGTCCAAGGTTTTTGAAAAACTCTAATAAAAATGAGAGTTTTTTATTTATAATAATAAAGAAAATATTAGTAAAGAAGAACCTAGAATTTTAAAAAAAAAATTGAATTTTGAAAAGCAACTTGAATTTTGAAGAAACAGTTTATAAGTTCTATTTTATTAATTAGAATCAATGCATAGGTTAATGATCAAGCTCAAGTTAGGGATAATCAAACAAGTCAAAAATCAACTAAAGTCAAAAAGTCAACATCCAGTCAAACCAAGTCAATGTAGCTACAAATACATATCAAAGTCAAGGCATAAAAGCTGATGGTCTACTCGGAGGGTGATGATGGAGATCCTACATTCCAAGACCTAAGCATATCCATCAACTCGATGTGCTGAGTCTACATCTCCTGTCAAAGATTGGTGATTGAC
>JBBUKS010000104.1:9718811-9730685 GCA_038050645.1 Hedychium gardnerianum | reverse complement strand
TCCTAACATAATCTAGATTGTATGACCGGGGAGCCCTTAGTGACAGAGGGTAGTCCTTTAACCAGACTTTCTATGTTACATCTTCTATTTATTATCATTGGAAGACAACAGTGTAAGCACTCCGGTGTGAATTTCGCAAGTTCATACCGGTAATTTGATTAGGATCGATCCCCACAAGATTGTAAACATGGAGGTATGGAGATGAACAATTTATAGAATCATCATCTAGCACCATAATGAAACCTAAGTACTAGGATCACCTTCCCAAACCAACTTCTCTCTCAACAACCAACCTCTCCCATCTTGGACCTCTAAACCTTTCTCTCTCACAATCTCTCTCTCCATCTCCCAAGCTCTAGTTCTAAAGCTTTCCCAATCAACTTTTGATAGTCTAGATAACTTTCTTTGTGGACACATTAGTGCTTAATCCATAATCCCTGAGGATCAATATTTTTATTACTTAACGACTTTACCGTGCACTTGCGGTGAGATGAACAATGCCTCAATCCCTTTGAGGCGCTTGGATGTTGATGTGCGCTAACTAATTGGAGGGTGCCACCTCATCCTACTGCGCGCCGAGGTGATTAAGATGCTTGAATCCTTTTTAGGCGCCTGAATTAGCTTAGGGCGCCTGGATCCCTTCCAGGTGACTGGATAAGCTTTTCCAGGCTTTAAACTCTCTGCATTATAGAGTTAGCATAAAAACATAGAATAATTTTAAATAAAATTATTTAATAGTCTAGGACTGTCCGGTCCTGACTTTAGGATTTTCAGTGAAATCCTAGGTCGGACCGATGCCTACTGTTCCCTCAACGGGGAACACATCCTCACCTACTCCTCTCAGGAGAATGTACATGTTGCCAAACATTTGGTCATCCAGACCTATTTGGATTTTTGCTCATCATCCGATCTTGACCTTTGGGACTTCCCGCTAGTCATCCGGTCCTCGACCCGTTTAGACTTCTTCCTGGTGTCCTCGACACCTAGGGCTTCCTGTCTAGTGTCCTAGACCCCTAGGACTTCTGCTTGACTTCCTCGATTTGCCAAGTATTTTGCCCAGTCACCTTGACCAGGACTTCCTTGCCTAGTTTACTTGACCAAGACTTCTGCCTCGTCTAACCTACCAGAACTTCTTTGCCTAGTCAACTCAACCAGGACTTCTTTTCCTAACCTTAATTAGGACTTTCTGGTTGATTTATTTTGTACACTTAGTCAAGTTCATTAGATCAACAATAAGCTTAACTTTGAACTTTTGTCAACATCAAAATACAGGTTCGATTAGCTGATGCTTCCAACACCAACAATCTCCCCACTTTTGATTTTTGGCAACCTAATTCAAAGTTAAGTAAAAGAAAAATAGCGTTTGCATAAGTATAAGGAAAATCTTTTAAAAGAATATTTCATCAAGTGTACAAAGATTTTTAATGTAAACTTTCACAAGAATTTTTACAAAATGCTCCTCCTTAATTATAACTCTCCCCCTGAATTGAAGGTCTTAGTAAAAACTTAACTTTTAACCCTTCTCTCCCCCTTTGACATACAAAAAAAAAATAGGGGTTTAAAAATCAACAAAGACTTGAAAAGACTTCGATTTTGAAAAACTTAGAATTTGTTTTAAATTATAGTGATTTTTCAAGAGAAATTATCCAAGTACTCACAAAATTTCAAGGTAATTTTCAAGACACTTGAAAATAACTTTCAAATTTTCAATATATTTTTTGAAAATAATTGTTAACATGATTTTCAAGGTAATTTTTGGAAAGAAAAATTCTAGGGGGTAAAAAAAATTTATAAGATTTATTTTGAGTTTTCAAAGATTTTGTAAATATGAAAATGAATTTATAAGAGAAACACTATTTCATGCTTGCAATTAAATAAAGAAGACTACAAAAAATTAAGTCCTAGAGTCCAAGCATGCACCTTTTGTGAATTGAATAAAAAATGAAAAATATATCATCTAGAAAATTGCCCTTATCCCAATGTCTGACTTTTGTTACTAGCTAACTATCAGAAAGTAGTAGTTTTCACTAAGTCAGTCAAGTTAAGTGCTTATTTCTAGCTAGTTGTTTACTATGAAGGAACACTTAACTTGATTAATATAAGTTGGTAATTTTAGCCCAGATTTATGATGATGTACTAATATAAGCATCTAAAATCCAAGCTTAGCTCTGAGCATCTCACACCATTCTAAGTGTCTTTGTACACAAGCAAGGTAACTCTAATGTGCTTGTGAGATGTTGGCTGCCTAAATCTATAGGTTCATGCAATCTAAGGGAAGACCTAGACTAAGTCCAAGTTTTTTAAAAACACTAAAAAATGGGAGTTTTTACTTAGTATATAAAAATATTAGTAAAAAGAACCTAGAAAAAAATGACTTTTGATAACAACTTAAATTTTGAAAAAAAAAAACTTGATTTTTTTAAAAATAGTTTATAGTTCTTATTCTACTGAGTACATTCCTAATTATCTTCTGATTGTGCTAAACTCAAATTCAGGTAAGGGTTTAGTGAAAATATCTGCTAAGTTAGACTTGGACTCAACATAGTTAAGTACAATGTCACCCCTAGCTACATGATCCCTAACAAAGTGGTATTTTACTTCTATGTGCTTAGTTCTTGAATGTTGTATTGGATTTTCAATTAAGTTAATAGAACTAATGTTATCAATTAAGACTTTTGTGTTGGTATAATTTAGGTGAAAGTCCTTAAGTGTATGAATCATCCATAGTAGTTGAGTTACACATTCCCCCATAACTATATATTCAGCTTCAGTAGTGGATAATGCAACACAATGTTGCTTTCTACTGCACCAGCTGACTAGACTTTGACCTAACAATTGACAACTATCACTTATACTTTTTCTATCCAATTTACACCCAACATAGTTTGAGTCAGAATATCCTATTAGGTCAAAATTGGAGGTTCTAGGGTACCAAATTCCTATATTTAATGTGCCCTTAATATACCTAAGTATTCTTTTTACAACACTTAGATATGATTCTTTTGCACATGTTTAATACCTAGCACACATACCTACTATAAATAAAATATCAAGTTGACTTGTAGTTAAGTAGAGTAGACTGCCTATTACACTTCTAAAATATTTTAAGTCAACTGATTTTTCCTCTGGATCATTGTCAATTTTTACATTTGTTGTCATTGGTGTATTAATTTCTTATAATTTTCCATTCCAAATTTCTTAATTAATTCCTTATCATATTTGTTTTGAAAGACATAATTGCCTTCTTTTGTTTGTTTTATTTGTAAGCCTAAAAAGAGTTAAGTTCACCTACTAGGCTCATTTCAAATTCATTTTCCATTAACTTAATAAATAATTTTAAAAATCTTGTATTGGTTGAACCAAAAATAATGTCATCTATGTATACTTGAGCTATAGATATGCCTTTTTCTAAGGATTTAACAAATAGGATAGAGCCAATTTGTCCTTGGTTGAATCTTTTAGAAATTAAGTATGTTGATAGCCTTTCATACCAAGCTCTAGGTGCTTGTTTTAAACCATACAAGGCCTTTTTAGTTATAAAAATATGGTTTGGGTGATCTAGATCCTCAAATCCAAGTGGTTGACCTAAATAGACTTCTTCCTTAATGAATCCATTAAGAAATGCAGATTTTACATCTATTTGGTATAACTTAAATCCTTTATGTGCTGCATAGGCTAACAACATCCTAATATGGACTCAATTCTAGCCACTGGTACATAGGTTTCATCATAGTCAAGTCCATCAACTTAACTGAATCCTTTAGCTACTAATTGAGCTTTTTTCCTAATAATTTCTCCTTTATCATCTAATTTGTTCCTAAAGACCCACTTTGTGTCTATAATTGATTTATTTTCTGATTTATGTATTAAGTCCCACACTTAGTTCTTCCTGCATTGCTATGATCCAATTAGGGTCAGGTAAGCTTCTTCTATAGTTTTAGGTTCAATCTTAGAAATTAGGGCTATTTGACTTAAGTTTCTATATGATGATTGAGTTTTGATTCCTAGAGTTGGATCATCCAAAATTTGGTTAATTGGGTGATTGGTTCATATTTTAGATGTATCTATATTTGGATTAACACTTGATTCATCTAGATAGTTTATGTTAGGTTCAGATATGGGTTTATCATTTTCTAAATTTCTAATATGTTGTTCATTATTTAAATTGATTAACTTAGATTGAATATTGTTGTCTTCATCAAATATAATATTAGTTGTTTCCTCAACTTTTAGAGTTTGTTTGTTATAGACTCTATATTCCTTACTAGTTGTTGAGTACCCTAAAATGATTTCAGTTGTTGACTTAGATTGAAATTTTCCTAGGTATTCTCTAGTATTTAATATATGTACTTTACATCCAAATACCCTTAAGTAATTTAAGTTAAGGAATTTATTATAATAGATTTCATAAGGAGTTTTATTATATTATTTATTAATTAGAATTCTATTTTGAATATAATAGGCTATACTAATTGCCTTGGTCAAAAATTTATCAATTAGATTATATTTATTTAACATGGTTCTAGCTGCTTCTTGTAAAGTCCTATTTTTTCTTTCATTATCCATTTTGTTCTGGAGCTCTAGTGCATGAAAATTCATGGAGGTACCCATTAGTTTGGAAAAATTCATTAAATCTATAGTTTTCAAATTCTCCTCCATGATCACTTCTTATCCTTTTAATTTTAACATCTTTTTTATTTTCTATTAATTTACATAAAGTGTTAAATATTTCAAAGGTTTCATCTTTGGGTTTTAAGAATTTTACTCAAGTAAATTTTGAGTAATCATCAATTATCACTAAGTAGTATTAGTTTCCGCTTAGTAATTTAGCCTCGTCATAATCAAATAGGTCTAAGTGTAGAAGTTCAAGTATTGAATTGGTTTGATTTAAATTAGTTGGTTTGTGAGTTGATTTGATCTATTTTCCATATTGACAAGCATCAAAGATTATATTTTTCAGGTTCTTTAATTTAGGTAGACCTCTAACTAACCTATTTTGACTCATCTTTGAGATGAGTTTTAAATGAGTGTGACCCAGTCTTTTGTGCCACAATTTAGTTTCCTCTTGCTGTGTAAGTAGACACTTAAATAAGGAGCTTGGTAAGTTTATTGTATAAATATTATTTTTTCTAATTCCCTTAAGTGTTATTCTAGGAGTTTCAATGTTCTTAATTAGACACTCTAAGTTAGAAAATGTCACTAAGTAACCAGAGTCATATAATTGGCTAATACTAAGCAAATTGAATTCAAATTTCTCTACTAGCAGTACTTTGTGAATAACAAAATTAGAACTTAACTCAATATTATCTGTTCTATTTACCTTAAGTTTTTCATTGTTGCCAAATGTAATTAGTCCTAAGTTCTTGAATTTTAATTTGGTGAACTTTAATCTGTCTTCAGTCATATGTCTAGAGCATCCACTATCCAACATCCATGGGTTCAAATTTTTATGTTCCTACACATAAAGTACTTTAAAATTTGGATCCAACTTTTAGGGATTTTAAGATAGGTTGATTGATTTCACCTAGTTATTTCATCTCACCCAATATTAGTTATCAACTATGTTTGTCCTACGGATTTTGTGAGATAGGATTTTATTAAGTTGAAATAAGTTGAGTTTAATTAAAAATAAATTTAAGTTAAATTAATTTTATTTAGTCATATTAGATTAAATTTAATTAATTAAGTAGATAAAATTAAGTAAATTTGATTAGTTAAGTTAACTTAGTTTAATTAAGTAAAATAGTTTAGGTTGGATTAAAAGTTTCAATTGAATTAATTTAGTTTGAAAAAAAATTAATTAGATTTGATTAAGTAATTAAGTTGTATTAATTAAATTATTGAGTTTGATTAATTAGTTTTAATTGAATTAAAATAATTAAGTTAAATTAATTGAATTTGATTAATTAATTGGACTCGATAAATTAGGTTAACTAGGTTTGATTAATAGTTTAAATTTGATTTGATTAATTAATTAAGTTGGATTAATCAATTTATTGAGTTTGATTAATTAATTTTAATTGAATTAAAATAATTAAGTTAAATTAATTGAATTGAATTGATTAAGTGTTAATTAAGTAGATTAATTAAATATGTTAGATTAATTAAATGAAGTTGGTTAATTAAGTTTTAATTGAATTAAAGTATTAATTAAGTGGATTAATTAATTAAGTTGGTTCAATCAAGCTAAATTTATTGAACTTAATATCTTATCCCTTTCTAGATTTTCAAACAGGGGAGCGTTATAGTTGTGGTGAGATGGTTAGAAAAATTAGTTGAATTTTAATAGAGATTGTTTGATTTTGTATTAGATTCAAACTTAGCTTTGAGTCCTACAAATTGATATTTTTAGCATAAGTTTCTAGGCTATGGTGAATCACAAGGATATCATTAAAGTAACCACGTGCCTAAGATAGCTTCACCAAAATAATGAACTCAAGGAACTTAGTACTAAGTTTTAGTTTAATTAGCTCATGTCTGACTGGGGTAGCTTCAGCTAGATCCACTAAGTTGATTGTAACAAGTAGAACACATATGATTCAACCTAGATATGATTTCATCAAAGCTTCCTTAGCCTACTATCATCCCAACCCTTTCCGATACTAGGTTATTCAAAATCAATCAATCCTTTAAGTCGTTCTAAGTTAAGCAAAAATAAACTAAGCATGCAAGGTAAAATAGTAAATCAATCAATCATGCATATCAAGAAAAAAAAGTTTTTCTCTTGGCTTCCCCTAGTCATAACCTCGATAAGGTCTATCTAGGTAATGGATTTGACCCTTGGATATCCAATAGTGGTTTGGTCTAACTTGATTAATCAAGCTTGTTTTAGGGACCCATACTTGTACTTGCTTTCAAACATTTCGATTTAAAATAGACAAATATGATTTAAACCAAGTTTAATTTTGTATCCGAGTCCAGTTCGATTGTAGACGACCCTTTGTTTTCCAAGTATCATATAAAGATATTTGGAACCCGAGGTAAACCGGTCCAATGACTCTCTAAGTTCTTTGGCTTGAACTTTCAAAATGGAATTTCTTCCTCAAACTGTTGGACTCGAGTTGAAATTTCACTTTGAATTGATTCAGTTAAAGAACTTGAGCTAGTCTTCTCCTTAAGAACTTTTAGTTCCTTTTGGAGTGATTTGACTTGGATAAATCCTGAGTTATATTGAAAATAATTGAATAAAGTCTTTTAACTACGGGAGAGTCTACCTCATTTTTGGAACCTTTAAAAATGGATATAGATTCGTGGCTTCTCTCGGACTCAGCTTCGGATTCGGATCCAAATTCGGGCTCATACTCAGTGTCGATCATTTGTTCTCATACTGATAGGGCAAGGAAGCTTGTTGGAGTGTCTTCTTTTTCGTCTGATTCCTCCAATTTTGATTCATCCCATATTGCTTTTACTGCCTTCTTTCTCCTTGGCCTCTTGATTTCTTTTAGATTTGGATACTCCGACTTGAAGTGTCCTTTCTTGTTGCATCCATAGCAAGTCATTTTTGCCTTGCTCTTCGTTGTTGGATTCAAACTCGACTGCTTTGTTTGGATCATCTTCTTGATCTCATGCTTGTTGAGTCCCTTTTTCTTTTTATACAATTTCTAAACTAGATTTATTAGTTCGGCAGTGATCTCATCATCATCTTCGGAATCCGATTCTTCTTCGGATTATGGTTCGGATCAATACTTGTGCTTCGGCTCCTTCATCTTTAATTTACCTGCAAGCAAAGCAATCCCTTTTTCGACAGGGCATGCATTAATCTGCTCGTGCAATTCAAACTCAGAAAATAATTCATCTAACCTAATAGAAGAAAGATCTTTGGAAACTTTTTAAGCATCTACCATAGATGCCCACAAAGTATTCCTTGGAAAGACGTTTAGTGTATACCTTATTACGTCGCAATTTTCTGCTTGTTGACAGATTGCATGAAGATCGTTGAGGAGATCTTGGATGCGAGCATGGAGCTGACTTGCTTATTCTGCTTCCTGTATTTTTATGTTATACAATTTATTAAATATTAAATCACGCTTGCTTACTTACTTTGGTGTCAGAAGTGCCTTCGTGTAGCTCTATCAGTTTATTCCAGAATTCTTTTGCACTGTTGAAGGGTCCAACTCGATTCTGTTCTTCTTTGGTCAAGCCACATTGTTGGGTTTGAATTGCCTTAGCATCGACTTTGATCTTTTTCTTCATTTGTGGGTCCCAGTTCTCCCATCCTACCAGTACTCCATTTTCGTCGAGAGGAAGCATGAACCCAGTTTGGATGATGATCCATATTTCCACCTAGGTCTTAAGTGGAACTCCATCTGGCCTTTCCAGTAGCTAAAGTCTTTGTCGGAGAAAAGAGGTGGACATGTACTGTAGCCTTCTTGATGAGCCATTTCAGAATAATGACTTACACAAAAAAATAATATAGGCAGTACCAAGACTTGGTCTTGGATTAGCAGTGCGGGAGAATAATATTAAAAAAACATCGCTTGAGTGGGATTGCACTAACTTCGAGAAACTCAAAGTAAGGAAAAAATGTTCGAAGAGGTGATTGCACCAATTTGGACTAAGAACGAAAAATCAAAAAAACTTTGCTCAACTAGTAGTTGTACCAATTAAGAGTGACCCTGCTCTGATACCAATTGTATGATTGTAAAAAGCGCTAGAAGGGGGGGGGGTGTGGTGAATAATGCTCTTGTCTTTTTCATGTTTTCAGAAAACTTGAGGGATATAGCAGCAAAAATAAGAATAAAAACAATGCTAAGACAATTTCTTTTTACTTGGTTCACGCCCAGCGACTACTAGTCCAAGGCTTGTGATCGTTAGATCACTTTCATTGGGCAATCCACTAGTTGCTCGATAAGTACAAAATATATTGAATTGAAAAATAATAACTAAAAACAAGTATATCGACGACTTAAAATAGAAGTTTGACTGTAGTCGTTGGAGTAGCATTTAGGTATCCTAGAGAGGTTTTCGGAGCAACACGCAAGTATGAAAGTCGTAGGAATTGGCGTTACGAAGCTGCTGGTAAAGCCTTCATTTATTGACCTATCCAGACGCCTCTATTCCCTTTGAGGCACCTCAATCATGAGTCAATCTGATATGATCCGAGCTAGTTGTGCCTTATCCTCTTCCAAGCGCTTCAATCCCTTTGAGGCGCCTCGATCGCTGACGTGGCAAACACTGAGCGAAGCACTATCCTGGTTGAGTCTATCCCGTCTCAAACGCCTCAATCCCTTTGAGGCGCTTGGATGTTGACGTGCGCTGACCAACCATAGGCAGCCACCTCATCCTGCCACGCGTTGAGGTGATTGAGGCCCCTAAATCCCTTTCAGGCGCCTGAATATTCAGGTGCCTTAATCGGCTTAGGGCGCTTGGATCCCTTCCAGGTGCCTGAATAAGCTTTTCTAGGATTTAAACTTTCTGCATCACAGAATTAGCATAGAAACATAGAATAATTTTAAATAAAATTATTTAACAGTCTCAGACTGTCCAGTCCTGATTTTTGGATTTTCAGTGAAACCTTAGGTCGGATTGACGCCTACTGTTACCTCAACGGGGAACGCATCCTCACCTACTCCTCTCAGGAGAATATACCTATTGCAAAACATCTGGTTCTCCAAACATGTTTAGACTTTTGCAAAGCATCCGATCTTGACCTTCGGGACTTCTTGCTAGACATCAGATCCTTGACCCATCTAAACTTTTGCTTGGTGTCCTCGACTCCCAGGGCTTCCCGCCTAGTGTCCTCAACCCCTAGGATTTATGCTCGATGTCCTCGATCTACTAAGTCTTTTTCCCAGTCAACTTGACAAAGACTTCCATGCCCAGTCCAATCGACCAATACTTCTTTGTTCAATCCACTCGACCAGAACTTCTTTGCCTAGCCTTAACTCGGACTTTCTGGTTGAGTTACCTACAACTTAGTTAAGCTCATTAGATTAATAATAAGCTTAACTTTAAACTTTTGCCAACATCAAAATACAGGTTCGATTAGCTAATGCTTACAGTACCAACACCCACAATAAATCAAATTGAAGATAATTTCTAGATCTACAACTTTAATTAAGGGTCCAACTCGAGAAAACTTGGTCTAAGGGGTGAAAAATCGATTTTGGCAGAGCCCAACCAATGGGGCATATCTGAAAAGTTTGGGAGAGATATAAAAGGGTTAAGCAAACCATTGCTTCACTGATCTTAGACTAGGGGGCTCTGCCCCCTTCCTGGGAGAGGGTTTTACCTTTCTTGGGGAAACCCTAGAGAAGACCTCTTCTTCCATCAAAACGATTTGTCAACCTCCAAAATAAGGATTTCATTTGAAGATATTTCCTGCAAATTTTGCTAAGTATTTCTTCCTCTCTAATCTCTGTTTTGGATTGTAAGAATGCTTCTTTCATTGTCTTTGGTTTGCAATTCCCTTGCTATAGAGTAGACTCTTGATTCTAGAATTAGGGATTAACCCTTTTGATATATAAACACTGTTTGTTGAATCTATAGAGTTTGCTTGTTTCTTATTCAATAATGTGTGTGTTTATGATCTGGGCCTACTATGGACACATGATCTTGATGTCAAAAGCACATGATTCATATCCTATTAGGTGCAGGGATGAACTGAAAGGAGAAGTCAATACTTCGACTCGTAGAAACCCGAGACATGGAGAGTCACCTACGAAAGTAGATCGATATACCGTGAGAGCAATAGGTTATCATAGATCTTAATGGATCAGTTCCAATTCGTCTCCATGTAGTAAGAGAAGGCAACTCGAGGGTTGTGGGATCATGTGACAGAAATCTCCTTAAGAAAGCAATCCCTCAGCTTTGTCGTTATGAAAGTAGACGATGAAATGGAATGGATACGCCGGTGTAGATCCAAAAGTTCACATCAGATACTATATGATAGACTACCTACATAAATAACCATTGTGGATAGGAAATCATTGAGGATTAGGTGTTTACAATCATTGTGGTGAAATCAAAATCCTAAAATTGGTCCCCCCAACTTCTCCCTTTGACCACTTACCTTCTCTTGACCACCTCTGTTTTAGGCCTTCTCTCAAACCTTTCCCTCTTGCTCCCTCAACTCTCTCTCACTCACTCTCTCATTCTTGTGACCACACACAACCTCGATTGTCTAAATAACTAGATTTGTGAACTCAATTAGTACTTAATTAACAGTTTGTTTGGATCGATATTTTATTATTTGATGACATTCTGTGCACTTGCGAAAATTTCATATCACCGGGGCTGGACCTCCCACCCTAGACCAAGCGTGGGGACTTACCTAATTGTTGTGGAGGTGTCCTTGGGGCAGTAGGTCCTTGTTGAACACCAGTTGGACCTCACTCTTTACGATCTAGTGGCTGCTAATGTGCGTAGATTATGCATATTTCTAGGCATTGTTTGTCGTATATTTACTTGCATTTTCATAAGAATGATTTACATTATCGCACCCTATTTTATTATCATGTCATTGTTTTTACTCTTTTGGTTCGAAGATCTGTTCTTTTCATATTTTGATTGATAGGATGTATTTTGGAGCAAAAATAGAGCATATGGGATATTGAAGCAAGCTTGGAGAGAAATCAACAAAGCATAGTCGTGCCTCATAGACAAAACATGGTCGTGCCTCACAAGTACGACCGTGTCTCCCAAGAGCTCCATAATGTCACACGGTCCAACCGTGTGATGTATGTTTAAGGGCTGGTCGTCGGATTTGTAAGGAATTCTAGGGAGCTAAACAAGCAAATGCGCAGCGGAAAGCCCTAGATCCTTTGCCACCGGATCCGTGCGAAAAACAAAACATTTACATATACTAGATTTTCTTCTAGATCTACATGTTAGAGTGTATACCTTTGAAGCGAAGCCCTTCGCAATCCCGCTCGT
>JBBUKS010000104.1:9690117-9709000 GCA_038050645.1 Hedychium gardnerianum | reverse complement strand
ATCTTTAATGGGTTGGATTTTAGCATATTGGATTAACCATTAACCCAATACCATAATCATTAACCCAATAAGCCTAACCATCTCATAATTGGCTCTTAGGGCTAATACTAACAGGGGGGTGATGCACCTTCTCAAGCAAAAGGAGATTCAACTTATAGCACTTGTGAAAATTAAACTCAATGAGGACTCTTTGGATTTACTCATGCAAAAGAAATTTTCAGGTATGGGAATGGCTAATAATTTTATTCATTCTAATAGAGATCGTATTTTTCTTCTATGAGATATGCACAGGGTCACCTTGGAGGTTTTTTTGGCATCGGATCAATTTATACATTGTACGGTGCGTTGCTCCATCACGGCCCGGGTTTTCTTGGTTACATTTGTGTATGGATTTCATTCTATTATCACATGGCAACCCTTATGGAATTCTCTTACACTTCTTGGAGATGAGATTGATGAACCTTGGATTATCATGGGAGATTATAACTCACTCTTGACAGTCCAAGACAAAGAAGGAGGCTAACCGGTTTCAAACTATGAGATTCATGATTTGGAGTATTTTGTTCACACATGTGGTTTGGTTGACCTTCGTTCCATTGGATGTCGATTGACATGGACTAACGACACAGTTTCTAGTAAGCTTAATCGTGCTATGGTGAGCTCAAAATGACTACTTGCGGATTATGAAAGTTATGTGGAATTCACTCCCCCCGGATGCTTATCAGACCACTCTTGTGCCATAGTTTCAACACTTGCAAGGGAAAAGGGATGTAACCATCCATTCAAATTTTATAATATGTGGACATTACACGATGGCTTTAAAGACTTGGTGGCAAATATGTGGGGTGACCAAGTTGTGGGCAACTCACAATTTGCCTTAAAGATGAAGCTCACACGATTGAAGGGCAAACTAAGGGAACTTGAAAAGTTTCACTTTCAACATATTTTAGAGAGGGCATCAAGGGAAAAATCTGTTCTAGAGGATGCTCAAAGAGGGCTTCTATCTAGTGGTGTTCCCTCAAATGACTATGGAGTGGTGAGGAAGAAGGCAATCATTCTAGCGGAGGTAGAAAAGTTGTTCTATCAACAACAAGCAAATAGTGTTTACCTCAAGAAGAGTGATAGATATACTAGATTCTTTCATGACTTGGTAAAGAGAAACAACAAAAGAAATGCTATTATCACACTCACCAAGCAATCCTGAGAGCAAACAATTAGCTTGAATGAAGTGGCTGAAGAGTTTGTGGGCTACTTTCAAAACCTATTAGGTGTGGTCGGTCAAAGCACTCCCTTAGATGTCTCCTCCATGCATGGAACCCAGCTGTCCCCTATTCAATCTGAGGCCCTAGTAACCCCCATCATGGTGGATGAGATAAAGAAGAAACTATTTGATATTGGAGCCGACAAAGCCCCCGGTCCGGATGGTTATAATGCTAAATTCTACACGGCGACTTGGGATACGATAGGGGCTAATTTTATTGATGCGGTAAAGGAGTTTTTCACTCATGGGAAGATTCTCAAACAATGGAATCACACTCTAATTGCTTTAATTCCTAAATCTGATCATGCTCCAAGGGTTTCGGACTTTAGACTTATTTCATGTTGCACGGTCTTTTACAAGGTCATTTCAAAAGTATTGGCAGCAAGGTTGACAAATGTTGTGGATACTTTGTTGGACTCGACTCAAGTGGCATTTATCAAGAATCGATTCATAGGAGAGAACATTCACCTAGCTCAAGAACTATTGAGAAAGTATGCTCGCAAATGGATTTCTCCAAGATGTATGATAAAGGTTGATTTGCGCAAGGCTTTTGATACGGTTGATTGGGGTATTCTCATGTCCGCTCTTGTTGGTTTTGGTTTTTCCCAATAATTTTGTGGATGGATCCGAGAATGTGTAACTATGGTATCATACTCCGTTAGCTTAAATGGAGGATTGCATGGCTTCTTTAGTGCACGAAGAGGTTTGAGACAAGGTGACCCTCTTTCCCCTCTTTTGTTTGGTTCATTCTTAGAAGTGTTCTCACGCTCTATGAAGGATATCTCAAGACAAGAGGCTTTTCATTATCATCCAAAGTGGTGAAGAGGTGGAGCTCACTCATCTAGCCTATGCTGATGACCTCTTGCTATTTGCAAGGGCGGATGCTTCTACTCTCAAGCTCATTATGGATTGTCTAGCGGATTTTGGGGAAAAAGCGAGCCTTCAAGCAAATCCATTGAAATCAAACATCTATTTTCCGGGGTGAATGATGACCTAAGGGGGGAAATACTACACATAACCGGTTTTCAACAAGACTCCTTCCCATTCTGATACCTTGGTATTCCATTGGCTATAGAGAAGCTACGGATAGCAAACTATGGTGCTCTCCTTGAGTCAATCACAAAGAAAATTGTAGCATGATCGAAACATACTTTATCTCATGTCGGAAGGTTAGAGCTAGTAAGATCGGTCCTACAAGGAGTTGAGTATTTTTGGATGTCTATCCTTCCTATACCAAGTGGGATAATTGATAAGATATATGACATTTCTCGCTCTTTCGTATGGTCAACCAAGCACCCACCTATATCTTGGGTCACTATATGCTTACCCAAGGAAGAAGGTGGATATGGCTTGAGAGATTTACAAGCATGGAACATGGCTCTCCTATATAGGACTCTATGGAACATCCAAAATCGAAAGGATATACTTTGGGTAAGATGGGTGCATCATCAATACATTCAAAATGTTGATTTTTGGCATTGGATGTCAAAGGCCTCAGATTCCCCCCTCATAAAGTGTTTGATTCAAATTCGGGATGAGCTTTTGCAAAGGGAAACCTCCATTGGGTGGCCAACATGAAGATGATTGAATGGTTTGTGGGGGAGGACAAAGGTATGACTTTAGCCTATAATTTCTTTAGGCCAAGAATGCCTAAAGTGGATTGGTTTTCGATGATATGGAATCCCTACATCATGCCCAAACACCGTTTCACAAATTGGCTACTTGCTCATGGGAGACTAAGAACGGTGGACACTCTTCCTTATGAATCAAATAAGATATGTGCTCTATGTCACCATCTTTAAGAATTTAACAATCATATTTTCTTTGATTGTGATATTGTTAGGCCCCTTCTTAATAAGGTGAAGGCATGGTTGGACATCACATTTGAGATTGCAAACATGAACTCTTATCTAAGCATCTTCTGGCAACATTACAAGGGTAAGGGGAGGAGAATGAAAGCAAGGCATTTGGCCTTCTCTTCTATGATCTATCTTGTTTGGAATGCACACAACAAGAGCCACTTTGAAAATGTTTTTCCATGTATTGAAAGGTTGTTTCACAAGATTCAAGTGCATGTATTGCATTTTGTAGACATAAGGTGAGGGTGTGTTGAATGAGGGTGTGTTGTATGAGGGTGTGTTGCATGAGGGTATGTTGTATTTGGATGCCTCTAAACACCAAGCATGTTTGGCTTTTATAGGCACTAAAGGAGGATGATGTAAGGGTGTGAGTTGTTGTAAGTGGTCTTAGCAATGCCTCACCACAGTATACATTTAGTCTGGCTAACCTTGCTACATGCACGGTGTTGTCAAAGCATGTGCGTGGTGTGGAGAATTTTGCAAGACAGAGATAAAGTGTGGAGTTTGCTCAGGTAACCTAGGCTCAAGTATGGTGCGTTCATGGCAAGGTGTTTTCGGTAGATAACTAAATGCAGTAGATCCAAAACTACCCTAGATAACCTCTTTTGGCACAAGGTTGGAAGTGGCTATTGCATGACATGGGCGTGGTGTAGCCTCCATCCAGCAAGTAGAGCAATATGTGTAGCAACTGTCCTAATACCCTCGCTTCATGTGAAGTGTGTTGTGGCTTGAGTAGTGCATGTGCAAACTTACCATTGTGTGAGATGGTTGTATGATAACCTCGCTTCATGTGAGGCATGTTGGGGCTTGAGCAGTGTATGTGTGAACTGTTCATTGAGCGAGATGTCTTGTATGGGTCTTGGTGATGTTCTCCAAAGTCCAAAACTATTTGGTACTTTGAAAGGCATCATAAGATTGTCTTTGTATATTCTCTCTTTTTGAGTTCTTAATATATTTACCTTCCTAAAAAAAAAGAGTAGTGCTAATAATAAAAAACATGGGTACAGTCTCTCACACGCATGTACCATCAATAATTAATATAAGTACAACATCTCATATGCATATATCGGTACAATTAACAGTATTAGGTCTCGTATGTGAGGGCAATGCTCTACCATAGGGTATACAAATGACCAAGACACCCAGCTCATCAGCTGTGGACTGCGGGAGAAATGCTCTACCATGAATGACCTCATGGGCAGTCCGAAATGTTAGGGTCCCTATCTGCGGGAGAAACTCTCTACCATGAATGACCTCGTGGGCAGACGGGAGGTAGCTATCTAGCTATGGGTTGCGGGTAAAACTCTCTACCACGTATGGCCTCATGGGTAGCTCAGGGTATAACAACCCAAATAATAGTATGTCTATGACTAGCTCACACCCGAAGGGAGACCTGATCGATAACACAAGCATCTCCGTGATGCTACGACTAGCTCACAGTCGAAGGGAGCCCTAATTGATAGCATACATGCAACCGCGATGTTACGACTAGCTCACACCTGAAGGGAGCCTTGATCGATAGCATACATGCAACCGCTATGCTACGACTAGTTCACACCAGAAGGGAGCCCTAATCGATAACATAAATGAAACTGTGATGCTACGATTAGCTAACACCCAAAGGGAGACCTGATTGATACCACACATGCATCACCGTGATGCTACGACTAGCTCACACCCGAAGGGAGCCCTGATCGATAGCATACATCCAACACCGTGATACTACGAGTAGTTTAAACCTAAAGGGAGCCCTGATTGATAACATAGATGTAACACCGTGATGCTACGACTTACTCACACCCAAAGGGAGCCCTGATCGATATCATACAAGCATCACTGCGATGCTATGACTAGCTCACACCCGGAGGGAGCCCTAATCGATAGCATACATGCAACATCGTGATGCTACGACTAGCTCACACCCGAAGGGAGCCCTGATCGATAGCATATATACAACACTGTGATGCTACGACTCACTCAGCCAACCTAATGGGAGACATAATCGATAGCATGTATGGATCAACATGATGAGTAGGATACAACCAATCCTATCATCGTACATGTCTATCTATGTAATGAACATAATTACATCCTTCACGATATACCAATCATAATACACGTCACACGCATGTTTATAACCACAAATTAGACAAGATGGTTACTAACATGATACATCACCTAAAATACATGTTACACTCATGTTTACACCTACAATCATACACATATGACAAATGCTATAGTATCTGGGGTACACGCCACACACATGTCCACCACGCAATCAAAAATATGCAATAAATGCTACATCATTGTTGGTTCACGTCACATACGTGTCCACTTCTACAAATCATGATTAATGTATCACATCCTACATTATCCTATGTACACGCCACACACGCGTACACAAATACATGTCATAAATAAACTAAAACTAACATGTGAACAAAAATACACACCACACGCATGTCAAACAACTACATGATTACCCAATCATAAGCATGTTCTTATTGTGCATATCACACACGTGTATACACTATAGAATATGAAAATAATAGAGACTGTATGCATATAATCAGATCAACCCAAAGTGCAAACAGATAAGTATTAAACTCAAGTAGAAATACAACTAAAATTAAGGTAAATACAGCTACTATATCAATCAAAACATATCATATCATGAACAAAGGTCAATGTATAAAAGAGAGCAAGGAAAAAAATATTCGCCTGATATATAGATTGTATCAAATGTCCTCATGTCCGAGAGTCTGCTTCAAATAAAAATCCTGCAACGTAGAATACAAATTACAACCAAGTTCTATCATGAATCATATAACTAAACTAAATCCTAAACCAATTAGGAAAGCCTAATATCAACCCAACCAAATTCATCTCATTAAAACCTGTATACTTATCTACCTCATCAAGCAACTTCAATCGAACATGAATCCATTAGCTACATGCAACCCTAATCCACCTTTGACCCTACAATTAGGTACAATTAATACTACGAGGACGTGATGATGCAATAATACACTTCTTCTTCAATCCAAATCCACCACCCATCATTTATAGATAATTTATCAACCCATAAATCCACCCAACAAAACAATCCAACAACTAATCACTACAAATATGAATTTACAACCATAATATAGATAAAGCCCACAACCAAAAATTTACAGCCCAGGTCAATTACTTGCTATTGTGGTGGCTGGGGGTGGAGATTGGGTGGTTGAAATAGTGGTGTTGGGTGGTCGAAACTAACTATGTCAATGTCTACCTTTGGCTACATCTATGGTTGGCCAGAGGACCAAATCGGTAACTGGCCAACGACTGGCAGCAAGGCAAAGTCGGCGATGACCAGATCTGGCCTGAATAGTAGCTGGCCAGCGATAAGGCAGAGCAGATTGGCCAGAGACTGGATTGGGTGGCTAAAGCTGGTGGTCGGGATAGTAGCAACTGGTACCAAAAATGGCTAGAATACTATGTTTTGGTCGAAACAAATGGGAGACAACAGTGAGGTGTGCTAACCAGCGACACCCGATTGAGTTGGATCTAACCTAGCAATCACTAGCTAGGTCAGCAACGACTGAGCTATTATCGATGGAGGCAACGGGGAGGAAATCAGAGTAGATTTGGGAGTTGGCCGGCAGTTGAATAATAGAGTTGGCCTCAGTGGTGTCCAGCGACAACCACCTCATCTAGAGTCGAGATGGCTATGGCCTACCGTCAGGGACGAGCAACACCGGGAAGAGGCAACATCAACGATGGAACTATCTGTCTGTTTTATTTGTAAGCCTAAAAAGAAGTTAAGTTTACCTACTAGGTTCATTTCAAATGCATTTTCCATTAACTTAATAAATTCTTTTAAAAATTTTGTATTGGTTGAACCAAAAATAAAGTTACCTACATATACTTGAGCTATAAATATGTTTTTTTTCTAAGGATTTAACAAATAGGGTAAAGTCAATTTGTCCTTTGTCGAATCCTTTAGAAATTAAGTAAGTTGATAGTCTTTCATACTAGGCTCTAGGTGCTTATTTTAAACCATACAAGACCTTTTTAGTTTAAAGACATGGTTGGGTGATCTAAATCTTCAAATCTAGGTGATTGACCTACATAGAATTCTTCCTTAAGGAATCCATTAAGAAATGCGAATTTCACATCCATTTGGTGTAACTTAAATCCTTTATGTGCTGCATAGGCTAACAACATTCTAATGGACTCAAGTCTAGCCACTGGTGCATAGGTTTCATCATAGTCTAGTACTTCAATTTAACTAAACACTTTAGCTACTAATTGGGCTTTATTCCTAACAATCTCTCCTTTTTCATCTAATTTGTTCCTAAAGACCCATTTTGTGTCGATAACTGATTTATTTGCTAGTTTAGGTACTAAGTCCCACACTTGGTTTCTTTCAAATTGGGCTAGTTCTTCCTGTATTGCTATTATCGAATCTGGATAAGGTAAGACTTCTTCTATAGTTTTAGGTTCAATCTTGGAAATTAGGGCTATTTGGCTTAGATTTCTAAATGATGATCGAGTTCTGACTCCTAGAGTTGGATCACCCAAAATTTGGTCAACTAGGTGATTGGTTCTTATTCTAGATGTTCCTATATTTGGATCAACACTTGGTTCATCTAGATGGTTTATGTTTGGTTCAGGTTGGGTTCATCATCTTATGGATTTCTAATTTGTTGTTCATTATTGATTGAATTAGATATGACCTACTAGCTGTTGAGTACCCTAAAAAGATTCCAATTGTTGACTTAGATTGAAATTTTCCTAGGTAGTATCTAGTATTTAATATATGTACTTTACACCCAAATACCCTTAAGTAATTTAAGTTAGGTAATTTATTATAGTAGATTTCATAAGGAGTTTTATTATATTGTTTATTAATTAGAATCCTATTTTGAATATAGCAGGTTGTACTAATTATCTCGGCCCAGAATTGATTAGTTAGATTATATTCATTTAACATGGTTCTAGCTGCTTCTTGTAAAGTCCTATTTTTCATTTCTACTATCCCATTTTGTTGGGAGTTATAGGGCATGAAAATTCATGGAGATACCCATTAGTTTGGCAAAATTTATTAAATCTATGTTTTTCAAATTCTCCTCCATGATCACTTCATATACTTTTAATTTTAACATCTTTTTCATTTTCTATTAATTTACATAAAGTGTTAAATATTTCAAAGATTTCATCTTTAATTTTTAAGAATTTTACCTAGGTAAAACTTGAGTAATCGTTATTTATTACTAAGCAGTATTGGTTTTCACTTAGTGACTTAGCCCCGTTAGAATTAAATAGGTCTAAGTGTAGGAGTTCAAGTATTGAATTGGTTTGATTTAAATTAGTTGGTTTGTGAGTTGATTTGGTTTATTTTCCATATTAACAAGCATTACAGATTGCATTTTCTAGATTCTTTAATTTAGGTAAACCTCTAACTAACCTATTTAACTCATCTTTAAGATGAGTTTTAAATGAGTGTGGCCCAGTCTTCTATGCCACAACTTTGTTTTCTCTTGTTGTGTTAGTAGACATTTAAGTGAGGAGCTTGGTAAGTTTATAATGTAAATATTATTTTCTCTAATTCCCTTAAGTGTTATTCTTGGAGTTTCAGTGTTCTTAATTAGGCACTCTGAGTTAGAAAATGTCACTAAGTAACTAAAGTCACATAATTGGCTAATACTAAGAAAATTGAATTCAAATTTATCTACTAGTAGTACTTTGCGAATAACAAAATTTGAATTTAACTCAATATTACATGTTTCAATTACCTTAAGTTTTTCATTGTTGCCAAAAGCAACTGATCCTAAGTTTTTGAATTTTAATTTGGTGAACTTCAATCTGTGTCGAGTCATGTGTCTAGAGTATCCACTATCCAACATCCATTGATCTAAGTCTTTATGTTCCTACACATAAAGTACTTAGATTTGGATCAAATTTTTAGGGATTTAAGATAGGTTGATTGATTTCACCTAGTTATTCCATCTCACCCTATCTAAGTTATCAGCCATATTAGTCCTATGGTTTATTTGTGAGATGAGATTTTATTGAGTTAAAATAAATTTAGTTACATTTAATCAAGTTAAAATAAATTAATAAAGTTAAATTGATTTTAATTAAATTTAAGTAAAGTAACTTAAATTTTAATTGAGTTAAATTAATTAATTACATCAAATTTTAATTAAATAAATTAAGTTAAATTTTAATTTAAATAAATTAAGTTAAACTTAATTAAGTTAATTAAGTTGATTAAGTAACTAGATTGATTACCTGGATTCGAGTAATTGAATTTTAATTTTTTAATTAGGTTAAGTTAACTAAATTGATCAAATTGAATTAAAATAGTTATGCTAAATTGAATTACTTTATTTAAGTTAAACAAGTTAATTAAGTTAAATAAATTAAGTTGAATTTTAATTAAGTTAATTGAATTAAGTTGAATTTTAATTAAGTTAATTGAATTAAGTTGAATTTTAATTAAGTTAAATAAATTAAATTGAATTTTAATTAAGTTAAATAAATTTTAATTAAGTTAAATAAAGTAAGTTGAATTTTAATTAAGTTAAATAAATCAAGTTGATTTTTTATTAAGTTAAATAAATTAAAATTTTGTTAGGTTAATCAAACTAGATTTTATTATGCTTAACATCTCACCCTTGTCTAGATTTTCATACAAGGAAACCTTATAGTTATGGTGAGTTGATTAATAATTTATTTGAATTTTAAAAAGAGTTGTTTGATTTTGTGTTAGATTCAAACTAAGCTTTAGGTACCATAAGTTGATGTTTTTAGCATAAGCTTCCAAGTTGTGGTGAATCACTAAGATATCATTAAAAAAATCACGTGCCTAAGATAAAGTTTTACCAAAACAATCAACCCATAGAACTTACTACTAAGTTTTGGTCTAACTAGCTCATGTCTGACTAGGGTAGTTTCAGCTAGATCTACTAAGTTGATTGCACCAGGTAAAATACATACGATTCAATCTAGACATGCTCTCAACATAGTTTCCTTAGCTTACTATCATCACAACCCTTTCTGATGCTAGGTTGTCAAAATTAGTCAATCTTTTTAGCCGTTCTGATTTAAGCAAAAAAATAAACTAAGCATACAAGGTAAAGTAATAAATTAATCAAACATGCATATCATGAAAAGATAGTTTTTGTATTGGCTCCCCTTGGGTCATAGTCTTCATAAGATCTATCTAGGTAATAGATTTGACCCTCAAGATTGGTTTGGTCCAACTTGATTAATCAAGCTTGTTTAAGGGACTCATGCTTGGACTTCGTTTCTAGGTTTTCAATTTATAATTGATAAATAAGATTTAAATCTCATTTTAGCCTTATAACCTAGTTCAGATCTATTGTATATAGCCCTTTGTTTTCCATGTATCATACTAAGATACTTGGAACTTGCGGTGAACCATTCCAATGTATTTCCAAGTTCTTTAACTTGACTTTTCAAAGTGAAATTTTCTTCCTCAAGTTGTTGGACTTGAGTTGAAATTCCACTTTGAACTAATCCAGTCAAAAGACTTGGGTTAGTCTCTTCCTTTAGGGCTTTTACCTCCTTTTGGAGAGACTTGACCCAAACATTGGACTTAGCTAACTTATGAGTTAAATACGAAATCAAGTCATACAATTTATCTACTAAAGCATGAATTAGAATGGTGTTTGGCCCTTCGAAAACAGATACAAATCCGTGACTTTTCTTGGTGTCGATCATTTGTTCTTGTGCCTATAGGGCAAGGAAGCTCTTAGGAGCATCTTCTTCTTCGTCTGATTTTTCTGATGATGATTCATCCCATGTTTCTTGCAGCGCCTTCTTTCTTCTTTGCTTCTTGGCATCCTTCATATTTTGACACTCCAACTTCAAGTGTCCTTTCTAGTTGCATCTATAGCATGTTACCTCAGACTTGCATTTTGGAGTCTGGCTCGGTCCTGATTGAGAGACCTTTGGTTGCATCACCTTCTTGATTTTGTGTTTGGAGAAGCCTTTCTTCTTCTTGTATAATTTCCTAACTAGGTTAACTAGTTCGGCGGTGATTTCGTCGTCATCTTCGAAATCTGATTCATCTTCAAACTCAGGCTTGATTCAGGACTTGTGTTTTGGTTCATTCGTCTTAATCTTTCCTACAAGCAAAGTAATACACTTCTCGGTCGGAGTAGCATTAGATTGTTCAAGCAATTCAAATTTAGAAAAGAGTTTGTCTAATTTAATTTTTGAAAGATGCCTTGAAACTTTGTAAGCATCTACCAAAGATGCCCACAAAGTATTTCTCGGGAATTCTTTCAAAGCATACCTAATTATGTCATAGTTTTCGACTTGTTGTCCGATTGCGTAGAGTCCATTGAGGAGCTCTTGGATCCAAGCATGAAGCTAACTTACTGATTCTCCTTCTTGCATTTTTATATTATATAGTGTTTTTTAAATTAAATCACGTTTACATACCTTGGCATCGGATGTTCCCTCATGTAGTTTGATCAACTTCTCCTAGAGATCATTGGCACTTTTAAATGGTCCGACCCGGTTCAGCTCCTCTTTGGTTAGGCCACATTGTACAGTCTGGATAGCTTTACTATCTACCTCAATTTTCTTCTTCATTTATAGGTCCCAATTTTCGCATCCCACCAGTACTCCGTTTCCATCGAGAGGTAGAGTGAACTTAATTTGGATAATGATTCACATTTCCACCTAGGTCTTTAGGTGGAACTCCATCTAGCCTTTCTAGTAGCCGAAGTCCTCGCAAAAGAAATAAGGCAGGCGTGCAGTACTGTAGCCTGCTCGATGGGCCATTGAGAAACAAAAATCTCGCACAAAAAAAAAAGAATGTACTAAGACTTAGTCTTGGATTAGTAGTGTGGGAGATAGAAAAAAAGAAAAAAAATATCACATGAGTGGTGTTGCACCAACTCTGAGAAACTAAAGTAAAAAAAAATGTCCGAAGAGGTGAACGCACCAATTCAAACTAAGAATGAAAAAAATGAAAAAAAAAAAAAACTTGCTCAACTAGTAGTTGTACCAATTCAGAGCGACCCCGCTCTGATACCAATTGTAGAATTGGAGTAAGAGCTTGAGTGGTGGTGAATAGCGCTCATGGTTTTTTCATGTTTTTTGTAAAAGAAGAGTTAAAACAACTGAAATAAAGAATACAAACAAACACAGTTAACACGTTTGTTTTTACTTGGTTCACAATCCGGCGACTGCTAGTCCAAGGCATGAACTTGTACGAGTGCTTTCATTGGGCAATCCACTAAGAGCATGAATATTACAACAGATATAGAATTGAAAGTGCAATAAAAAGCAAGTATACCAACGACTTCGAGGAGAACAAGAACATAGTCGTTGGAGTAATGTTTCGGCATCGTAGAGAGTTTTTCAAAGTAGCACACAAGCACGGAAGCTGTAGAGAATGGGTGTTCCAAGCTGCTAGATGAGACTCACTTTTATTGACCCATCGAAGCGCCTCTATTCCCTTTGAGGTATCTCAATCTCGAGTTGATCTGATATGATCCGAACTCATCACACCTTATCCGCTTCTAAATGCTTCAATCCCTTTGAGGCACCTCCACTATTGAGATGGCTAGTTCTGAGCGCAGCGCGATCTTGGTCGAGCTTATCCCATCTCAGGTGCCTTAATCCCTTTGAGTTGCCTGGATGCTGACATGTGCCGACAAACTGGAGGTGCTTCAATTCTTTTTAGGCGCTTGGATCACTTCCAGGTGCTTGGATCAGCTTTTCCAGGCTTAAGTTATCTGCATCAAAGAGTTAGCACAAGCAAGCATAATAAAGATAATTATTTAAATACCTTGACAGTCTCATGACTGTCTGAGTTTCCAGTTTTTACGAAACTACAAGGGCACGATTACATCGTCAGTAATAAAAAGTATCGAATCCACAGGGACTGTTGATTAAACACTAGAGAGTTCGCAAAGTAAGCTATCTAGATATTCGAAGGTTGGTTGAACGTTTGAGAACTAGAGAGCTTGAGAGAGAGAGAGAGAAAATTGAGAGAAAGAGAGAGAAAGAGAGAGAGAGTCTTGAGAGGGGGTGACCTTAGGAAGACTGATTCTATGATTTTGGTTTTATTATAATGCTAGTTAATGTCCCTAATACATATTCACTTCCTTAGCCTCCATGTTTATGATCTTGTAGGAATTCTAACCAAATTACCGGTGAACTACAATAATTCTAACATCATTAAGTAAAAGAGTAACTCTAGAAAATCTGGTTAAATGGATACCCTTTGTCACTAAAGTTATCAATATAAAAATATAAATGGATACCCTTTGTATAAAAATATTTTTTACCATCATGATTAAAATGGTTTAAACTTATCAATATCTCTTCATGATCAAATTCACTTTTTTATATAATAATAATCATTAATTGATTGTTATAATATTATAGTAGTCATTTATTGTTTGCTACACTATTATAACAATCAATTAGTGGTTGTTAAAAAAATTTAAGAAGAATTTTATTACGTTAAAGTGATTTTGTTGAAGATTTATGTAATTTTAATTAAGTTTGTAAAGCATTTATTATATAAGAGTATTTTATTTATAATTTTTTAAATAAATTTAATTATTTTTTTTCATATTATAATAGTTACTCCATAATTATTGTAACATAATAATATTGAAATAAATCTCCACAAGTGTGATATAATAATGGTAAAGTACTCAAAATAAATAAATAAATAAATCAGAATTTAAATTCCAATAACATTCTGACAGTTGCCCTCTGAATTTATATAATATTTTAAATTTATTTGATAAATAAAATTAGAAAGAAAACTGTCGTAGAATCTTTAGGATTACTCTGATAAAGTTCGAACATATTAATTATATAAAAAAAATAGAATAAAAATATGTTTGGTATGAAAATAATTTTTTTTATTTTTTTTTTGAAAAAATGTCTTTTATGATTCACATAATTAGGATGTCCTTTTTATTCTTACAAAAATATATTTTGACCAAAAAATTGAATCAAACACTAAACTCGGATGTTTTTATTAAAGTTAAATTAATTTAATATGATATCACAAAAAAAATAAAAAATCAGACTCATTATATGTGTAGAATTAGTGCCATCAAACGAATGAATTTGTGATGGGATGAGTTGATACATTGAAAACCCATCATATAACAGATGAGTTCGTCCATCAACCCAGTCATATAATTATTAGAGTTATCTTAATTATTTCCTAATAAAAATTAAAAGTTACATCAGAATATTTACACCATTAAACTCTAGTTAACATATCAAAGAATTAGTCCCTATTTTAAAATCATTATCCTAGGAAGTGATTAATAATTGATACCCTTTGTCACTAAGAGTATAGTAAGTTCTGTTGAATAGATATCCTCTATCACTAAGGATCCCCTGGTTATCCAGCCCAGAAGCAATTTTAGAATAGGAACAAATCTTTCACATTTATGTGTATTACTCACATACACATTTCGTCAAATATGTATAAGATACAACACACATAGCACAAGATGTAAGCATCTCATACAAACAAGGAAATGACATATACATAGTTCATACATCAATATCACATCATAATTACTTCCTACATCCTTGAATAGGGAGAATCTACTCCATTCCAAGAGAAAACAACTAAGAGATAAAGAAAATAATAAACTACAACTCAATACATGAAAATAGAGAGGAGAGAATGCTTATCCATGAAGTTCAGCGTCGTTGGAGGTGTTCCCTTGCTCCGGAGGTGGACGGATCGTCGAGATGGAGAGCTCTAGGGTTTTTCCCTAAGGGGAGAATCCTTCTCCAAGGAGAGGGGCAGAACCCCAAAACCAAGATTCCCTCAAAAAAGGTGAAAAATCCCCTTTTATAAGAAGGGGGCTTGAGCCGTAATTTTTGGGCCACATGGTCGTGCCTCTCAGGCACGACCAGGCCGTGTAAGGGGGACTCTAGCTGAGGCATGAACATGCCTTTCTAGCACGGCCGGGCCATGTGAAGCCCTAGCTCTGGTGCACGACCGTGCCTCTGGGCACGACCCTGGAGTGAACAGAGCTGCTCCTTTGATGAAGCACGATCGTGCCCTCCTAGCACAGCCTTGGCATGGTTTTACTAGAGCAGGGACATGGTTGTGCCCTCCTAGCACAGCCTAACTGAAGCAAGGGCATGACCATACCCTCCTTGCATAACCTAGTGAAGTTGAGGCATGACCGTGCCTTCCTGGCCCGTCTTGGCTAAAGCTAGGGCACGATCATGCATGTGAGGCATGGCCCTGGCTGAAGCAGAGCGGAAGTAGGGGCACGCCCGTGCCAGCAAGGCTCCTCATAAATAGATTTTTCATCTATTAGAATACTCTATCTTGGATTTAGGTCTGAACTAAAGTTGTAGCCTTTAAAATTATCTTCAATTTGATAGTTTACCTGGTTAGAAACTCTAACTGAACCAAAAGTTATGATGGTTCAAAGATTGGTCTGCAAATCTGGGTGGAGCATGGGACACAACCGTGCCTAGGAGGCACAACTATGCCATTTAGCATGGTTAGATCATGGTATATTCTATTTCACTCTAAAGAAAAGTTATAGATATTTGATTTATCTACATTCTAGAAGTTGAATTAGCTCGTTTCTTCAACCGTACGCAAAGTTATGGTTGTTTTACTTTTGGTCCACAGTGTTGTCTGGAATTCAACATGGGCGTGCAAAGAAAAAAACTGTGGAAAGAGTAAATTTCACATGACCATGTTTTTTATCAAGGAATGGTTGTGTGGGAGGATTTTGGCTATGTTTTAACATCATTTTGGCCCTAATTTTTCCCAAGGAACATGGTCGTGTCGTGGGACACGGCCGGAGCATGATACTCTGCTACTCTCTTTGTTGCTCCAATGTTCATTTTAGCTTCAATTTTGCTCCAAACATGTCCTATTAATGAAAATTGAGAAAGAGCAGATCTCCAAACAAATAGAATAATTATGCTGATAAAATGATAAAGTAGGGTCCGATAACGTAAATCATGCTCATGGAATACAAGAAGATGTGCATCAAATAATGTCTAAAAACATATATAATCTACGCACATCACACCCCCAAACTTAAACCTTTACTTCTTCTTAAGAAAAACTTGCAATCTAGATTCTTGTGTGTAAATGATGCATCATAATCTTTACTGAATCATCTAACTCGATCAAATAGTTTCATTAATGAGCATGATAACAAAATTATTTGAGTGCGGCCTATGTATTAGTTCTCCGTGTTCAGTGCAATGAGTGACTTAACCTTTTCAAGTCTCAATCTTCAATCCTAGTCAAGTCATCATCTAATCGTATTCCTCATGCTTCCGGCGATAGACACTTACTTGACACTCGCAAAGTTCATCCCTTTCAAATTACACAAGGTCTTAAAGGAATACTCTGTATCAAGAAAAACATAATAGTTATTTCTCCAATAACCTAACTCGGTCTCAAAGGGGTAACATGTTAGTTTTCACTCACGATAACTATTTTTTATCCCTTATTCCCCTTATTTTTTTTTCTTTTGAGTGCATATTTTCTTTTTCAACTAAATCTTTCTTCCTTTTTTTTGGATATAGATTTTTTTCAATGAGTTGACATGAACCGAGTTTATCCAGTAACCAAAATATAATAGAGTAGTCACAAAGGTTAATAAGCATACTAGTCCAGTTCTATGAATCATAACTATTTTTAAAAGTATCTACTATCAAAGTCAAGCATAGTATAAAGAGATCCTTAAATTAGGTCAACACTCAAACTCTTTCATTGAAAACGTTGCTCACTTCATGCTACTATAGATAGGAGAAGATAGATCATTAAACATACTAGCACATACATCACAACATATGAAAATCCAGATACAAGCTTTCTAGAATTTTTGCAAGAAAATAAGTCATGCTATAATGTGAAGATGATGCAACTAGAAAAATTTATTTTGCAAAAAGAAACATGACAAAAAAAAACCTAACATATATACATCCCCCAGACTTAAATCTTTCATTTTCCCAATAAAAACCAAATATATTATAGAGGATGTGGAAAAAGAGAAAGTTAGAGAGATTACCAAGTGACGTGTGTCGAGTGTATAAGATATTCCACCATCAAAGTCACCTTTCCATTAGGTAGTCACACTCCTCCTCAACTTTGAATCCTACATAAAGAAGAATAGACAAGCAAAAACAAGTAGAGGGATTGGGTTAGGAAAAAGGAAAGAAAGGAGAACAAGAAATTGAAAACAAGATGAAGAACCCTTGGGTTGCCTCCCAAGAAGCACTTGTTTATGGTCATTAGTTCGACCCCTTATTAAGTTCATCGAAATCTTGCCTTTGGAGGGGTAAGATATTTCAAAACCCTCTCTCCAATGGCTTTGAGTCTCTCAACACATATGCTCTCCTTTAATGGTTCGTCATGATGTTGTCTAGTTGAATGTTGTGCCAAGTATTTTCTATCATAAACATACTTAAAGAGAATTTGGTTAGTAGCATTAGGTAAATCATATGAAATCTTACTAACCACCATAAGAAGTATGATATAAATTAAAGTGTCAATTGTAGATAGGAAAGACTCTGATTTATGTGTGGGTGCAAATAAAAGAGGTGATTCTTGGGGCTTTGCCTCCTCGGCACAAGTCCCTACACTTTTAACAACAACTAATTCATTTCCTGCAACATCCATATTGTCAAGTGGTTGTGCAACCAGAGGAAATGATTCTTAGGGCATTACTTCCGTAGCACACATTGTTACGCTGCCGCAAGTGCATGGTTACGTCGTTATCAAATCAACAGGGACTGAGGTTTAATCACTAGTAAGTCTATGAAGCAAATTATCCAGACTATCAAATTATGTGAAAGCTTGTGAATTAGAGAGAGAGAGTGTGAGAGAGAGAGCATTGGTTGCTAGAGAATTGAGGAAGGTTGAGAGAATTTAGAAAGTTGAGAAGGTTTGTGGGAAGATTATAGGCTTTTGATTTTACTATAATGCTAGATAATATCCCTAGAACTTGTTCATCTCCTTGTTCTCCATACTAGTACCTATGTAGCAAAGGATTAGTCCCAATTTCAAGGTCATTACCCCAGGAAGTGGTTAATAATTGATACCCTTTGTCACTAAAGGTATAGTAAGTCCGGTTGCATGAGTATCCTTGGTCACTAAAGATCCCCTAGTTATCCATCCTAGAAGCAATCTTAAAATAGGAACGAATCCTTCACATCTACATACATTACTCACATACACATTTCGTCAAACATGTACACGACACAACACACATAGCACAAGAAGTAAGCATTTCATAGAACAAGGAAATGACATATCCATAGCTTATACATCAATCACACATTATAATTACTCCCTAACCCTAAAATCAAGAGTATCTACTCCATAAGCAAGGATATTAAACTCAAAGACATTGAATAAAATATTCTACAACTCAAATTCAAAGAAAAGAGAAGATAAAGCTTAGCTGGTTTAGTTTGTGTCTTTGGGAGTGATCACCTAGCTTGGATGGTGGATGGAATGGAGAAATTAGCCTCGGATCGTCAGTAAAACTCTAAAATCTGGTGATGGCCCCAGATCTAATGGGTTCCAAAGAGGGGAAAACCCTTCTCCTTTGTAAAGGGGAAAGAAGACCCCTTTTATAGGTAGGGGGCACCAGTCCTGCTTTTTGGGCACCAGCTCATTGCTTATATTTCTAAAATGAGTTTTAGAAACATTGCCAACGTTACAAGAACCTATTGGGTCACACACAAATAACACTCTATTTGG
>JBBUKS010000104.1:9620806-9633418 GCA_038050645.1 Hedychium gardnerianum | reverse complement strand
TCCATCGATGCCATGTGTCAACAGCTCGTGAAAAACCCATCTACATAGCTTATCCATGCACTGAGACGCCTCTATCAACCCGAGGCGCCTCTAGCGCCTCTACACTGAGGCGCTTCCATCAACCTGAGGCGCCTCCAACGCCTCTGGCTCTGAGGTTCCTTCATCCACTCAAGGCACCTCTAGTGTCTTTGGATCTGAGGCACCTCCATCCGTTCGAGGCATCTCCAGCGTTGTTGACCATGGTTTAACTTTTAACTTTAAGCTCTACAAAACCATGTAAGTACAAAAACGAACCTACAATACAAAGTTAGACAATATAATGTATGCAGAAATGCATTTATGACTTAGATCCTATCTAGCCACGACTAGGATCTAGTCACAGTCTCAACCTAGACTCCAAGTTGGATCTAAGTTGGACCGACGCCTAACGTCCCCACTAGGACTCAACCTCACTAGATTCGCCCCTCCAGTTCGCTTACCTCACTTACTATTTGCCGACTTCCTTTCTTAATATCTCTTTACCCACCAGTGCTTCCTGCCAGAATCCCACATCTTGACTTTAGTCAGTCATTTGGTCCTCCCTAACCCAACTGGACTTCTTACCAGCTGTCTGCTCCTCTCTGACCCAGCTGGACTTTCCTCCAATTGTTTGGTTCTCCTTGACTCGACTAGACTTCTGCCTAGTGTCTGGTCATCTAGATCCGTCAAGTTAGTTAGCCCGCACACTTAGCTCAAGAAATTAAATAACATAGGTCTAAATTTAACCTATTGTCATACATCAAAATTCTGAATTAAACTATCAATGCAAACTGTACTAATAATTTTCTCCTTTTTGATATAATGACAACCTGCATTAAAGTTAGAAAAAAAATATTTTTGGATAAGTAAAACATGTGTAGAAAATAAGAGTATTTTTAATTTGTTTTGTATAAGAGGATTTTAGGTTTGAATTTTTCTTTCTTTTTTCTTAACTTAACAATTATCCTCCCCCTTTGGCATAAACAAAAATATGAATATTCATAGAACAAGCATAAGTATACCAACAAATAAACTAGTATAGGTGAACATTCAAAAAGTGACTAAGGTTTATCTTATGAATAAAAACTTTGAATTTTCAAATGATTTTTTTAAAAAAAACACTTAGATAGCTAAGCATTGTAAAGCATTTCCAATGGTTTTTCAACCCATTTTCCAACCTTTTTCTTTTCAAAATATTTCAAAACAAAATTATTTTAAAGAGTTTTCAAAGTTTTGCAAATCTAATTTTTGAAAGAATTTTAAAAATGATTAGAACTCCCCCTCAACCTGACACATCCTTAGGAATCTGTGTTAACCACAAGGAAAACTGCCTATGTGTTTTAGGGGTTGCTCTAATAGAAAAAATGAGTTTTCCAAAATATACTTTAAAAATACACATTTATCTAAAAAATTATCCTCGAATATTTAACTTTGTTTGACTTGCATGATATAGAAAATCATTAAGTCTTATATAGAAGTTAGCCATGAGTGGTTGATTTTTACAAAAATAATCTCTTTCTAATTCATGTCGATGCACTTTATCTGCATTTGGAATCTAAGGTACACCCTATGCATCTCACACCAAGTCTAAGTTTTTTAATACACAAACAAGGTAATTTCTAGGTGCTTGTGAGATATCAAGGCTTCTAAGTCTATAGGAACATGAATTTTAGGATTTTACCTAGGCTAAGTCCAAGTTGTTTGTTGTTTTTATAAAAAAACAAGGTTTTATAAAAAGTAATAAACAAAATTTAAAAGGAATAAGAAAAAGTGAGAAAAGTTGATGACAAAAATAAATTCTATGCTATCACACACATTCTTAGTTATCGTCGTAAATTGCTAAATTTAGATTTTGGTAGTGGTTTAATGAAAATGTTAGCAAGGTTTTACTTGGACTCAACATAGTTGAGTTCAACACCTCCTTTGGTGACGTGATCCCTAACAAAGTAATGTTTAATTTCTATATATTTTTTTCTTGAATGATGCACCAGATTTTTGGTTAAGTTGATTGAACTTATATTACCCACTACCTTGCTTCATCGAAAGAACTATTTTAGTGGATTAACCCATCGATACGATCCAAAGGGTCGTGGGTTTTTGGAGTAGGAGTCGGCTGGGCTCTGAACCAAGTAAAAAGAATTGTTAGTATTTAATCTTAATTTCCGCTGCTACTTTGAATTACGAATGAAAAAGAAAAGATTTTTGAACGAGATTCACTCCCCCCCTCTCTCTCGTCTCTAACGATCCAACATTATGAACTATGGATATGCTAATTTCCTATTTCTATGAGATGTTACCTCTTATGCTATATGTGTATGTGAATGATGCATGTAGATCTAGGGTGTTTGCTTCTATATTAAGGTTGCTACTAGACTGAATAATCGGGAGATCCTTAGTGACAAAGGATTCTCATTCAACCGAACATTTATGCCCTTAGTGATAGAGGACATCAACACTTATTCCACTTTCTAAAGTTAAAAGATCTTCGCATAAGAACTTACCCTAGTTCATAGGAGTAATGTTGAGAATTAGGTGATGAACATATTATAGGGACATTATCTAACATCACAATGAAACCAAAAGCCTAGAATCGCTCCCTAAACCAACATTCACAACTCACTTTCCTCTCTTTTGGACCTAGACCTCACAACTCTCTCTCTCTCAAGCTCTTTCTCACAGTTTCTTTCTTTTAAGTTCACAAGCTTCCAACTCGATTAGTCTAGATAACTTCCTTCATAAAATCACTAGTGCATTAATCCGCAATCCCTGTGGATGCGATAATCTTTTATATTTCTGATGACATTACCGTGCACTTGCGATTGAGTTAACAGTTATATTCCCATGAGACATGTGGCTTACCTTTTGAAGTTTGTGTGTCATAGCACACAAGATGAGAGGATTCACATGAGTCAGATCCCATATGCATTAGCTGTAGAATCAATCATGTATGCTATGTTATGTATGAGGCCAAGAATATTGCATGCTTTGAGTGTCACGAGAAGATATCAATCGGATCTAGGCATGGATCATTGGGTGGCTGTCAAGGCAATCCTTTAGTACTTGAGAAGAACTAAGGATTTGTTCTTGGTATATGGAGGGGGTGATATGATTATATGTGGATATACTGATGTCATTTTCCAAACAGACAAGGATGATTCCAAGTCCAAGTCTAGATACTATTCACCTTAAATAGAGGCACAAAAAGTTGGAAAAGTTCCAAGCAAGAAATCATTGCTGATTCTACCCATGAGGCGAAATACATTACAACTTCTGAAACAACAATGGAAGCAATTTGGATCAAGAAGTTCGTCACTAAACTTGGATGTGGTTCCGAGCATTGTTAAAGCAATACTAGTTTACTATGACAACAATGAGGCCATTGATTAGGCCAAAGGAACCTAGGTCTCATCAATGATCCAAACATGAGTTTCGCTGCTATCATATGATCAGGGAGATCATAAGTAGGAATGAAATATAAATCGAGATAATTCCCATCGAAAGGAACCTAGCGGATCCTTTGACGAAATCTCTACCTCAAAACAAGTTTGAGAGTGATGTAGAGGCCTTTGATATTTGATACCATGACGATTAACATTAGGCTAAGTGGGAGTATGTTATATTTGAGAGATATCCTAAGACAATCGCTTTATGGAATGTACTATTTATTAGATAAATAGTGATTCACTATTTGAGTGTACATTGTTAATGTATATGATTGGATCTTAAACTCATTTACTGAATGTTCGCAATATGATTCATAGTATGAGAGAACTTATGATTAGATTACAGTCAGTGAGCATCTCTCATGTGTAATTATGAATGTATTAAAATATTTCCTAGTAGATGAATTGATGAGTTTGAACATCATTGATTCTGAGAGACTTACACGTGTTATACTCCTTGGTTTATCCAAGCAGTTGTTCCTCACTAGTTGGAGACATTGATGTCGAGAGTTAAACGTGGATGCTAGTTAAAGGTAACCAGTTCATTAAAGTGACCTTCCATGAGTCTTCATATGGTTCTTTACATATGTGGATATGTCAATGAAGATCTCATTGCAGCTTAAGTGGGAGTTTCCTTCGACTTGAGGTATTCAGGTCACCTTGGTTTGGAGACTTATACTTTGACATCTTAAGCAAACATCTCCTTGGAGATATGAACCCAAAATGATTGGATATAAATTGAAGTGTCCGAAGTTGTTTGGATAGCCCACAGAGAATTCACCACTTTTTGCATAAGGAGACGTACACCCTATGGTCACTCATCAAGATTATTACTTGAAGTCTTTGGTTAAAGCAATACATGTCAAGAATATGGTACTTTTGGACACATGTATGAGTAATTTGAATCGACAGGACGAAGAAGTATAACTTGGGATAGGTGTGACGTAGTTAGCCTAGTGGGCATTGACACATAGACCATGTCCTGAACCAAGTGGGTATAAGACGAGTGAAAAGAATAAGACATGACTCAGTATAGCTGTTGAAGGGTTCAAAAATAGTTCTAGGATCAATCGTTGATTTTTTGGTAATTGGGGATCATGATGTAGTACTAGGTGTCACTCATGATCCATAATTAATGATTAATTATGGACGTCCAACATAAAATGAGAACCTACAAGGACACACTCACTACGAGTTTATTTGAAAAACTTAAAACAAGTTTAAGAATTGGATTCCTAGATCGAGAGAGACTAAGTCTAGTTGGACCAGAAAGAGGGAAAATATAGAAAGATATTTATCAGAACAGAAGCATGGATGAGCCACACCTTTTGAAGATGAGTTGGACCTTCTTTGGTTTAATTATAAACCAAATTGGTTTGGTTTTAATTAAAAGAGGTTGGGTTATAGAACCAAGGTGGTTTGGTTTTGAGCCAAAATGGTTTGATTCTTGAACCAAATTTAAGACAAGCGGATTGGGTTGGCATAAAGGGTTTGGGTTTGGATTTTCTATTCAAACCCGGTAGGAAAAATCTATATAAGGATATAGAAAGGAGAGGATTAAAGGAATTAATCATAAACCTAATTTGATTAGGTTTTCCCCTTTTTCTCTTCTTCTCTCCCTCTCTTGTTGCTGACTAAAAAGGAGAGAACTTCTCCTTTTGTGTTGTCGTTCTACAAGGAGGGACTGCCCACTGGAACTCGCTGCAACCTCCGGCCAAGGAGCTCCACCGCCAACCACACCATGAGGTGTTGTCCCCTTTTGGTGTCACTGCCCAAGCAAGCTATCGGCCATCCTTGCTTGTCGTCCAAGGTGATGCTCTGCCGGATCTTGTTCCGTCTAAAGCTACCTCTGTCGGGCCAAGGTTATTGAACCTTCGGTGGCTTGTTGCTCCGCCCAAGGATATCCACCGTCGGCCAAAGGGTTGTTGCCACCATTGTGCAATAGCAAGGCTGCTCCGGCTAGAGATGGTGGCTCTTCCATCGCCCAACCGATCAGTTCCAGCCAAATAAGAGGCTCTTGCTTTGGCCAACAGTTGTGCCACCCAAGGAGAAGCTATCGCCACCTACTATGGTGGTGTCTCCGGCCAAGGGGTTGGTACGGCCAAACCTGCTTCCGCTCGAAGGGGGTTGTTCCGACCAACAACTTATTGTTGTGCCGCCGGAATAGCAGCAAGTTGTTGCTGCCGCCAGCTATAGATGTTGTGCCACTAGACTCCTTGCTCTGGCTCAAGGTCTAGCTGTCTACCATCCCTCTTTCGGACACCAACATCCTTGTTCTGGCAAGCAATGGTTACTGTCGAAATTCCTACTGCCATAGAACTTGCTGCTCCTTTTGGGCAGTGAGGTTTCCGGTCTCTAGACAACGGCTATATGGCTGCCCTTCGATTCATTTCATGTCGTCAGATTACATAAGCCGCTGAGCATTAAAGAGAATTCAATTCCTTTGATTTTGGTATTGTCGGGTTGCTCACGCCATCGGATACCGAACCGTTGGTGTGATCTCTCTCAAATCATTTCATCTCTGATCATCAGCTAGTACCGAAGACAAAATCGAGACTTGTGGCTTTGTGAAGCTGTCTCGATGATTTCTCAGCGTGGATACGAGTAGAGGCAAGTCTCATTAGGCTTTCTTATTGATTCTGAAAGAGGCTAGCCTTACAAGGCTAGCAAATGCTATCTACATGATTCAATTACGAACTCGCAGGTATAATTTCATTATCGTAAAATTTAATTATGCGGTTATGTCTGGTATGTTGTATCTTGCATGCGTGTGATGTATGTGTTGTAATAAAATAGTTTTATTTTTTGCTTCTGCTGCGCGTTTTGTGAAACATGTCCAACGCACGCATTGTATCGAGCTTCCTAACAGGTTGTAACCAAGTAAATCACTCTAGTCTCTACTTTCTATTTTATGTGTAATTAGTGTGTCCTTGCTAGTAAGTAAGCAAGAGAAAGAGTTAACTATTGTTGTAGGTCGATTCAATCTCCTCCAGTCGGCCAACCCGATCGAACAAGTGGTATCAAAGCTCGGACTGCATTAGAAGGACTAACCGCCGACTAAAGCAATAAGGAGTATGGCAGGATCAAGCATCCACCCACCTAAGTTCGAGGGGGAGTTTATACTTTGGAAGCGTAAAATGGTGGTATTCTTCAAAAACGACTTTGACATTATGCTTTCAATTAAACTTAGTTTTGAAGCTCCCAAAAATGAAGACGAAGAAGAATTAGAAGAGCACCGCTTAAACAAAAAGCAAAGAGAGGAGTTCATGGCCAATGGTAAGGTTGAATTCCACCTTTTGAGCATACGACCACCTCAGGAACTCAATTCAATCGACGCCTACAACTCCGCCAAGGATCTCTGGGAGAAGTTTCTAGAATTACATAAAAGCACCTTTGAAGCAAAACTAGCTAGAAGAGATCTACTCAAAAGCCAACTAGGAAATCTCCGGCTTGAAAAGGGAGAAACGGTTGCTCAACTACACACCAAGCTAAAGGAGTAAATCACAGGACTCAATAACCTTGGTGAATTGGTAACAAATCAAAACTCACTTAGATATGCTCTAAATTCTTTTCCAAGAACTCAAGAATGGATCTCGATAGTCAATTCCTACTATATTTCAAAAGCTTTAAAGGTAAGTATGTTAGGAGAATTATTTTCTACTTTGGAATTACACGAGTCTCGATGTACATGACTAAGAAAAGAAAAGGAGTCAA
Organism: Hedychium gardnerianum; assembly: GCA_038050645.1. Classification (NCBI taxonomy): domain Eukaryota; kingdom Viridiplantae; phylum Streptophyta; class Magnoliopsida; order Zingiberales; family Zingiberaceae; genus Hedychium; species Hedychium gardnerianum. The sequence continues at coordinate 9,626,243 of JBBUKS010000104.1, read as the reverse complement.
ATCATAACCTAGCACTAAAAGCCAAGAAGAACGAATCAGATTCAAAGTCATATCTCGACGAAGATCAAGAAAGTTATTTGGTAAGGAAAATGCATAAATTTTTTAAAACTAACAACTTTAATAAGAAACAGGCTACAAAGATTCTATGGAGAAAAGAGAGAAGAAGAGTAAGATGCTACAACTGTGATGAAGATGATCACATTAAAGACAACTGCCCCAAATTGAGAAACAAAGGTTGGAGTTCCTAAGAAGGCGAAGCAAAGAAATCTCAAAGCAACTTGTAGCGACTCATCGTCTAAAGAGTCTAAGATCGAGGAGATTGTCGGACTAGCACTGACGGCCAACCACCATATTTAAGATGATGAAAGTTAGTCAGAAGAGAGCATCAATGAAGGGGGAACCTCAAACGATGAATCTAATATGGTAAGTGAGGTAAGACATCTACCCTCAGAACAAATGTATGATGCAATAAAAATGCTATTTGGATCATTATGCAAATCTAAGACCAAGTTTCTTAAAATGAGAAAAAGAAAAATTAATAGTAGAAACAAAATTAGAAAATGCATGCATAGAACTAGAAAATATTAAAAATGAAAAATGAAAAATTAAAGAAGCAAATAGAAACTCAAAAAATAAAAGTAGAAAAATGTTTTAGATATTCAAACATAATTTTGTATACTTCAAATTATAAACACTTTGGTTTAAATTGTTATTTGAGAAACTATAGGGGCCAAATTGCAAAGATTTCAAAAAATAATATTCCAAGAAAATTCTTGATAAATCCAGTAGGTAGAAATTTGTATTGAGTTTCAAAATCATGTTCAGTCTATTAAATTGCTTGTATTTTCTTATTACAAATAAATTTGCTAAAACAGTTTATAGTATTAGCAAAAAATTTAATATTCTATTCAAGTATTTTTCTATGATGGAACGACATGTTTTCTGTTAGAAGAAAACAAAATTGGAATTTTTTGATGTTTAAATATGTTTTAATAATTTTTTTAATGAAAATCAAATTTATTAATTAGAAATTTCTCAATGATAAATTTTTGAAAAAACTGATTTTTTGGCAAATAAGCGTTACATTTGGCATTTCAGAAAAATTAGCAAGGTTTTTTTTTGACATCAAAACTTAATCTAAATATTTTTTCAAAGAAAATAACTATTTCTATAAATAAAATTATTTTGTACTGTAAAGAAAATAGTTTTTTCAGGAATGATACTTTTATATGATAAAATTAAGTATTCCTCACCTTATCAAAAAATTTCAGAATTTTTAGAAAATTAGAAATAATTTTAAAATTTTATTTTCAAAAACTGATGCATAAAATCTAAAAAATATTTTTTAAGGGATTATTCTGTGAAAATTTTCTACAAAAATGTATTCGATATCTTAATTTCATAGAATTGTTTTCCTAATAGTTACCTATTTTCCCCCTATTTCTTATAACTCCCATATTTTTATTGTGATCAAAGGGAGAGAATATAGTTAAGTTTAGGGAGAGATTTGGGATTCAATTTTCTTTCGGATGAAATTGAAAAACATCTTTGAAATATGTTTTATTTTAAGAAATAAAAAATCTATTTTATTTGTTTGAAACCCTAACTTAATTTGGGTTGATTTACATACAAAAATGGGGAGATTGTAAATACCCCACGGTATGGTTTTGATGTGATCAAGCAAGTTAAATTTAGCCCTTGCAGATTTGATGTCTTGTGTCAAAGCGTGCAAGGACTTAGGAACACAAGAAGTTGAGTGAAAGATGTAGTGAGCAAGAAGGATAACATAGGAAGGGAGTCGACGGGCTTGGTGCATCCGAGGGATGAGGAGTTACGGAAGAGTACATCAGCGAAGCAAGAAGGATGTGGTCCGAGGGACGAAGAGTTATGGAAGAGTATATCGACGGAGCAAGAAGGATGCGGTCTGAGGGACGAGAAGCCGGGAGGAAGCCTGCTTAAGGAGAAGGTCGGAGTTGGATTTGGGTGAGCTCAACTCCTGATGACCGGAGCATCACCCAAGCGAGCGGAATGAAGAATAGTCAACTTCTGAGGTTGACCATTTTAGGCGCCTGGAGTGTTTCCAAGTGCCCTGAGTTTAGGTGCCTCGAATGACTCGAGGTGCCCTGAAGACTCGAGGCGCCTCAGTTGACTTGAGGTGATCTGGATATCCTGAAGAAGCCGTTGCGCAGCAGATAAGCAACGGAGTCCACGTCAGCCGACCCGAGGTGCCTTAGATGAACCAGACACACCTAATCTGCCAGATCAGACCGAGCACTGTTGCGATGAGGATAAGTATCGCCTTGTTGGAGGTGCTCACAGTCAACCGAGACGCCTCAGATGTGACACGTCAGCAATGGTCACTTCTCGACCAATGGGCTATAAATAGTGCCCTAGAGCTAGTTGTGAAAAATGACACACTCATTTTCAATTCTATACTCATTGTTTTAATTACTAGCGCTTTTGAATCTTGTAAGGGGCTACGCCGCCTCTGACCCTTGTCGAAGAAGGAGATTGATAGGACTTCTAATTACCTTGGATTAACAACCACCTAGGTTGTAACCAAGTAAATCACTCGAGTCCGTACTTTCTATTTTATGCTTATATTTCTACATAATTAGTGTGTCCGTGCTAGCAAGTAAGAAAGAGAAAGAGTTAACTATTCTTACAAGTCGATTCAAACTCCTCCAACCGGCCAACCCAATCCAACAGGGTCAAATCTGATCTTGACTCAACTAACTTGGGTTGTCGATAACGCCACTGCCCAGTCTCCTAGAAGCTTCTCTGGTCACCCGTACACTCCAGTTGCCCCGACCTAACTATGATCTCCTAGAATCTCCGAATTTACTAGTCGAGAGTTATCACCAGTCAGTCACCCCGAACTACGTTTGGTCGATTGGAACCGTCGAACCTCTTTCCTGCGGTTGTTACACGTAATGAGTATGATATATTAGTTAATGTTACTCGCACTTACTTGACTAGATTTTAACCCATCTAGTTTGGGTTGCCGAGAAATTAGTTCTCAGCTAATTCCGCTTGGACTTATTTACCAAACAATCAACTCCCAGTTGATTCCATACACTTGGACTTGTTTGCTAATCAATCACTCCTAACTGATTCCACACACTTGGACTTTATCTGCAAAGCTTCAGCTCCCAGCTGACGCCGGGCAAGGTAGCGATTACCTTGCAGGCTGACGAGAAGAGGGTATTGAGGGGAATGCAAGAAGAGGATCTTCCTAAAAATAAAGAGAAAACTCTCTGGTTTTACCAAGAATAACAACTCTTTTATTCTAAATAGAGGATAAATCCTCATACATCTAAACATGACTCTTATATAGAATATAAATCTAAGACCCAAATAAATGAAAGAAATCCTAATAAACAGACCTTAATTCCAATCTTGTAAAGAAAGGAAAGAGATCTTACCTAAAAAGGAAAGTTCATAATAGAATGGGTTGAACCCAAAATAGGATGCGGATAGAGACAAATCCTTGTAAGTACCCCAGGATAGTTTTGATGTGATCAACCGAGTTAGGTTATGTCCTGTGTTGTTTTGATCCTTGTACCTAAGTATGCAGGAACTTAGGAACACAAGAAGTCGAGCGGAAGATGCAACAGATGAGAAGGATGACACGAAAAGTGAGTCGACGGGCTCGGTGCATCCGAGAGATGAGAAGATGCGGAAGAGTACACCGGTGGAGTGAGAAGGATGTGGTCTGAGGGATGCGAGGCGAGAAGGATGTGGTCCGAGGGACGAGAAGCTGGGGAGGAAGCCTGCTCGAGGAGAAGGCCTGAGTTGGGCTCGGGTGAGCTCAACTCTGGATGGTTGGACAATCACCCAAGGCGACCAGAGAAGACCCGAGGCACCTCTATGTCTTGGAGACGCCTTGGAAGAAGAGGCGCATGAGGCGCCTCAGTGCGATGGAGGCGCCTCAAGCGCCCAAACAATGGAGGCGCCCTGGACACTCAGAGACGCCTCACCCTCCTAAAGAACAGAGGCATCCCCGGTTGCTTGAAGGTGCCTCAATCATCCATTGAAGACTCGTTGTAGACGATGAGATCTAGAAGTTGAGTCAGCCCAACCGAGGCACCCCCAACTCTTGGAGGCACCCCCAATGCTGCTAGATCACCAATGGATCAGTTTTGACCCATTGGAGGTGCCTCCAATCAATGGAGGCGCCCCATGACTGCCACATCAGCAAAACGGTCACCTTAACCATTTTGTTATAAATAGAGGTTGTGTCCTCTTGTTTATAGTATCACACTTTGTTTTTCATTTCCTATTTTTGCTATTTAGTGTTTGTGCTTTCAATGTCTGTAAGAGGCTACTCCGCCTGAAGGAGTTCATTAGTGGAGTTGTTCCTTGCCTTGGATTAACAACAACTCCAGTTGTAACCAAGTAAAATCTGTGAGCCTCTTTCTTTTTTATGTGTTCTATTTTATTATTAATGTGTGTATCCTTGCTTAAGTAAGAAGCAAGAGAAAAGTCTAAATTTGATTTGCAGGCTATTCACCCCCTCTAGCCGGTACAACTCGGACCTACAATTGGTATCAGAGCAAGATTCGCTCAGAAGGACTAACCACCGACCCAGCAACAAAATCAAGAGGAATGGTCGGATCAAGCATCTACCCGCCAAAGTTGGAGGGGGAGTCCTCGCTATGGAAGTGTCGTATGGAGGTATTTTTTAAAACAGATTTTGATATATTGTTAACAATTAAATATGGTTTTGAAGCTCCTAAAGATGAGAACGGAGAAGAAACGGAAGAATACCTTTGGAGTAAAAAATTGTTAAAATTGGCCTGTGACTTGTTAAAATTGTTAGCTTTAAAATATTTATTGAACTTCCTTATCATATAAGCTTTTTCTTCATTAGTTGAAGAATCTGAGTTTGGTTCGTCCTTCTTAGCTTTGGAGCAAGAGTAAAATGCTACAATTGCGATGAAGGACACATCAAGGACAATTGCCCCAAAATGAAGAAGAAAGAAAAGGAGAAAGGACCAAGTATAACCAAGCATCGGAACCTCAAAGCTACTTGGGATGACTCAACCTTAGAAGAGTCCGAAATCGAAGAATATGCTGGACTAGCCCTAACTGCTAACTACCAAGAAGAAAACATTGATGAAGTGGGAGCTACTTCAGAAGAAAGCAACAGTGATGGGAGAGCGTCTAACTTCGAATCCGACAAGGTAAGTGAGGTATGTCTTCTACCCCCTGACCAGTTATATAAAAGCATAAAATTAATGTCTAAATCCATGTGCAAATTAAGGACTAAATATGTGGCCTTAAAAAAAGGATAATATTAAATTAAAAATTAATTTGACAAATGCATGTCCATTAGTAGAATTCGATATAATTCAAAATGAAAATACAAAATTAAAGGAAGAAATTGAAAGATTGAAAAAGAATCATGCATGCTTAAATTCAAATAGTCTTCATG
>JBBUKS010000104.1:9545567-9579007 GCA_038050645.1 Hedychium gardnerianum | reverse complement strand
AATTGTTACTAAAAGTCAAATGAAAACCTTTTCTATTTAAGCAAGAAATAGAAACAATGTTCTTTATTAATGCAGGATTGAAATAATAATTATCCAGTTCTAAGACAAGTCCAGTAGGAAGCTTTAACAAATTATGTTCCGATGGCGACTGCAACAACCTTTGCTCCATTCCCAACTCGCATATTTGCTTCTCCCTTGATGAGTCTTCTGCTATTCCTTAGGCCCTATATGTCATTACATATATGTGAGCCACATCCAGTATCTAATATCCATGTGTCAAAGGAAATAACATGATAGTCAATAACAAAAATACCTAAAGCAGATGTGGCATCGAATGTGTTCTTCTTCTTCACAGATTCAAGATAAATCTTGCAGTTTCTTCGCCAGTGTCCCATCTTACCACAATAATGGCATGGGTCCTTTTATGTTGGTTCTACTGTCTTGTCTTTCTTCTTCTTCACAATAGCTTGATGCTTTTGCTTCCACTTAGAATCTTTCTTTGAGGAGTTTACTAACTTCACCATTTTATGTTCACCTTTAACAAAAGGCTCCACAGTCTTGGGCATATTGATTATCTCAGGGATGGTGGATTCAAGATTGTTCATCTGATAGTTCATCAAATATTATGAATGACGTTTAGGTAAATTATGTAGAATTAAGTCAATACTTAATTTGTGATCCATCGTAAAATCAAGTGATCCCAAACGCTCTATGTAGCCGTTCATCTTTAGTACATATTGTACTTGAGATGAATCCTCCCGCATCTTTGAGCAAAAGAGAAGCTTGGAGACCTCAAACCTTTTGGATCTAGCTTTCTCATCAAACAGCTCATGAAGATGATAGACAATAGTATAAGCATCCATATGTTCATGTTGTTTCTGTAAGTTAGGAGTCATTGCGACTAACATGATGCAACTAGCAAGTTAAGAATTAGTCGTATGTTTCTGATAGTCCAACGATTGGTCCACAGTGTAGGATCGAGTGCACGTGAGAGGGGGGTGTGAATCATGTGTTTTTTAAAATCTATCTTTTCTTTTTGAAATCTCGTTTGAAAGCTCGAGTGTGCAGCGAAAAAACTAAAATGAATAAAATAGAGAGAGAAGAGCACACGATCGATTTACTTAGTTCGTAGCCCCAGCGGACTACTTCTCCAAAGCCCACGCCCCCTTAGGACATTTCCGACGGGCAATCCACTAAAATTATTTTATAAAAAACTTTCAAAAAAGCAATCACGTACAAATTGAGGAGTAAGAAAGTTTAACAGGTCTACACTTTTCTTATGCAATACTAACACTAAATAAAATGCAATATTAATTTGTTACCCAATGAAGATTCTGTTGGAAGGAGGGAATTTGGCGTCAGTTAGGTGCAGCAGAGTTGTAGTACAACAATTTTGGAGCTCCGGAGTAGCAATATGAAGTCGAGACAACACTTGTAAGAGATGTGTTAGATGCTGGTCGAGATGCTCTCTTATAGCCCGTTGGGGGTGCCTCCAATACTCTGGGGTGACTCCATTGAGGCTTATCGGATTCGAGATCGTCGCTGTTTATCTTCTCTGAGGCACCTCCAAGCTCTCTAAGGCACCTCCAAGCTCTCTAGGGTACCTCCATTAGCTTGCGAGTCAATTGTGCTTATCCAAGCGCTAAGGCGACCCCAGCCTTTCGAGGCACCTCCAACCCCTCCAGCGCTGAGGCGCCCCAGTTCTCCAAGGCACCTCTAGTGTTGTGGCACCGTCAGCTCTCCGAGGTGCCTCCAGCGCCTCCAGCGCCTCCAGCGCTGAGGCGCCCCCATCCATCCGAGGCGCCTCCAGCGCGCTGAGCACTGTTTATCTGAAGCTTAATTTTGCTTAACTCCTGCAAAATATGTTATTACAAAAATACCTGTAGCAAAAAGAATTAGCATAAATAATGCATGAAAGGTATGCATTAAATTCTGTCATACCATGACCAGGATTTAATCATGGTCTTAACTTAGGGTTCCACTTTGGACCTAAGTTGGGCCAGCGCCTAAGTCCCTACCGAGGACCCATCCTCACTGGATTCGCTCTTCCAGATTCTTACCTCACTTACCATTTTTCGAGAAACCCCCTCGACGTTTGATCTTCGACTCACCAGGGATTCAGCCAATCGTCTGGTCCTCCCTTACCCGACTAGACTTCCCTCCAACTGTCTAGTCCTTTCTGACCCAACTGGACTTCCTGCCAGAATCGCACATCTGAACTTCTGCCAAGTGTTTGGCCCTCTAGATCCGTCAAGTTAGTTAACCCTGCACACTTAACTCAACTTGTTAAATAATAACACTCTAACTTTAACCTAGGGTTAGACTATTAGTGCAAACTGTACCAACAATCTCTCCCTTTTTGATGTAATGACAACTTGGGTTAAAGTTAGAAAAATAAAAGACCCTTTCTGGCTAAGTAAAACAGTAATCTTCACGATACTTTAAAAAAGGGCATGAGACATGGAACCTTATTAGACAACCATGATAAAGAATAATGTTCTATAACACTACTACTTTTGTAGTGCTTATTCGTGCCGGAAGCACTAGCTAATCAAACTTGTGTTTTGATATTGGTAAAGATTCAAAGTTAAGAGTTTTCTTGTTATCTAGCTTAACTGAGTGTGCAGGTAGCTCAACCAGAAAGTCCTAAATGATCTTAGGTAAAGTACAATATCTAGTTGAGGCTAGGCAAAGAAATAAGTGGAAGTCCTGGTCAAGTGGATTCGGCAAGGAAGTCCTAGTTAAGGAGACTGGACAGAAGTCTTGGCAGATCGAGCATGTAGGGCAGAAGTCCTAGGGGTCGAGGACACTAGACGGTAAGGCCTGGGGTCGAGGACCAGGCAGAAGTCTAGACGGGTCGAGGACTAGACGTCTAGCGGGAATTTTTGGAGGTCAAGATCGGATGCTGAGCAGAAGTCCAAACAGGTTGGAGGATCGGGGATGTTTGGTAAAAAGGTAAACTCTCCCGAGAGGAGTGGGTGAGGACGAATTCCCCGAGAGGGAATAATAGGCGTCGGTCTGACCTAGGGTTTCACTGAAAATTCAAAAGCCAAGATAGTCAAATTGGACTAACTCTTTTATACTAAATATCTATATATTATTTTGTGCTAACTCTGTGTTGCAAGAGTTAAAATTTGGAAGCCGTTAATCTAGGCGCTTGGAAGGTATCCAGGCGCCCTAAGAGGTTCCAGGTGCCTCAGTTGAGCATCCAGGCGCCTCAAAGGGATTGAAGCGCCTGGATCAGGATAAGAGTTGCTGGATAGAGCTTCACAGAGGGCTCGCCACGTTAGCTTCAATCCAGGCGCCTCAAAGGGATTGAGGCGCCTGGATCAGCTTATATAGGCAACGTCGACCAGCAACCTTCTACATCAATTCTCTATGCTCAAACAACTTTCGCGCTGCTCCAAAAACCTGCTACGATGTCGAAAAGCTGCTCCGATATCGACGCTCAACTCCGGATCATATTGACGTGTCGGTATAATTTATTTATTTGTATTCGTCTATTTTCGTGCGTGATTTCTTAAGGGTCGGTAAACGTGTTACTATCTTTGTAAAGACAAATCTCTGTCTCTGAGTTTCTATAGGAGATCTTTTAGTGGATTGTCCAACGAAAGCACTCAACAGGTGCGAACCTTGGACTAGCAGTCGTCGGGATGTGAATCAAGTAAAAAGAAAAGTGTTAGCCGTGTTATTTACATTTCCTCTGCGTACTCTTAACTCGAGTTTCCGAAAAAGTGAAAAAGTCACTAGCGCTATTCACCCCTCCTCTAGCACATTCTCCAATCCTACATTGCTCACCACTAACAAATATTTGACCTAGCAAACAAAACATTCACCATTCCTTTCTTTCATGACAGCAACATAGAAACATCACGTTCCCCCTTAATGGCAGAAGGGGAAGAAATATCATAGTTATTGAAATCTATAATTAGTCACAAGTTATCACTAATTCCAGAAAGATAGAAGCCCATAAGAAACAAAACTGAGGAAATAGATTTAAGCAAGCAAAACCTTGCCTTTCCTATGGAAGACAAATTACAAGTAGGAGAAAAATATTAGAAGGGGGAGAAGGTTGAAGGTTAGAAAAAGATTAGTTACTTGTTGGAGGAGATGAAAGGTGAACTTTGGGGGACTGAAGGTGGTTGTTGCTGGAACCCAAGCAATCAATGAGAGGGATGCCATTTAAAACCTGCAATTGAGAAAAATATTAGAAGGGAGAGAAGGTTAGGAAAGACTAATTACCCATTGAAGGAGATGAGGGTGAACTTTGGAGGACTGAAGGTAGCTTTCACTGGAAGCCAAGCATACAATGAACAGGGATACCATGTAGAACCTGCAGCACTTGCTTCTTCCTGTAATACAAAAAAAGGGGGAAAAATGCTTTCTCAATAATGTTTTTTAAACAAATTAGCTTTTGCACTGGCTTATCGATTTTATGTAGTTGCTTTTGCATTGAGTTTGATGTTGTCTGGGTCTTCTTTGAGCTAAGAGTCATAACTATATGTTGATTGATTGCTAGCTTTCTTTAGTTGGTTAGTAAGCGAAAATGTGAGCTCTCCCTCTTGGTTAGAAGGTCTGACCATGGGTTGGGCTCTTTGTCTCTTCAAGTTCAAGCTTTTTAATCCAAAGTGGTTTTCATTGCTCTAACAAGGACAATGTCAGTTTGAGAGCTGCATCTTTGTCTATATATGAGATAAGAATGCACACAAAAAAATGTTGTAATTGCAATAATTGGGATGCCTCGGAGGTGGGCTTCTTTAGTGATATGTGATTAGTTGATAATTAGTTGTTTTCTTGAAGTTTAATATAACTATTTGAACAACCATCAGCTGCTTGAACAATTTAGTTAATGTTTTTGCAGGTGACTTGTCACAGAGTGAGATGGAGTTCTTTGACAAGTTTGATGCTATAGTGATTACCTGCTGTTCGCTCAATGCTAAAGTACTGATATCTCTTTTGTGTAGAATTTCACTGAGATTCATGGATATTTCATTAAAATTCATTCTTCAAAAAAAAAAAAAAACTCCAAAATGCAATGAGGTTTGATGTATGATTTTTTATTCCTACCCTTCAGGTAACAATCAATGAGAAGTGTCGAAAAAGAGCCAAGCGAATTGCATTTTATGCAATTGAATGCCGTGATGCATGTGGTGAAATATTTGTTGATCTGCAGAACTACACCTATGCACAGGTACACTTATACTGTACACTGATACTGATGTCAATTGTATAAAATTGATCCGAGAATTTAATTATATTATACTTTCCTTTCTGTTTTCATACTAAAAAACCATATTTGTTGATTTGTTGTAATATGACTTGCTCAGTCTGCCTTAGTCCATCTTACTTTTGTATTTTATTTAGAATTATGGTGAATACCCTCTTTCTCATTTTTTTTCTTGTTTATTTTAGTTGACGGATTCTGTTTTGATTGTATACATGCCACACATTGTTTTTCTGATTCTTCTGCAGTATTTTACACTATTGTGAACATGTAATAAGAACAGGTAGAATGTAGTATAAACAATAAACAAAAGACAGCCAAAGGGGTTTCTTCCCGTGATGAGCATGGAAAGCCCTTAAGTTCTGGGTGCTACGGAAGGCCAATCTTTCGAAATGTAATTATATTCTACAGCCTTCAATATAATGTTGGACTGCATTAACAAATGTTCTACCCATGTTTGAAGACAGACAAACCACAAAATGGGTGTTATAATAAAAGAAGTGCTTTTGAAAGTCTAATGAGTAATGGATATTCATTAACTGTTTGAAATCTGACCAATGCTGATGCAGAGTAAACCAATGTCTATTAATAAAGACATTAACATATGACTATTTCAGTGATTAAGCTTCTAATTCATTTATTGCAGAAAAGGTCTGATGGTACTGTTGAAAGGCATCTAAGTTACCCTAGCCTTGAGGTATATCTTTTGGTTTGCAGTTATATTAATCTACTTTGTAGCAGCTTAGTGCTTAATAGAATCTTGTATTAAGACTGCTTTCTAGTTCTTTTAATTTTTTAAGCTGAACTACTGATGTAGTTCCTTTATCCTTTCTAGTGTCTGGTGTCTTAAGATTGTTCTCTATTGTTTATGAACTTAATCCATCTTGTGGCCCTTCTAGCCCACTTAATGATATATCATTTCCTAGTAATAGAAGAGATTAGTATTTTGTTGCAACAACTGCTTCAGTTAGATCAAGGATTTTAACTTTTGTGTTGGAACTCATTACTTGGATTAGTTTGTTATTGTCGTGGGTGATATTTTGGTAGGCATTAATCAATGGAATATTTAAAAAGTTTTAATTGATAAAAATATACATCCTATACAAATTTTATCACATCTTTTTAATAAATCCATAATCACAATCTATCAAAATCATAAAAAAACATATCATATTATCAGTCACATGACAATCAAATTAATTATTATAACATTTTTATTAATATAATATAATGTCAAATTCTAAAGGTGGTATTAACAATGGGGGAGTGAGAAGGTTCGAGGTGTCTAGCCGTGGCGGTGACACAGGTGAAATTTATCATTTCGCTCATCGAATGACACACGAAACACTCGACATTAGCACAAATATTGAAGCTGTGAGAAGAGAAGGAAAAAGAAGTAAAGAAGAAAAATTGAATGAGAGGAGAGGAGAGGAGAGGAAGAAGTTACTGGAGAGGGTGCAATCACGACGAGTGTTGCGTCTGTTACATGCAACATGCATGATAGGGGTTTCGGCCAATGAGCAGTCGTGCCGACGTTGGGCAAACGAGATCAAAAAGGGAAGAAAGAAAAGAGAAATAACCTAATTAAATAACTAAATAATTCCTAATCTTATAAAATAGAACAAACCTAATTAAATACAATTAATTTAGACTATCTTGTATATAAACCTAGTTTAATTTTAAATAAACCAAAATAAATCCAAATTGAGTGCAGATTGTACCATTTAATCTTAATCATCATATCTAATTGATTACTTTATTTCACCCTAAAGTAACTTTCACTCTACTATAAAACTGTAAATATTAATTTTATATAGCTTAATTAGTTAATCTATTTTTTTAAAAATAATTTAATGTATTAAAATTTAAATAGGATAAAATTTGGTATCCAATATTGGTGAAGATTCTTTTGTGTTCTAATTTTTGTAGAGGGATTGTGTGAACAAACAATAACAAAACTATAGTTCTATCAGATCATGTCGTGTTTCTTGTCCTCTATGTCTTCTCTAAGTTTTTCTTGACTATTGACATGTAGTTATAGTTCGACAATTCACTTTAATTAAATTGAAAATAATTCATTTATTTTTTTTTCACTTTGTTTTTCAATTTGTTTGATTGGAATATCATTTTTGATTGTATTGCAATAGACGTGAACCTACAAGATTAATTTTTATTTTCAAATTTAAATATGATTTTTTTATAAAAATATTTTAAATCTGAAAATTTTAAAATTAGAATAATCTGAGGCCAAATTGAGTGTCATAAAATTCTTTAGGAATTTTTTAATAATAAAATTAATCTAGTTTAAATCTAAAATATAATATATTACGTCTTAAAATTTAAAATCTCTCTCTTTCCATCCAATATAATAATTATAAGTACATAGAAAAAACAAAATTAAATTAAAATTAAAATTAAATGATAAAATTTTAAATTATTTCATCCATAGTTATTTAAGGCGTTGGACGCTCAAAAGCGCATAGGTGCTATTGGGTCTGAGGTGCACGACGCAAGGTGAGGCGCACGCCTTACCAAAGTAAGGGTATAAATTTTTATAATTCAAACATATATAGGGATTTTTTGCCAAAATATTTTACCAACAAAATTATAGTCCATAAAATAGTAAACAATAATGCAAATATAAAACTCACTAGCAAATAAATATGTTATGTACATAATTCAAATTAAAAAAAACTTCAAATATCGAAATCATCAAAATCTTCATCATCTTCCTTGATCATATTATCATCATCATCATCAGATGTTTCAGATTTGTATAGTTGAATTTTCATCATTTTCCTCAAGACGGATTTCTTTCTCTTCATCAATAAGTTGACTTGTAGAAAATCTTCTCTTAGTTCCTTTTGATGTAGTTGTCCTTTTGAAGAAGATGAAATTTGAGATCTAAAATTATAGGCATCTTCACTAACTCCAAAAGTTTGTGCAATTTCACTCTAAGTCAAATTGTCATTGACTTAGCACCGACACGAGTTTGGCACCGGTACCTGTTTAGCACCAGCATCGACGGAGCCACGAGGCAGAAGCGGCCTCGTGGAGGCCTCCGCGAGTTTGCTGCAACCTCTGCGAGGCTGTTGCGACCTTGTGGCAGTTTCGTAGATGCGTTACCACAAACTCGCGGTGGCTTCGTGGAGGCCTCTGTGATCTTGCAATGGCTTCATAGAGGCCTTTGCGAGGTCATGAACCGCCACGGCCTTGCGGAGGTCTTCATGGTCGCAAACAATTTTTTATTTTATTTTTATTATTTTTTAATTGAGGTCACGATCAAATTTTTTTCTTTTAATTTTTTTATATATTTTATTTTATCCTAATAGGATATTTATAGGGTTTAAAGTTTAAGATTTAGGGCAGTTATTTATTTTTTTTCTCTTTCATTTTTTTTTATTTTTTTTAATTTTTTTTCTTTCAATAATTTTTTTCTTTCTTTTATCCTTTTCTTTTGCTCTTTCATCTTACAAAGGATTGTTACATAAACTAAGGACAAAAAATGTCTTAAGATGAAGGTGGAGACGAATTATTAGAAAAAGTATTTATAACAATCAAATACTAATAAAAATATTTTTAAATTAATATATTTTATATTTAAAAATGAACCAACGGCACAACACGATTATCGTTCTTGTCATAAATTGAAATTCTGGTATGACTCGAATTTTTCAACCTTGATTGGGGGGGGGGGGCTGCCAACAGAATAGAAACCATGAGTTCATGATTGTCCTTGTCCTAGTGATTGCTCAACCACGCATAGATACTAGGTTTGATGTTTATCTTGAGATTCTGGAGCTTTAGCAAAAGATGCACCCTTCAAAAAACTATGGAGTTACCTTGTGTTTTTTACTATTACAATTTTTTTTTTTCCATTGTCTCCTAGAACTTGATATGTCTTACTGGTCAGATGAAAACTTGAAAAATAGGTCACTATCCCTTACCAACTAAGGTCGTGGCTACCAGGGTTGGATCAATGGTTACACAAATTAATCAAAATTAGAATTTACTATTGCAATCCTAAATCTTTAAGCTAGCCATAAGCGTCACGACCTTAGATCTGCTGGATTGAATCAGTGGATTTATACCAACCAGAAAGAAATCTAAAATTTGAAAAGCCTAATAAATTATGCTGGGTCAATACTAAAGGTGTTGATTATGCACACTGAAAATTTGGATGTATTGATAAATTCCTTTTAGATTGTGCTGAAACTTTTATATTCCCCTTCAATTTTGTTCCTACATGTATCTCTCTTCTATTCCTTGCTTTTTTGTAGGTTTTTCACCAAATAAGGTTTATGAGAGTTGATCACAGTTTGGTGATTTTCATGTCTTTGTTTTCACCGCTCTTGATCCAGTCCTTTGTTTTTTCATATTTCTTTGTCATTGTTGAATCTCTCCATCCACTCCTTTTTGGTTTTTCATGTTTCTTTTTTATTCTCAAATAGGATATTCTTGGCATACACCATTCTATTTTCCATGAAATCAATCTATCAACGTTAAATTTTTGACCAATTTTAGTTCTATTTCTGAAAATTTGCTAAAATTGGATGAGTCACGAATGACAGTCAATAAAAAGAGATTATTAACATTCTTCATATGTGATTCATCATTGTTTCAGAATTAAAATTGATGCCTTTGTTTCTATGAAGTTATGAGATAACTGGCATGAACATGGACTTGTGATAAAATCACTGAGACAACATTTTTGCTTGTGACATAACTGATTGTGTTTGTGGACTGATGCATCTTTTTGGAGGTTTATTTTCTTATATTGTGTTTCTTTTTAGGGCATTCTTTAATTAAAATTTTGTTCATTAAAATGGATAACCTTAATCCTTTAGATCCAATGTAACATGATTGTTTGTTTTTATTATGATATATTGGTCTAAAATTAATTCTCTTCATAAGATTTAGATTCTTAAAGCCCGCCAATGCCGGTCCAAGCCCGAATGAAAAAGGGTGAGGGTTGCGCGTTAGATTGCCAGCACGTATAGGTAAATGTTCAATGAATGGATCCATCAAATTATTGTGCTAATGCTAGGTTGAATGCGTTGCAAGGACTGTTACATCTCCATAAGAACTTGGTTGAAGTGTTAACTATGCAAAAAGTTCTCACAACATAGGTAGGATAAAAATAAATATTATAGGAAAGCTAATTGTTTAAGATTTTGAACATAGAACTTAGGAACACTCACTTGTAAAACAATGGAGGTAGTAAATATAATGATTAGGAGAAGAATTAATATTTTGTGTATACTAGAGACAAAATGGGTAAGAGAGAAGACAAAAATGATAGAGAATTCGAGTTTTAGGTTATGATATAAGAAAGAAGTAAAACAAGAAATGAAGATGGTATTGTTATAGATAGTTCGCTAAAAGATGAAGTGATAGTAGTTAGAAAGGGGATAGGATTATAGCTTAGATAGTTGTTGCGAAAGAAACTATTAATATAATTAGCATATATGCACCTAGATTCGATGAAGCCACCAAATCTAGGTTTTGGGACGACCTAGATGAAATATTACAAAATATTCCGCCAACCAAAATGATTTTAATAGGAAGAGATTTAAATGGACATGCAGGAATGAAAAATGAGGAATATGATAGAGTGTATGAGGGTTATGGTTTTGAAATGAGAAATGAAGAAGGAAAAATTATATTGGATTTTGCGATAACATATAACAATACATTTTTAAAGAAAAAGGAACATTTTGTTACATTAAAAAATGAGAATAATAAGTCGCAAATTGACTTTCTTATGATTAGGAAGAAGGATAGAAAGATTTGTAAAGACTGTAAGGTTATTCTTAACTACCCAACATAAATTAGTCGGGTTGGATATACACTTTAAACATAATGTCAATAGAAGAAAAATATGCACAACTCCCGAAATTAAGTTATGGAAGTTAAAGGATGAGAAACAAAATATACTTAGAGAGAGGATAGGAGTCCAAAGATTAGGAGAAATATATGACGACTCTAATACGATATGAGATAAGATGATATTAAAGTTGCAAATAGTATCCAAGAGTGTACTATGTGAGTCAAAGGGACGTGCACCACTAAGTAAAAAATCTTGGTGGTGGAATAAGAAAGTACAGGAGAACGTGAAGGAAAAACGAATAGCCGTATTATATACTTGTAAGAATGAAGAAAACTTAAAAAAGTATAGAGTAACTAAGAAAGTAGTGAATAAAACTAAAAATAAAACTTTCGAATGTTTATATCGAAAATTGAATACAAAAGAATGGGAAAAGAATATTTACAGAATAACTAAAATGAGAGAGAAGAAAACAAGAGATTTTATTTAAATAAGAAATATTAAAGATGAATGCAATAGTGTACACTATTAACTAATGAGGAAATAAAAAAGTGATGGAAGAGATATTTTCTTCCCAATTGTGAACCATGATATCATCTTATATATCTCATATGGTGTCTAAAATCATCAATAGACAAATCATTTTCAACTTAAATTTGTGTGAGATGTAAATTTGAGGTACTCCTACTTGCTATGTGATCATGTAATTCTACCCCCACTAAGTATCAAATCCATTTTTACATAGATCTAATAAAATCCATCATCATGGTTGATTTCTCCAAGGCCATCTAAATTCCTCAATAAGTTGGATTGAGTCGGGTTCACCAAATATTCCTTTCGTACCCATTCCCTTTTAACTAAATTTCACATGTTGGCTCCCAATGACCATATTCAAAGTGTTAGAGCAAATGGTAAATATTTCTAAAGCTAACTTCTAATTCCTTAATCCTAATATCATATGATTCATGACATGGATTTATGGAACTAAATTACCTCAAGAAATGTAATTTTATTTTTCAATTTCATATTTTTACTTTCATACTTATGCAAAGACTTATTTAAAGAATTAATAAGTTTAACTAATTCATTTTTAAAAGAGGAATTTACCTCACCGAGTTGTTTAAGCTATATCCTTTTGCTCTCCCTTGATTCGGCCCCCTCTTCTTCAGATAATGGTGTGGTCCTTTGTCAATTTCCATGAAAGAGAAGCTTACTCTATGCTTGATTCCCACTTCTTCCTCATATGATGAAGAGGAGAAATCATCCCAAGTGGCCTTCAAGGACTTCCTCGTTGTCTTTTCTAGTGGTGATACTTTCTTTTCTTTTTCTTTCTTTAACTTGTGGCGTTGGTCCCTCACATGCCTTATCTTTTGGCAATTGTAGCATCGGATGGATTTCTTACCATCTCCTCTTTCCTCCTTTAGGTACTCTCTCAAATTGTTCCTACTCAATTTCAATTTATTTTTAAATTTACTCTTACCTTGTTTGCCATATTCATCACTAGCCTCCACCACCCTGTGAATTCTTCAAAGCATAGGATGATGACATCTTCTTTTCCTCTTGCATCTTCCCAGTTAGTGCAAGGTTCCTTGATTTATAGGCTTCTTCCTCTCAACCTTAGGGTTCCTAGACACATGCAACTCCATTTTCAAAAATGACTCATCAATAATTCTTACATCAAGAGGGTGGGAATGCGTTCAGTGCATTGCGAAGGAGATCCCAATTTGAAAATTTTCTCCGATGCCAATAAGTTGGTGCATGATTTTTTTCTATCTTGAGTGCGTTTGAGCCATAGTTATTTAAGGCGTTAGGCACCCAAAAGCGCATAAGTGCTGTGGGGCATGAGGCGCTAGGCGCAAGGTGAGGTGCACGCCTTACTGAAATAAGACGCTTTGGGTATAAATTTTTATAATTTAAACATATATAGAGAATTTCTATTAAAATATTTCGCTAACAAAATTCAAATATTTCACAAAATATAAAATAATAATGGAAATATAAAATTCACTAACATTCAAATATTGAGATAGTTTATCTTCATAATCAAGAGCAAACTTCAAATTAAAGAAAAAACAAACTTCAAATTAAATCAGTGAGGGAAAAAACATATTATTATGACGAAACAAAAGGAGAAAAGCAAGAAAGTGTAGCTAAATCCAGAAGACCGATATTGATGTTGTAGGCGAGAGAAGAGTTCACGTTTGAGAAGGGTTTGAGAAGGGAGGGGAGGTTGATGCTGATTTTTTAGGGGAGAGGAAGAGTCATGCAGAGAAAAAATTAGTGAAATAGGTTTGCAAGGGATTGTGGGAGGTTGATGTTCATTTTCTAGAGGAGAGGTTGAGTCACGCAAGAAAAATGTGCCGCATGCATGCAAGTTAATGCAACCTAATTAATTTAAAGGGTAATTAAAGGTATGAGTTGGACCTTTATTTTTTTTTTAAACTTCAATAAGACGAGGAAAATCACGCCTTAACCTCTCAAAAGGCGCGCGCTTAAGCACACTTCATTCAAGTACTGCGCTTGGGTCACTGCCCAGGCGCAAATGGCGCGCTTGGCTGCGCCTTTCCCCTAGGTGCACTTAGGCACACTTAGGCGCACACTTTTCACAACTATGATTTGAGCTATTGTTTCTCCCTTTATCATGAATGTGCTTAATTACATTCCGAGGATAACTTTTCTCTCAAGTCTAGCTTCGGTTGATCCTTCATGCATATCTATCGCCTTTTCCCATTGTTTTTTTTATCTCTTGAGGATCTCCTAATCTTGTTCATTTTTTTGATCAAATAGAGTATTCTCAAGGGCCAATTTGGCTTTTATATCCGCAGCAACCACTTCTCTTTGCTTCTTCGCCAACCTATACAATAACTACATGTTACCATTATTATCAAGAGGAAATTCGTACTCTTCCTCTATGACAATTGCTATGTTGACATGGAGACAAAAGTAGCATGTTATCTTTCTCTTCCACAAGCTAAAGTTCCCCTCAAGCTTTGGGATTTGAAATTTCTCCATTTGTTTAGTTGGCGGTTAGTTCTTCGGAACCGTCCTTGGTCTGGTTTGATACCGTTTATTAGGATTAGTGTGGAGATGGTGCGGGGGGGTTGAATAGTAAACATCTTCGAAATTACACTTAAGAGTTCGTTCTTGCTAACCACTTAGCAAGGTCAATTCAAACAAATTATAGCGGAAATAACATAAGCAAGAAATAAAAGCTGACACATCAATTTAATGTGGTTCAAGAGTCTTTGGGCTCCAACTTCACGGCCTATGATATATTAGTGGGTCACTCCTGAATATGCAGTATGCTTTCTGCTTCTCAAACAAATTCTAAAGGTGGAGAAACCTCTTACAAGCTTTTTGGATGAATACAAATTGAACTCAAGAGTCAGAGGAAGTGCATAATGAGACTTAGGACATTAACACTTCGTATTTGAGAATGTTGGCCTTCAATTATAAGCCTTCATCAAGCTTCACTTTGTTCTCGACTGTTTGATGTGCTTGCTGTGCCGACGTCGATTAGTTAGTTGGAATGCTCCATTAGTCAACTGATGCACGTAGCCGTTGAGCCATCTGAGTGTTATTGTGCAACTTTTTTTTGATCAATGTCTCTCTTTAACTTTTCTACTATAACAATTGTTGATTGATTGAATTTGGTCATCAGTTGACTGGTCCTAATAATTTCGTTGTCTGTTGAATTAGCCACGACAGAAATATTCTATTCGTTAGTCATCAATTGATCTTTGATTAGCTCGAATGTCCAGTCAAACAACAAACAGAAATATTTTGTTCAATTAGCTCAAGTCTATTGCCTAGTGGACTCACCATTAGTTGATTGAATACTTGAGTCAACTACTCGGTCGACTCAACCACCAGTCGATTGAAGACGCCTAATCGATTCATCCGTTGGCTGCAACCTTTCTTATGCTTGAGTTTGACTAAGTTGACAGCTGGCCTCTCCTAGGTACATGTTCTCTCAACTCTCAAATCATCAAGAGTTATATCTTTGCTTTGAGGCTATCTTTTGTCACACTACTTGTCCTCGGATGCACCTGATCCATCGGCTCGATCCATGTGTCATCCTTCATGCTTTCACCTACGTAGTCTGCCTCCTCCGACTTAGCTACGCTTTGATACTCTGTCTTGCGGTCTTTTGGATGCTCCATGTCATCCTCGTTTGATCTCCATGGACCTCCACGGATTTCGAGCCATCGAATTATCAATACACTTGGCTATGCTAAGCCTCTATGTGTTCTTGATCAAGTCTTGCACGATTTGATACACATGTAGGATGCAAATATGATTCTAACTTAAACTATCTGTCCAAATATCAAAATCTAAGAACTGAATGCACTAACATTATACTCTAATATTGTCCATTATCAAGAATCCCAACTGTTTATGCCTCTATTGAGCTCAATGTAACACAATATCAATAGTAATATTTAAATTAGTTAAATCATCTTTTATACATGAAATGTATGAAATTTTGTTGTAATATATTGTTATAGACTAATTTTCTTCATTAGATTAGATTCTTAATTAGAAAATGACTTCTTTATGTGAATTATACTCTAATATACTCTCTAGGTCATTAATATCAGCATCATCACTATTAACAAGTGTCAACTATTTAGAGTCAACACTCCATTTTAGGCAATATCAATAATATAAAAAAAATTTAATTAATTTAATTATTTTTTATTATGTGGATTAATATTTTTGTTGATGTCTCTACCCTTTACACTTTCCACTCTAATAAATTTAACTTTCCTTTCTAGCTACAAGATCTATTGATCCAATTTGGACATGTTCATATCATATCAAACTATGTTTTCTCATTTTACTAAAGCCACCTAATTACTCTTAAATATTTTCAAGTATTGCTTATTTTGTCCATTTTAGTAATTCCATAAAGCTTTCTCTAGATGGTTTGTACCATAAATTTATAGAACCTATTTCAGCCTAAGAAAGACACATTAGTCACCAAAGAAGCTCTTCTTATTCCTTATTCTATTAATTATATCTTGATTAGTATGCCCTTGCTGGATGGTAGGTTTGAAACATCTGAACTCATAGGGATTTCTTGTCCATCTATTGTAATAATTCAATTATGTTTCACTTGGACGATATATTCTATTTATCTCCAAATCTTTTTGAAGTTTAATTTCACAATTCAAGTTACATATTTAATCTAATTAAACTCATTAATTAACACAATATAAATTGGAAATAATATACACCAAAAAGGTTTATCATATATTTTTATAAAGCTTATCATATGCTTTAAAGCTTATCAGTTGTTTTGCTCATCTTTAGGCATGTCTAAAAAAATTTCATCTGAAAAATTACAACACCAATTGCAGGAAGCAATATCAACACCGTGGCGGAATCTTCCTAGGAAAATGAGCAAATTGTACTTTGCTTTGAGAGGTTTGTCTGATGACCACATATTTTAAAAAAAGTTCAGATTTCATCTCTGTTTTTTTCTACAAATAAGTCATATTTTATTATTATTATTATTTTTGTCATGCAGTGATAGAAAGGTTTGAATTATCTGAAGGGCGTATTCCTGGTGAATTGTCTAGTTCTGATTTTCCTGCTATTCTGAAGCTGAGGAAAGAACTATGTGATGCTCAGGTAGCCTTGTCTTACTTTTAGGCATGTACAGATTCTTGAACATTTACTGGATTTCCATTCTTCTGATTGCTTTGTAGTCCTTGAATGAGTCACATGTGCCAGAAAAACTCTTTGAGAGAATACTACATGCAGGGAGTAAATTACACCCACCTATATGTGCTATACTTGGTGGAATTCTCGGCCAGGTGCATTAAGTTTTTTTAAGCTGTAATTTTCTATTAGTTTATTAAGCTTCAGTTGATTATCCTTTAATTTTATTTTGTAAATAAAATAACATTCTCTGAAGTCGGATCCATCTTCATGAGATAAATAAATTCCATGTCACAAAGAAACACAATTTTTTGCTGCATTATAATTTGATATACAGTTGTGAAAATTAAACAGGAAATCAAATGAGATGACCTCCATGTCACTATAAAAATTATTAGTACATAGTTAAATATAAACAAATGTAAACAGATTAATTTACTAGTATGTCTCAAATAAGATTGGTATAAAATTAGATTAATCAACTTGCAATTATATTTAAAATGGAAGATTTTAGAAGTTCTTTGGGTTGTGTTTATTATTAGGGTAGGGTAAAACATGAAAAAAAATATTTTTATCATAAATTTAATTATTTGAAACTGCAAATGAATAATTTTGACATTTCAAAGCATATGAGAAATTGACTTGTACCTTCTAATTGTTCCTATCTGCTGATTTTCAAATAATCGGCTGCTTGAATTGGTTTTTACCTTTTTTTGCATATCCAATCTATGAACCAATCTATAAACTAACCTGATCTGTGACCCACAGAGGTGCTTAGGTTTTTTTTGGTCCAACTGGTGGATCAAAGGGCAGCTCACTGCTCACTTACTAAATCCATAACTACTAGCTAGTCTCACATTTGTAGTTCTAGATTTAAGGTTCTATATTTTTTTCCCCTAGTTATGACTCAACTTGATTGAAGCAATTGAGAAGGGAAATCTAGTGATTCGTTAATATATTGCTGAATAGGCCGTAGTAGTTAGAAGAACTCCTCAGTCCTATTTGCCGCAGACTAAATTCACTTACCTGAGTGCTACTGTTGATAAAGAACAACGGGGAAGCAATATTTTATAGGGGCAACACAAGAAAATACCTTGGCAGGTACAAGAGTTCACTCTTCTACCAATAATGTGCAGTGAGAATCCAAGAGTAGAAAGGCAACAACATCAATTCCCAAGGTTGTTCTGATCAGATGTGAGAGGAGATGAGGCTGATTTTTTTTCTCAAGGAAAAAGGATCTTGTTACATGTGGGGTCGCTGCTTGTGGGTAGCTTATGACTGTGAACAGATGACAAGGGAAGAGTAGGCAGCATGCAGGTGAGAGAGACATGGATCCTAGGCTGGAGGTGTGGTCAAGAAAACATGGGCAAAGAGGAAGCTCAGCAGCTTGTGTGCTTGACGGGAAGGGGATGGGCCCGTAAACTCAAACTTGTGCTTTAGGCTGATTTTGCACTGTCTGTATCATAACATCATCAAGTTTAGTCTGATTTGACTCCCATTTTTGATCAATGCAAGCGAAAATCATTGTCCACCTTAAATGAGCCTAAATCAGATCCAAACAAAACATCTTCATAGATCAGTTCCGCTATAAAGATCACCTAGTTACAACTGTTTATCCTAATTTAAATCTAACCATAATTAGCCCAGCATATTTACAAGCTAAAAAATAAAAGTAAATTATAACCCAAACAATTTATATCTTCAGAATTTACTTTTTCTCTAATTTATTCGTGAACAATATTTATTTATTTTTCCTAACTTTTTTTTGTCAATTCTTGTCTTACAAGATGGTTTCATAACTTATTAATCAGACATGATGCAAGTAATCTTCAATAGTATTTCATCAATGGTGGTTAGATCTGCTATGCTATATAGAGTCAAATACTGAGTTATGAAGCGAGCATATGAGCAAAAGATAAAGTCGTAGAGATAAAGATGTTAAGGTGAATGTGCGGATATACGAGAATGAATAGGATAAGAAATGAGAACATTAGAGAGAAAGAGACACTTTTAAGATGGTATGGGCATATGTACGTAAGCGTCCAATAAATGTTCTAGTTAAGTGATGTGAGACCACAAATATACACATTAATAATAGGAGGGGGAGATTAAAGAAGACTTAATTAATAACGATAAAACATGATAAAATTCATTTAATTGTAAATGAGATTATTGTAGAGGATCGAGTCTGATAGTGTAGGAGGATCTGTATAGCTGACCTACCTCACTTTGTAGGATAAAGACTTGGTTGTTGTATTAATTTTACTTTTAATCAACTTTTTTTTTATGGATTTGCAAGGTTTTAGGAAGCATATCAAGTATATGATCGTGTCACCGCATATGCATGTGCTATTTGCAGTCTCTGCACTGTAGATACATAATAAGTGTTCCATATTTAGATATTATTTAACTTTTTCCATTAGATATGCATAAAAATGTTTGACAATACAACATACTATGATTAACTAAAAAAATGTAAACAAGACCTAAGTTTCTAGCACTTATTTCTTAAGATGTTTTCAGGTTGGTTTTTTAATAAAATATGGGTTCATTTCGTAAGATGTTTTTGTGTAACAATTTAAGATGTTTTCAGAACTTATTTAGTATCCTGTTTTCTAAATATACGGTTTCAAAATCCTTACATTACGCTTTCACAACATTTTCTATATTTTATTAATTTAATCATAAAATCATTTATTCCAATTCTGGATTATGATTTTACCTTGATTTCAATCTTATTCATCAAATATATGAACTTACCGTTTTAAAATCTTTTATTACACTTAAAATTTTTTTAAGTATGAAACAATTTGTTGTGATGGATTTAACACTATTTTTCATTGAAAAATATGCATCGCTTTGCATTGTCTATTAAAATTGATATAAATCTTTATTATTTAAATTTTTAGTCTGTTTCCTATTTTAATTGCATTATTATGTAACTCTTAAATTTGAGGAGTTTATTTTAGTTGCCAACCATACGGTCTGATCTAAAGCTGATGTTCAGGGGTCTGTATTTGAATTTCTTATGATAATATAGGTACATTGGTGTCTTTTGGGGCAATTTTCAACACAGGAATGAAACTTGAGAAAAGTAATTAACTGGGTCTTTTGGGCAATTGCCGTCTTCATTGTCTTTCAGAAATTTTCTCATGCACGCTTTATTTTGATTATCAAGCTTGGTGAGAATCTCATAATTATCTCATTGTCTGCAAACTGAGTTGTTTCCTTGTGTTGTTACTAGGAAGTGATTAAGGCAATATCAGGCAAAGGTGATCCTCTCAAAAACTTCTTCTATTTTGATACTGCGGATGGAAAAGGGGTAATAGAAGACATCTCTTAACCTTGTCCAAGCTGATCCTTTTTGAATTATTGCTGCTAGAACAAGTGAATTGTATGCTTAGCGTAACATATTGTAAGCCTCAGTGCTCTAATTATTGTTCGTGTCATATGAATTATATCCTCTATTCTCCCAATTTCACTAGCTATATTACTCTAGTTGTACTGTGTTTTTGATAATTTTGTAAACATTACTGGTAGACAGATACTATTCTACTTGATGGGTACATCTTGTGTTTTCCGAGGTGCCTACTATTGAATTCACAGGGATCTTGAGTTGCAAAAACATTCTCATGGGAGCTTGTTTATTATACACTCATCCATCTTTACTTGATCAAGCACAAAAAATAAATAAATTGACAGTCAACATAGTAACATGAGAATTGAGACCCGTCATTTCCAATGTTTAGTTATGTTGGTAAAATAAATCATAAGTTAATGTCATCTTATTTGTTTTCAATGTTTATTCTTTTTGGCAAGTTCAGCTTTCAGGCCTTAATGCCATACTTTTCTGTAACCATATAAGATTAGTTTTCCCCGGCCACCATATACGATTGAGGTCAGGACGACCTTGACCTTGGCTTTCGGCGAAGTCTGACTTCTATGGCTTAGCATTTTTCTCTGCAACCTCTTGCAGTCGGGATGGAGTTGGTCTTGACGTCAACCTTCAGCTAGCTTTATCTTCCAGCTTCCATTCTTTAGCATGTCGGTCTGCAATCTTTTATGGTTTGGGCTATGTAGACTTTGACCTTCAACCAAGTCAGTCTTCCTGCTTCCATGCCTATTATTTTTCGCTAATGCTTGTGGCTCCGGCTGCATTGGCTTCAACGTCACCTTTTACCCATGCCAGCCGATAAGCTTTTATGCCTAGGCTTTCTCCTAGCAGCCATTTACAATTTGACCACAGCATTGATATAGCACTGACCTTGCTTTTAATATTCACAAAGTGGCTCTCTTGCTTTATACATGATGTTACAATTGGTATTAGAGCCTAGATGTTTTGAGACTTAACCGTCGATTTGAGGTTAAGTCCTTTGATACCTAAAATAGGTAACAAAGAAGATTGTGGTATGCTTAGATAGAGGACTTTGGGCTTGTGCATGTCTAGGAAAAATTCTGTCTGAGATTATGACTATCCAAAGTAGTTCCATTGTGGCTCACCACTAACTGAGAACTTCTTTGGTGCCTTGCTTGATCAACTTTAGTTGAGTTATTTTAATCTAATTTGAACTAATCTTAGAGAAGGTTTTGATTAAAGTTTAGTTAAGGAAGTTTGAACTTATTCGTTTCATGAAAAATTCTAAGGATTGTGGCTTTCTAAAGTAGTTCCATTGTGATTCACCACAACCTAATAATTTTCTTGATGCATTTATTTGAGCAACTGCAATTAAACAACTAAACTCCAATCTAAATTTGGATCAAACCATCCTTACTCTAGTGAGTCGAGAGTTTCCTTGAATTTCTTATATAAGCTTGTGTAGATAAATGACTTTTCAAGAAGGCTATAAACACAATCAATTTGTTCGATGATAATAACTTTGCCTACTAAAAAGGAAAGATGAAATATTATTTTATGATTGACATAAAAATGTGTTTCATCACTAAGAATGGGTTCGATGTGCACAAAGACGAGTTTGATGAGCTTTTGAAATTTGACAAATAGACAAGTGACATAAAAAAAAAAAGGCACAAACAAATGCCAAAGCTACTTAGACACTCTAGTGTGGACTTTCACAGGAGTAACTCAGCAAAGAGGGGCTCTTGAACAGTGCTCTTGAATGTGGTTCACAGCCTCAAGGCTGCTATTCCACGATGTATTGATTCATTAGGATGAATCACCTCCGAAAATCCTCTATCATTATCCTTTCTGGAAATCTTCTAAAGCCGAAGAAACCTTTACAATCTTTTGGCAACAGATAGTAGAATAATAGTATAGATGTCAAATAGTGAGAAAATAATAACTCAAATAATAATAAAATTTTAAGTGATACCGAGCTGTTGAAACTTTACTATAGAGCTTCTGAGCAGAGACTTACTTCGTCACTGGACTTTTTATGTATTTTCGGAGTATTTTTCTTGTGATTTTCTTCAAATTTTCTTATTTCAAAACATCTCCATCAAGTTCCCTTTTAAAAGTTTTGTTCAGGTTCTCTAGTTGCTTGGAACCAATTATTTCTATTTATATGATTCTTGAAACTTATCCTGATGCTCAGATCACCTGGGATAGACTCCGCTTGCCAGCACTAGAGCTGCATGGAAAGGCTTTGGTCGCTCGAAACTTGTTCTTTTCATTTACCAGATGCTTTGTTGGTGTAGGGAGCACCACATCGAATCTATATTTTGATGTATGACAAGGGAGTTTAAAGTTACAATATTATGTGTGATATGATGTGTGTGTTAAGTATGTAGATGAAGTAAACTTGACAAGGAAAGAAACCATAGTAGGTCAGGTTACCAGATACCAAGCAATAGAAAAGTCCTAGTGGGTCAGGTAATCGGATATTAGGCAGAGAAAGTTTTGATGGGTTAGATGACCACACATCAGAAGAAGTGGAAGTCCTAGCGCGTCACCAAGAGCTATACCATACACTTGGCGAGGTAAGTTCTAGAGGTACGAGGCAGGTAAGTTAAGAGACTTTCTGACACAGAAAGTGGTGAGGAGTGCCTCTTATTTCTAGGGTTGAGGGTAGCCTAATAGCTAGGTGCAAACATGACTGAGAAACCGCCTTGTGTTTTGAAGTCAAGGTGGGCAACAATGGTTGTCCAAATTATAGAAAATATTGTGTGGACTAACTTTGTACTGCAGGAAGCAACTTGGTTGGAAGAGGTAAGGGTGACCTGAATTAGATAAGTTTGATCAGACCAAGTCAGCGAAGGGTTCCAATTTGATTGGACTTCTAGGCAACCAAAATAGGTCCGAGTGATCAGAGTTCTTCTAAGCGACCTGAAGTCCAGATCTAGCGATTTGAAGGAGACATGAAGTGATAAAGTTAACCTTGCTCTAGGTGCCCAGAAGGAGTCTAGGCGACTGGAAGTCGTTGTGTTAGCCTTATCTGAAGTCAAAGAGGATCAGATTAGTAGGGTCTCGACGATTGGAAGAACTTCTAGGCGACCAGACACATGCCACATTAGCAGTCAGTAGGCCTCTATAAAAGAAAGGTCATATTGGTGCAATCAACCTCTAGGATTTTGGTATTTGCTTGATCAATATTTTTAATGAGAAGTCTAGTCAAGGTTGGCTGAGTAACTTGGTCAAGATTGATCAAGTTAGTGTAAAGTATAAGCAAGTCAAAGGTGATAAGATGCTTGACAGTTAAGTGAGAAGTCCAGACAGATTAAGGGTAATCGGATGTCTAGCAAGGGAAAAACCCAAGTAGGTAGGATGCTTGACAAAGGAAAAATCATATGGGAGTAAACTTTAGGTAATGGAAAGAATTAGAGGAGTAAACTCTGAGCTAAGAACAAATCTTATGAGGTTGAACTCTAGGTAGTAAGAAGTCTTGGAGGAGTTAACTCCAAGCAAAAAAGAAGTCTTGGAAGAGTGAACACCAAGCAGTGAGAAAGCCAATAAGTCAGATACTAGGTTTAATATACATATTGTTTGTAACTTTGTCTTGTAGAAAGCTAGAGCTAGACTAAGACTTAGAGGACCCGGGAAGCCCGAAACATGTCCGGAGGATCATGTTTGAGCGATCGGAACCTTTCTAGGTGACCAGAACAGGTTCGAGTGATCGAAATAGGTATGGGCAATCGAAATCTTTAGACGATATCAGATTCGAATGAGGTAGTCAATAGATCAGGATTGACTAAGCTCCAAGCGATCGGAGTTGGTTCGGGCGACCGGAAGTTGCCAAATTAGCTTGATCCAAAGCCAAAGTGGATTGAATTTGCAGCTGAATCAGTAGGGTTTGGGTGATCAGAAGGGCTTCCAAGCATCCGGACAAGTGTCGACATGGCTCTATAAAAGGAAGGTCGAGGCACCTATTTCATACATCAATCAATTCATCTCAAGCTCTCATATGTTCTATGCACTCAAAGTTGATACTGCCCGTGCGATCCAAGACCAAGACGAGTGCTCGACATTCAGGATGTTCAAAAGCGATCAAGGATCAATAATCCATTTGATTGTTTTTATTTACACTTATTGATTTATATTGTGTTTGTGAGGTTTCTACATCATCGAAAGGTGTTTGAAAAGGAGAAAGCGATAGTGGACAGATGATCTATGCATAGCTTTGGATGTAACAATCCTTGTGGTTGTGAACCAAATAAATTAGGTTATCCTTTGCTTGTTCTTTATTTTTTATTTTTTATTTTTTTCGTTGCATACTACCTCAGTAGAAAAGAACAACATAAAAGAGAAAAAGTGAATGCGATTCACCCCCTTTAGCGTGAGTTAAATTGATAATAGAGCAGGCGATTCTTCATTGGATTAATTGCAAAAAAGCTACAAGGCTAGAGGCTTGTTTTTGTTTATTTCCATATTTTTTTATTCATTTTGTATAAAAGTTTAGGAAAATGGAGTTCGAACATAAGCTCGACCAGAATATCTACCATCCACCACTATATGAAACAAAAAATTTCAAGTTTTGGAGGCCGGTGATGGATAACTCCATTCTAATGATTGACTTTGATAGCTAGGCTACGTTGAAAAGGTAATAATTTTAATTTTATATTTCATATAATATAAGAAAAGAGGATATTATAAAGTATCATACTTTTAAAGAATCGCTTCTACACAATCGACAGCAAAAAAAAACTAATGCCGAATATCTAAAAAGAGAAGGAGTACGTTATATGTTTTAAGTGCAAGCGGATGAATCATTATAAAAATTAATACTCATAGAGGAAATTCATGAATCTAGAGGGAGCGATTAAGGAGGAGGAGCGTTTGAGGTAAGCAAATTTAAAATTTATGAAAATCTTATTTTTGAATTCTATGCTACTGATAATTTAGTTCTTCTTGTTTAACTTAAGATTATTTTAGTAAATTAGACGTTCATAATAATTTTAGTTAAATCGATCATAAAATTTGAATAATTCAGATTCAATTAACATGAATAATTCAATTAATTCGGATTCAAACAATAACACAATTAATCAAAATAATTTAGATTTGATTAATTCAAATTTAATTAATAATTCAGATTTAACGATTAATAAAGTAATAAATTATTTAATCAACTTAATAAAAAATGATAATCTATTTAATCAAAATTTTAATTAAATTAATGAAGATCTTTTTTTAGTTGATATCAAATATTTAGTTTATGTAAATTAATCCTGGGTGATCAGCTCGACCCGATCCCATATAAGTTTTTCACCGGTCACTAGATAAATCGAGAAACGCTCATAGTAGGCGGCTCATCAGTTTAACATTTTTAGGTCAACCGTCCATTAAGAAAAATTCATTCGTTAATTCGCTGAAACTAGAACTTGATCCTTAGATATCTGAAAAATTGAGAAGGTGACCTGCCACTGCACCATTGCCCAAGGGGCAAATTAATCAAGATCTAGATCTATTCAATCAAAATCTTGATCACATTCATTAAAATGATGATCTATTTAGCCCTTGAGGCAATGGTGTAGCGGTCATGCACTCTAGTAGTTAACCAGACATCTAAAGTTCGAATCCAGTTACGACGCACTGCAGGACATTTTCCTCTAGTGGGACGACAAACCTAAAAATGCTGGCCGCTTTGATGGACAACGATGAGCACTTCTCGATTTATCTTGGTGGCCGATGAAAACTTCTGAGGGGCCAGGTCAATCACCTTTAGGATTAATCGGTTCGAATAACTAGATATTTAGATTATAAAAAACATGACATGTTTAATCTAGACTTTGATCAAGTCCATCAAAATAATAATAGATTGATTAAATTCAATCTAAACATTGATATGTTCTCCCCCGGGCTACGGTGTAATGGTAAATTACTTTTACAATTAACTTGGCATCCACGGGTCAGTTCCTAGCTGCAGTGCACTACGAAATTAATTTCCTCCTGTGGGAAGACAATCCTTGAACATTGGCTAAGAAACGACGAGCCATTAGACTTCCGAATTTATCTTGGTGATCAGTAAAATACTTCTATAAGGTCGGACTAGTCACCTTCAGGATTAATAAATTTAAAAAGCTGGATACCTATTTTTTTTTTAATAAACATTGATATGTTCAATTAAAATATTAATCAGAAAAATAATTCAATTAATTTAATTAATTCAGATTTAATTAATGAAAAAAATTCATCAAGATAATTTAAACTAATTAATTCAATTTTTTTTAATTTGATTAATAATTTAAATTTAAAGACTAATTCAAATAATTCGAACATGCACAATCGAATTTAGATTTATTTTTGGACTCTACTGTGTCGTATTTTCGTAAGTATATTGTTGTCCTCAAGTAATAAAATATCAATTCCATGAGAACTATTGATTAAGTACTGATTGAGATTGTAAAGCTAGTTATCTAGAGAATCATTGGTTGGGGTGAATTGAGAGAGAGAGAGAGAGATGAGAGAGGGTCTAGAGCAATTAAGAGGTCGAGAGTAATCAAGTGGTTGAAGGAGAAATCTAGATTGGGGAAAATGATTCTAAGACTTCGATTTCGCTACGATGTTTGTTGACATCCTAAGTATTATTTATTTTTCTATCTCTATGTTTATTCACATGTAGGTGTACCTATCCCGAATTACCGATATAGACTTTTGGAATTATACCAATGTGCCTATCTAAACTCGATGTCTATTTTCAAGGAAACCTCTCTAGTACGATCGTTTTCCAAAAGGGAGCTCTCGTCATGTAGCCTCACGATTCACCTAGATTATTTTCTCTACTTTGTGACATCGAATATGGGCAAACCCATTAAGATATGTGATAGCCAATGGTGCCAATTATGGGGAAGATCGCCATCCCCTCGTGGGAAGTTGTTCTACTTTCAAGTCGACATTGCTAGTTTGACCGTTTTATGGAAAAGCCCTGTCACTAGAGTCCCTTGGTCCCCTAGATTATCTTCTCTACTTTGTGACTAACTCTCCATTTCCATTGGCATTTATGGATCAAAAATTTGGGTTCACCTTTTGATTCTTCCCCTCATCTCATGAGATGTGAATGTGTAGGTTAGTGTCACAAACGTGTAAGCACAATAAAGCCGGAACAAGGAATACACATGTTATGCAATAAAGAAAGGTAAATAGATACTTAATTCAAATGTCAATAATTACATCGAGCCACTTCCTAATCCTAAAATCTGAAGAACTACTCCATAGAGAAGGAGTTACAACTGGGAGACATGAAAAATAACCTTCTACAACACAAATTTGAAAATAGAGAGAAGAGGAGGCATATCCAAGTGTTGCTAGTGTCTTCAGAAGAGTCTCTAAGCTCCAATGATGGACTAATCATTGCGATGATTGGTGGAGTGGTTGCTCTAGGGTTCCCTAGAAAGGGAAAAATCCTCCTCCCTCAATTAGGAGGCTTTTGGGCTTTTATTAGCCCTTTCAACCATAAAAAATGGTTGAAAATCACTCAACCGTCGGGGGCAAAATTGCCACGGCACTGCCGTGTCTATTGCTTGCTCGAGGGAGAAAAGCACGGTAGTGTCTGATCCTACAATTTGACATTAGGGAGAAAAGCACGACCATGCATGGAAGGCACGACCGTGTGAAAAGCATGGCCGTGCCTGAGAAGCATGACTTGTTGATGCAGGGAGGACTAGAATCAAACCTATATTTTGATGTTGTCAATGGTTCAAGTTAAGTCTGATTGTTATTTGATGAATTGATCAAATGTGTAGGATGCTCAACTTGAAAAGTCCTAGTAGGTCAGTTGGAGCTGATACTAGGCAGGGGAAGTCTTAGCAGATTGTGGAAACTAGGCAGGAAGTCCAGATGAGTCAAGTGAACCTGACATCTGGCAGGTGGATTCAATAGGTTAGAAAAGATCTGATATCGAATCAAGAGGAAGCCCTAGCAGGCCAATTCGATACTGAGCAGTTAAAGTTCAAATAGGTTTAGAGGACCCGATGTTTGGCAGGTGAGTTGAGGTAAGCTCCTGGAGGGAGTGCAGTGAGGTTGTGTCCCAAATGGGATAAATCTTAGGCGTTGATCCAATTTAAGAAACCAGGGAGGTTTCTAAGTTGAGATCAAGACAGTCTTAACTGTCATACTCATACATATTCATATCTGTCTAACTCTGTTTTGCAGGACTTCTATTATATATATTGCCTATGCTAACTTTGTTTTGCAGATAAACAAAGTTTCAAATTGACCGAAGGTTCAGTTGATCGATAGTTGTGATCAATCGACCGATCTGGTCAACCTGGCATAAATCAGACCTAAGTCTAGCAAGTATGGCATACAGTGTTTTTCAGTTGACGGATAAAATCTATCAGTCGACCGATCTGGCTAGCGTGGCAAAGATCAGATTGAAGCTCAGCGAATATAGTATACACCTTGTTCAGTCAACGGATCAGTGGGATCAGTTGACTGATCCATAATAGGTAATGACAGTCGATCATATCAAATTAAGAAAAAAGGTATACTTAGGCTTCCATCGACAGATATGCTTTATCAGTCGATCGAACAGTGAAAATCACAGGATCAAGTAGATCGGATTAGGGCAAATAAGGAAAGGCACGACATTTAGTTGATGGATAGGAGGTTCTGTCAACGGATAGGTTCAGTCGATTGAATGAGTTTTCAATCGACCGAATGATGCCTATAAAAGAAGCCTCGGGGTCCGAGCTGACAATCATCACTACTCACTACGCTTCTTCTCGTCTCTGCTGCTCCATCTATGCAAGTTGTGCTACTACTACGCCGAGAGGCTATCTGACAACCGAAGCTTCTTCTTTTACAATATTGTTGTCGGTATAATTTTCTTGCTTGCATTCAATTAAAGGAGATAGTAGTGCTGTTACTATCCTCCTATATTCATTATACGAGTTTGCTTCTTATCCGAAAGGTTTCGGAGAGAAGAGCTATAGAGATTGCCCATCAGAAGCGGTCAAGGATCGCGAGCTTTGGAGTAGTAGTTGCTGGATTACAAACCAAATAAAATCAAACTGTGTTCTTTACTTTATTTCTGTTGCTATTACTTTGATTCGATTTTACGTTATGAAAAGAAAGATTTTAAATGAACGAGATTCACCCCCTCTCGTCTTCTACGATCCTACAATTGATATCAAAGCGAGATTGCTCTGAAAAGACTTAACAGTCTTTTTAGCTTTTTTTTCTTATCTTTTCTTTAAATAATTTTTGTTCATTTTTTTTATCTCACACTACTAATCCCAAGACAAAGTCTTGAAAATTCTTTTTCTGTTTATATCTTTGTGCAAGAATGTTGATGTCTCACTAAGAAGGATATAACACTGTATGTCATCCACTATTCAACGGAGAAGACTTCAGTTACTGGAAATGGAGAATGGAATGTTTCCTCAAATTCAACATCGACATGTGGTTGACAATCATAAAAGGGTACTCACCACTGAGCAAAGATGGAGAACCACTGGATCCGGAGAAATGGACTCCAAAAATGAAAAGGAAGACCCAAATTGACTACAAGGCGATGAACACCCTCCAATACGGTCTAACAAAGGAGGAACTCAACCGAATTGGTCCATTCGAGAACTCCAAGAAACTTTGGCACCGACTAGTCAAGTTGCATGAAGGAGCCGATGATTGAAAGGTAACTCAACAAGACCTACTTCTAAATCAATTATTTAATATTAAAATATTGCATGGAGAAATTGTGATTCAATTACATGCAAGAATAAAAGACATCATCAACAGGCTCCACCTCATCAACCACCAACTCAAAAATTGAGATGTAATAAGGTACGCACTAAATTCCTTCTGTCGAAATGCACTATGGGCATCTATGGTAGATGCCTATAAAGTTTTGAAAGACCTTTCCATTATTAAATTAGATGAGTTATTTTGTGAATTAGAATTACATGAGCAAACTAACTCTAGTCAAACCGAGAAGGGTATAACTTTATATGCATGTCAAAATAAAATCAAGGAGGCTAAGTCCAAGTCCTGATCAAAACAAGAAACTGAAAGCAAGTCAAACTTAGATTCAAACAATGAAGAGGAGATAGTAAACATGGTCCAAAAGATGTTTACTAAAAAGAAATTTACCAAAGGAGATATGAAGAAAGGTGTGCAAAACAACTCAAACAAGCATGAGTGCCCTAACATAAAGGAGGAGAAACCCAAGTCTTCAAGAAGAAGGAAAGCTCTCAAGGCCACTTGGGATGAATTATCCTCGGAAGAGTTAGATGCGGAGGAACTAAAGAAGTCAAGCTTCTTGGCACTTATGCAAAGAAACGAAGAGTCCGAGTCCAACTCCGAGTCCAAAAGAAGCTATGGGTCCATATTCGTTCCAGAAGGACTAGACGTGTCACACCCCGAAGGTACATATGCCCGTCGAGATGGACGATACCCCTAGTGACAATCACAAATACAATATGGTATGAGTCCACAAAACTCAAACTATAACACAACTGCACAGAATAGGTAATATAAACCAAATAGAGTAAGTAAATATAAGGTCTACTCGACTCGAAAATCCATAAACATAAATGTGAGCCGACTCGGCTTAATACTCCAAGTACATAACCAAAAATAAGCCAAAACGTCCAAGTCCAAGTCATTTTATTACAATGCAAGACCTAAAAGTAAATGTGGAAGCGAAACAACCAAAACGAAAAGGGGATAACCAAAGCTTGATGCGAAATGGGACGACACGGGCAGATATCCTCCAAGCAACCCAATCAACATATACCTGCTAACCTGAAAACAATAATGGAAGGTAGGGGTGGTGAATACAAAAGAGATACTCAGCATGTATAAGAAGATAGTGCATGGACAATAAAATATACAGGGATTCAAAGTATACAGTCTCAAATGAGGAATATACTCACCAACTAGAAGTACACATGTATGCATCTACTACATCATCACCCTACTCAACTACACACAGTATCATGAGTAATAACATATAATGAATATCATGGGTACAACATCTCATATGCATGTACCAGTGCAAGTATTAGAATACAATCAATATATGTGGGAGCCACGCTCCACCACAATAAATCACTATATGTGGGAGAAATGCTCTGCTATAATAAATCACCATATGTGGGAGCAATGCTCGACCAGAAGATATAAAGATGACCAAGACATCCCGCTCATTAGCTATGGATTGCATGAGAAATGCTCTACCATGACTGGTCTCGTGGGCAGTCCAAAATGTCAGGGTCCATGTCTACATGAGAAACACTCTGCCACGACTAATCTCGTGGGTAGATAGGAATTAGCTATCTAGCTACGGGCTACATGAGAAAGACTCTACCATGACTGGTCTCGTGGGCAACCCAGGGTATAATAATCCAAAGATAATCGTGTAGCATATCTCAATCACTGATGACTTTCTCAACCACGAATGGGAGACACAATCGACAAGATATACTAATAGTCACTAACGACTCTCTCAACCACGAATATGAGACACGGTTGACAGGAAGCATGAGTCTCCATGATGCTACAACTAGCTCACACCCGAAGGGAGCCGTGATCGATAGCATGCATGCTGCTAAGAATTATGCTATGACTCACTCAACCAACCTAATCGAAGACATAATCGAAAGCATACATGCATCACCATGATACTACTACTTGCTCACACCCAAAGGGAGCCCTGATAGATAGCATACATGCAACCCCATGATGAATAGGATACAACCAATCCTACCATCGTGCATGTCTATCTATACAATGTACACAACTATTTCCATCAAGACATACCAATCATAATACACGCCACACGTGTGTTTATAACCAAAATCAGATATGATAGTCACTAACATGATGCATCACCTAGAATACATGTCACACACATGTTTACACCTACAATCATACACATACGACACATGCTACAATATCTAAGTTACACGCTACACGTGTCCACCACATAAACAAAAACATACAATAAATGTTACATCATTATTGGTACACGTCACACACGTGTCCACATCTATAAATCCTGAATAATATATCACATCCTACATTACCCTATGTACACGCCACACACGTGTTTACAACTACATGACATAAATGAAATGAAAACTAACATATAAACATAAATACACATCACACACATGTCTATCAACTACATGACTACATAATCATAGCATGTTCCTATTAATACATCATATACATGTGAACACTACAAGATATGAAAATAATAAAGACTGCTTGTATATAAACAGATCAACTCAAAGTGCAAGTAGATAACTATCAAACTTAAGTAGAAATACAACTAAAGTTAAGGTAAATTCAACTACCTAACAAAGGTATAATATCATCCACTAAGGTTAATGTATAAAAGAGAGCAAGGGAAGAAATACCCGCATGATGTATAGATCGTACTGAATGTCTTCATGCCCGAGAGTCTGCTTCAAATCAGAACCCTACAACGTAGAACATAAATTACAACTAAGTTCTACCATAAATCAGGTAATGACACCTAATCCTAAACCGATTCAGAAACTCTAACTGAGTTAATCTAACCACATTCATCTCATATCAAATTAGATGGTATATGAACCCAAAATCTTCTTCAACCTCATAACTCTAATAGCGAATCAACCAAATCAATGTAACATCCAATTATAATATATATGAACATGAGAGCTCTTTAACTTCACATCCTAATCAAAGATGGTATTCCAAGAGATCATGTATATTAGCCCTTTAGTTCAATTCAAGTATATCAACTTGTAGACATGTAAGAAGCAACATAACTAGACAATTTCAATTATGAGTTCAAACCCATCTACAACAATCTAAATTTGAATTCAAACCCTAATTCCAATCATCCAACATATCTCAAGATTAACAAAGCAAGTACAAACCAACTACCCAAAAATCACAGTCACCAAAACATCTATACCTGCTGGTGATGGTGGCCAGAGGTAGGGCTGGCCAAAGGTGAGGTGGAGATGGTCGAAGCAGTAGCTGTATGAGTGCTGGTCGGCGGAATAGAGGTGGCAGATCAATAGCAAGCTCCCTAGAAATGGTTGGAGATTAATCTAACTATCAACAAATGCTAATACAACCCAAATGCCACAAACAAACTGTTACCCCTTCCTAGAGGTGGCTGTCGGAATAGATCTGAGGTGGCCGGAGGGGGGATTTTGCACAAGTTAGCCAATCTTGGCCGGAGAAGGGAGAAGGGATCAGATTACTCCAAATCTGACTGGAGGCTGGCTGAGGCAACGAAGGGGTCAGATTGCTCTAGATCTGGTCGGCGGTGCTGGGGCGTCTATGGCTGGAGGCGTCGGCAATGGATCAAAGGAGAAGAGAGGGAAAAG
>JBBUKS010000104.1:9523095-9536977 GCA_038050645.1 Hedychium gardnerianum | reverse complement strand
CGTGGTCGATGACAGAGCCTGATTCTGAGTTCCGAGTCAAAAATTATGACCCTTTGAAGTTTAAGGGGTCATGTTGATCCTACAAAACAGAGTTTGATAATAGTATGCATGAGTATGATAGTTAGGACTGTCTTGATCTCAACATAGAAACCTCCATTGGTTTTTTCAGTTAGATCATCGCCTAAGGTTTGTCCCTACTGGGACACGATCTCATTGCACTAACTACAGGTGCTTACCTCAACTCACCTGCCAAACATCGGATCCTCCAGACCTGTTTGGACTTTGCTTAGCATTAGATCGGCCTTTCAGGTCTTCCAATTGACTCGATATCAAGTCCTCTAAACCTATCGAATCCTCCTTCTAGATGTCAGGTCCTCTTGACCCATTTGGACTTCCTGCCTGACTCCACGATCTGTCGAGACTTCCCTTGCCTAGTGTCGAGTCCTCCAGACCTATTGGGCTTTCAAAGTTGAGATCCTGCACACTGGATTAGTTCATCAGATAACAATAAGACTTAACTTTCAACCTTTGACAACATCAAAACATAGGTTTGATTATGGTGCTCTCTACATCAACAATTTGATCTTAAACTCAAATATTGAAGTCCACAATATGGTGTATAACATGAGAGAAATTGTGATTGGATCACAATTAATGGGTATCTCATCGTGTGTAATTATGTATGTATTGGAATCTTCCTTAGTCGATGAATTGATGAGACTGGACATCATTAATTCTATGAGACTAGCATATGTTATACATGTCTAAGAATATTGGGATGTTGAGAGTTGACATATGGATGTTGGTTAAGGGTAACTAGTTCATTGGATGTGACTTGCTATGAGACTTCATGTGGTTCTATACATGTCTAAGAATATCTCATTGCAGCTCGAGTGGAAGTTTCCTTAGACTTGAGAATTTTAGTCACCTTGATCATGGAGGCTTATACTTTGGCATATTTTTCATACATTCCCTCAGTGGTGTAGTTACGCAATGATTGAATATAAGTCAAAGTGTCCGAAGGTGTTTGAATAGCCCAAAGAGGATTCACCACTCCTTTTATAAGGAGACGTATACCCTATGACCACTTGTCAGGATTATTACTCGTAAGTCTTTGGCCAAAGCAAAACATGTCAAGATGATGGTCTTTTTGGACATGTGTTTGAGGAATTTGAATCCGCAGGACAAGGAACTACTACTTGGGCTAAGTGTGACGTAGTCAACCTATTGGAAAATGACACATAGATAATGTCCTGAACCAAGTGGGTATAAGATGAGTGAAAGGAACAAATGCACAAATAATTGTAGTTGTTGAAGGATTCAAAATTGTTCTTGAATCAATTATAATTTTTGGATCAATTGCGGGTCATGATGTACTACTAGGTGTCACTCATAATCTATTCATAATTAATGATTAATTATGAATGACCAAGATAACTACGAACATATTGGGTTACACCTAGTACAAGTATATCCGAAAGATGTAAAACAAGTTTGAGAATAGGATTATCAAATTGAGAGAGATTAAGTCTGGTTGGACCAGATGAAAGACAAATTTGGAAAGTATTTTTTAGACCGAAAACACTAATGGGTCATGTCTATTGTAGACGAGTTGGACCTCTTTGGTTTAATCATGAACCAAATTGGTTTGGTTTTAAACAAAGATGATTTGGTTTTGAACTAAGATGGTTTGGTTTTGAACCAAACTTAAAGCCTACGGATCGGGTTGGCTTAATGGGTACTATTTTGTACTTGCTCTTCAAACCCGATTGGAGATCTATATAAAGATATAGAAGAGAGAAATTAAGAATAATTGAATTTTATTTAATAAACTTTAAGTTTAGGTTTTGCTCTCCCTTCTCCTCCCTCTCTTTGCCATCCAAAGAAGTGGTGTCGCCAACCTATTGTGGTGGTGTCGCCAACCTCCTATGGTGGTGTTGTCGGCCCAAGGTGTTGTTTCGTCAATCCCCAGTCTTGTCGCCAACTTGCTATTTTGCCGAGCAGTGGCAACTTTGCTACTGTGGTGTTGCCGCCTGCATAGGGTGTTGTCGGACTTGCCGCCAACCACAAGGAAGAAATCCTCTTTGCATCACCGTCCAACACCACCGTCCTCCGGTTATGGGTACTCCTCTGGCCAGTTATTGAGTGGATTGTTGTCGTCACCATCACCCAACATCGGTGCAAGAGATGCTCCATCTAAAGCTACTGTGTCTGCGGTGCAAGGGTTGTTCCGGCCAAGCAGTTTTGCCCCAAAGCCATTGTTATGGCCAGCAATAGTTGTTGTTGGGTTTAGCCGCCGCCAGGCCTGCTACCACCGAATAAGTAGCGAGGTTTTAGCCACCGAACAGCAGCCATTTGGCTATTGTCCATCTCGCTTGGTGTCGCCAGGTACCAAGTCGAGTCGGGATCTTTCTCTTGCTTCTCATCATCTCCTCCCTTTGGCAAGTACCGAAGCGGAGACTAAACTTGTGGTTTAGCAAAGGTATCTCGGCGTGGATATCAATAAAGGCTAGCTAAACGCTTTCTACAAAGTTTGATAGAGAACTCGCAGGTATAACCTCTATAAAGAAATTTTTATCTATGATTATGTCGGAGACATGTGTGTATTGTGGATGTGTGTTGTAATAATTTAGGAAATTATTATTCTTCCACTGCATGTTTTTGAAAATAAATTTTTAAAATGAGCATGGAAACACCAACAAGGCGATGATCTGACTGAAGAAACAAACTAAGATTTCTAAATCGAGATCAGATAGTCCTAACTTTCTAACTCATTCTATATATTATCATATTATCTAACTCTGTTTTGTAGGATCATTATTATCAGTACTATGCTAACTTTGTTTTAAATAAAAGCAAAGTTTTCATCGACTGAGAAGTTCAGTCTACTGAACAAGGAGGTTCAGTCGACTGATACAGGTGGATAATCATAGCGAGATTTGAATCCAGCAAAAAAAGAAAAATTGGGGTCTAGTCGACTGATTAGGAGGATCAGTTGACTGAACAAAGATGAAAAGTACAAATGAAACACTAAGGGTTCAACGACTGAATAGGGTATAGTCGACTAAAAAAGTGTAATTTGTGAGATCAATCATATCAGATCAAAGAAAATGAGGAAAGGAGTAGAGATTAGTCGCTTGATAGTAGTTAAGTCGACTGATAGCGATCAATCAACTTAATGGTTTTCAATCAACTGAAAACGTCCTATAAAAGAAGCCTCGGGGTCTGAGGCTGAAAAGAAATTCACTCTTTGTCAATCTTGATGATATTTTCTTCTATTTGTGCATGTACTACTACTATGACGCCGTGAGGCTCTTTGACAACTAATGTTGAATCTTCTAATACTTGTTGTCTGTATACTCTTTCATTACTTGCATTTATATAAGGAGATAGTAGTGTTGTTACTATCCTCCTCTTTCTTTGTATGAGTTTACTTCTTTGCTGAATGTTTTCGGAGAGAAGAGCTTTAGTTAATTTCCCACTCAGCAGCAGTCAAGGATCGCGAGCCTTGAAGTAGTAGTCGTTGGATTACGAACCAAGAAAAAACCGAACTATGTTCTTGTCTTCTATTATTCCACTACTACTTTGATTTGGTTTTAGAAAAGCAAAAGAAAGTTTTTAAGCGAACGAGATTCCCCCCTCTCTCATCTCTTTCGATCCAACATCATTGACTATCACATAACTTAATGGGTTTGCCCCGATTTGGCGTCATGAAATAAAGAATAGCACCTAGAAGACCGTGGGATATCATGATAGGAACCTCCTAGAAAAAGCGGTCACTTTAGTAAGGTTATTCAAAAAAATAGTCATCTCGTTTGGATAGACACTTCGGTATCACTCCAAAAGAGGATATTGGGTACCTCAGGATAAATCATCTTCACGTAATTTAACATAGAGGTAAGAAGTATGAATCCCATTTACATCAATAATCATCATGGTGAAATCGAAATCCTAAAATTGCTTCCTAGAACTAGTATTTCCTCGACTTTCTTTCTTGCTTTCTTAGTTTGTTTTTTTGTTCACACAATTCCTTTGATTTTGATTGATTTAGATAGCCTTCTTTACGATTCTGACTAGTACTCAATTTATAATTCTTGTGGGATCAATATTTTATTACTTGATGAAAATCGTACACTTGGGGTTTCTCACATCACATATGTGCACAATATACTATGTCATACACACCTCAATAAAATGGTGTGATAGAAAGGTGTAACTGCACATTAATGAATATGGTTAGGAGATGATGAGTAATTCATCATTACCCAAATCATTATTGATCTATGCTTTAAAACCATCAATGTACTTGCTTAATACTAATAAGTAATGTGGTGAAAATCGCAAGTGTACGGTTGTTCTCAAGTAATAAAATATCGATCTCATAGGAACTATAAATCGAGTACTAGTCAGAATCATGAAGTCGACTATCTAAATCAGTTGAAGTCACAACAGTAGTAAAAAATAATGAATCGTGAAAGAAAGAGGTGTCTTAGGAGAAAATCAGTTTTGGGAATCAATTCTAGGATTT
Organism: Hedychium gardnerianum; assembly: GCA_038050645.1. Lineage (NCBI taxonomy): Eukaryota > Viridiplantae > Streptophyta > Magnoliopsida > Zingiberales > Zingiberaceae > Hedychium > Hedychium gardnerianum. The sequence continues at coordinate 9,532,449 of JBBUKS010000104.1, read as the reverse complement.
TGGTTTCACCACAATGATTGTTGACACATTGAATATCATTTGCTCTCTTATCTCAATATTTATACTCGTGAAGGTGGTCTATCCCAAGGTAACTGAAATAGACTTTTGAAATTATACTGATGTGCTTACCCAAATGTGATGCCTACTATCAAGGTAGTCATAATAAAGCAACCGATTTCTCATGGAGGCCCTTGTCACAATGTCCAATTGTCCTCTAGGTGTTATCCCATACTTCATGACAGCGAATCGGGGTAAACCCATTAAGCTTTGTGATAGTCAATGGTGCTCTCGTAAGGTTTTAGACTACTTTTGTGATCTCAGTCTTTATTAGTTGGAGAGTTGGGTTCACTTTCGGTCCTTCCCCACATCTCGTTGGATATGAAAATGCATGGTCAGTGTCATAATCATGTATGCACAATAAAATCGGATCATGAATAAACACATCATATAGTAAAGAAAGATGAATAGATATATAAAAAAAGTGTCAACAAGTCAATCAGACTACTCCCTCATCCTAGAATTAAGAGTAATACTTGGAGATAGAGTTACAATGCGAAGAAAAAGAAGAAGATATTCTACAACTCAAATCAAGGAGAAAAGAGAAAAGAAAACTTAGTCAGGTGCCAATCGTCATCTTCAGAAGAGCTCCAAGCTCTACGATGGACAAAAACTTCGATGACTCCTTGGAAACGGCTCTCCTAGGTTCCATGTCAAAGGGAAACACCTCCTCCCTTAAACAAGAGCCTCTTAAGGCTTTTTATAGCCATTAAAATCAACCAAAACTATTGCTTGTTTCCTAATTTGTTAGGGTGCTGCCCACAAACCACGGTCGTGCCTAGGGGCATGTCCTGGCCATGTTTCTCCCTATTGGCAGAAGAGGGGTCGGATACGGTCATGCTAGGAAGTATGACCAGATCATGTCCAACTTTGGGTTGTTGAATAGGGTTATGCCTGAGGGCATGGCTTGAGCGTGTCGGGGGCTGACCAAAATGAGATCTTCAGCAAGTGGGGGTATGGTATGCCCGTGTCAGACTCTACAAGCTCCGTTGTTGCTCTGTTTTACATTTAACTTCGGCTGGAGGAACACACTAGTGTCATGGGACACAGTCAAAGCGTGTTTCTTGTTGTGAGTTCTCATTCCAAGACATTTTTTTATCTCGAATTAAGCTTCGATTTCACCTCTTATCAATTAAAAAGCACAAAAAGCAATTCTCCAAACTAAAAGAGTGAAAATAATATAAAAGAGATGAAGTATGCAAATTATGATCATGTTATGAAACAAATGATATCAAAACTATGCATGAAATACACATATCAAATACCCCCATACTTGAATCTCTGTTTGTACTCAAGTAAATCTTGCAATCTAAATTCATGTGTGTGAGTGATGCATCATAATCCCCAACGAATCCGTCTAATCCTATCATGTAGTTTTACTAATGAGCAAAAATAAACAAATTGTCCCAATGTGGCCTAACTTAAAGTTCTCCTTGTTCAGTGCAAAAAGTCGCTCAATTCTCTAGTTTCAATCTCCAAATTTAGTTAACTTGTCATCTAACCATGTTCTTAATACTTCCGACGACAGACACTTACCTATCACACGCAAGATTCGCTTCCCCCAAGGTGTTATGCACTATCTAGATAAGGTCTCAAAAGAGTACTCAGTATCAAGAGAAATATGATAGGTATTTCTCTAGTAATTTAACTCGGTCTTAAATGGGTATCATATCATTTCCACTCATGACAACTATTTTTTATCCCATCTTCTCATTTTTTTTTATATTGCTCAAGAAAACTTTTTTTTTCACATGAATAATCTTATCTATTTTTTTTATTTTTATTTTTTCTAATGAGTATCATGATCCGAGTTTTTTCAACAACCAAAATGCGGTGAGGGGTCACCTAGGAAACAAGAGTATTGATCCAGTTCTATGAATTATAACTATTCTTAAATAATATCAATGTGAAAAGAGATCCTAAACATGTATGACAATATCAAAACTCTTTCGACTAAATAATGCTCAAGTCATGCTATTACTAAGAGAAGAAAAGGATCAGTAAGCACACTAGCATACTATCACAAAAATATAAATCTATCATGCTAGAATCATTCTATAAGAATAATCAAGCAAATTCATGATGACATGTCAACATGATGATATGAAAAAGGAAAAAAAAAACTAAACGCATGATGATCAAGTAAAAACTAAACTAAAAGAAAATCAAAACAAGGAAAAACTAACTAAACTAGCTTAAATCTCCCCATACTTGAACACGACATTGTCCCCAATGATATATAAATCTAATACGGGGGAGGAGGAAAATGAGGTATGTGAGGAAGGTTACCCAAATAAGTGTGCCAATCGTATATGTTGTTGAGTTGTTGGTTGGTCCTTTGCATTATGTTGCGATGCTCATCCTCTCTCTGCCACTACTTCTCTTGGCGACGTGGATGTATCTCCTCGGCGTGAAAATAATTACCAACCTACGCATAGAAATCATCCACCCTCCAAAAGTGTTGCTCCATGCGATGGTATCGATCATCCGAGATGTGCCTCTACTCATCCTAGAAGCGTTTATGCTCAGCATGCTCAGCCTACTCTGCTTGGATGGCATCGATGGAAGTGTGGAAATTTGAGAAGTCAAATCCAAAGTGCCTTATAGAAGAATCACCAAAAGAAAAAGAATGTCTAGCAGGGTCGGGTCTAGCGGATGGGGGTTCAGGAAGCTCCATGGGGCCTAGGATTGGTTCGACATTAGTCATGTGCCAGTTGTCTTGGTTTTAAATAGTGGTGAATTCGGGATTGGGCAATCGAAGGGGTAGATAGTCTCTCAAAACTAGACAATAACTCTCACCCTCCCTAACAATCATTTTCATTGCTAAACAAGCTTCCAAATCAATCCTCGAAGTACCTTTAGCAACCTTGAGTCTGTTTAGATCACATCCAAAGGTCAAAGCAATGTGTGATCAATCAATCGAATATAATATTCCCCACTGAGGCTTTTTCAATTTAGATGAGGTGTCAGATAAAATAAGATCCTATATCAACATTCACATTATTGATCATAGCCTAAAGAAATAACAACTCACTCTATCGCACCATGCCATTGCTATCTCCACATCTAAAGAATGTGTTAGCCAACTCAATGAAGATATCGAAAAATAGGATTTTGAAGGGTTGAGGTTTTGAATCGAGAGGGGTCATATGTATTAATGTTGGCAATATCTCTCCAAAAGAGAGTGTCCCTAAAATTTATCGATAAACTCCCCCCCCCCCCCCCACCACATGGCAATTCATAGCACAAATTGAATTCCTCCAAAGTCCATTTGTATTCCTCATTAAACATTTAAAAAGTAATTTTTCCTTCATGACTCTCCTCTCCCTGCAAAATGTTAGCTTCTACAAAACTAAAAAACTCGAGAGGAACCCTAGGGTAGGTAGGATATTTCATACTCATCAAATCATCACACCTTATTCTATTAATCATTCAATTAACTATTGGTGCTGGAAGCACAAACAAATCAAACCTGAGTTTTGATATTGGCCAATGTTTAAAGTTAAGAGTTATTGTGATCTAACAAGCTTGACTAAGTGTGCAAGAAAGTCCTAGTTGAGGCTAGGAAAAGAAGTCCTGGTCATTTGGACTAGGCAAACAAGACCTGGTTGTATTGATTGGGCAAGGAAGTCATGGTCAAGGTGACTGGGCAAAAGACTTGGTATATCAAGGACGTCGAACAAAAGTCCTAATGTCGAGGATACTAGATAGGAAGCCTTGGGGGTCGAGGACACTAGAAAGAAATCTAGACGGATCGAGGACTGGACGTCTAGTAGGAAGTCCCGAAGGTCAAGATTGGATGCTGAGCAAAAGTCCAAACAAGTCTGGAGGACTAAATGTTTGGCAACAGGTAAACTCTCCTGAAAGGAGTGAATGAGGATGCTTTCCCCGAGAGGGAATAGTAGGTGTTGGTCAGACCTAGAGTTTCACTAGAAACCTAAAAGTCAAGACCAAGATAGTCCATGTTGGACTGATTTTAATGCACATTAATACTCTATATTTTGCTTTATGATAACTCTGTGATGCAAGGGTGAATTTTGGAAATAACATATCTAGGCGCCTGGAAGGATCTACGCGCCCTAAGAGAATTTAAGTGCCTCAATGGTATTGAGGTGCCCTGAGTCCAAATCAATGGCGGGATGAGGTGGTAGCCTCAGATTGGCCGACCCACATTAGCATACATACACTTCAAAGGGATTGAGACGCCTGGATCAAGATAAACATTGCTAGATAAAGCTTCATTGAGAGCTCGCCACATCAGCACTTATTGAGGCGCCTCAAGGGGATTGAGGCACCTAAATCGGCCTATATAGGCAGCTTCGACTAGAGGCTTCAGAACAATTCTAAACACTCAAATGACTTCCGTGCTACTCCAAAATTTTGCTACGACGCTCAATTCCAGATCTGAGATTGTTAGTAATTTTTGTTTAAAGTTGTAATTAGTATTTTTCCATGTTTAATTTCTCAAGGGTCGGTAAACGTGTTACCGGTCCCTATTTTTGTAAAGATGAATCTCCATCTCTAAATCTCTAGTCGAAGAAGGATATCTTTTAGTGGATTGCCCAACGAAAGCACTCAACGGGTGCAAGACTTGGACTAGAAGTCGCCGGGCTGTGAACCAAGTAAAAATAAACTTGTTAGCCTATTTTGTTTCTATTTATATTTCTTTATTTCTGTTGCATACTCGATTTTTCGAAAAATGTGAAAAAGCCACGAGCGTTATTCACTCCCCCTCCCCTCTAGCGCTTTCTCTAAACCTACAATTGGTATTAGAGCGGGGTCGCTCTGAATTGGTACAACTACCAGTCGAGCAAGTTTTTTTCCCCAGTTTTTTCGTTCTTAGTTTGAATTGGTGCAATCACCTCTTCGGACATTTTTTTATTTAGTTTCTCAAAGTTGGTGCAACACCACTTGAGCGATGTTTTTTATTATTTTTCTCCCGCACTACTAATCCAAGACCAAATCTTGGTACATTATGCTTTCATTTTTTTTTTGTGCGAGATTTATTTTAATGGCCTATCAAGAAGGCTACAGTACCGCTTGCCCATCTCTATTCTCTAGCGATGACTTTGGCTATTAGAAAGGCTGGATGGAGTTCCACCTAAAGACCCAAGTGGAAATGTGGATCATCATCAAAAATGGGTTCACTCTATCTCTCGATGGAAATGGAGTATTGGTGGGATACGAGAACTGGGACCCACAAATGAAGAAGATAGAGGCAAATGCTAAAGTGCTAAAGAACTCTGGAACAAACTAATCGAACTACACGAAGGAACCTCTGAAACCAGGGTAAGTAAGCATAATTTATTTTTAATAAATTATATAATATTAAAATGCATAAAGGAGAATCAGCGAGTCATCTCCATGCTAGAATTCAAGATCTTCTCAACGAACTCCACTCGATCAGACAGAAAGTAGAGAACCGTGACGTAATCAGGTATACACTAAATGCTTTTCTAAGGAATACTTTGTAGGCATCTATGGTAGATGCTTATAAAGTTTCCAAAGATCTTTCTTCTATTAGGCTAGATGAACTATTTTTTGAATTTGAACTTCATGAACAGACTAATGCATACCCTGCCGAGAAAGTAATTGATTTGATTGCAGGGAAATCAAGACGAAGGAGCCAAAGCACAAGTACTGAATTGAACCAAAATCTAAAGACAAATCGGATTCAGAAAATAAAGACAAGATCACTACCAAACTAGTAAATCTAGTTTGGAAATTGTATAAAAAGAAGAAAGGACTCAACAAGCATGAGATCAAGAAGGTGATCCAAACAAAACAGTTTAGTTCGAATCCAATAACAAAGAGCAAGGCATAAGTGACCTGCTACAGATGCAACAAGAAGGGACACTTCAAGTTGGAGTGTCAAAATATAAAAGAAATCAAGAAGCAAAGAAGAAATAAGGCGCTAAAAGCAACATGGGACGAATCATCATCGGACGAAGAAGAAAATGCTCCAACAAGCTTCTTTGCCCTACCGGCACGGGAACAAATGATCAACATTGAGTCCGAATCCGAATCCAAAATTAAGTCGGAAGTTGAGTCTGAGTTGGAGGTCGAGTCCGATAGAAGCCACAAATCCGTATCCGTTTTCGAAGGGCCAAACACTATTCTAAGTCCTACTTTAATAGATAAATTGTATAACTTAATTTTATATTTAACTTGTAAGTTAGCTAAGTCCAACATTCAGGTCAAACCACTCCAAATGAAGGTAAAAGCCCTTAAGGAGGAGACTAAACCAAGTCTTTTGACTAAACCAATTCAAAGTAGAACTTTAACTCAATTCCAACAACTTAAGGAAGAAAATTCCACCTTGAAAATTCAAGTCAAAGAACTTGGAAAAACATTGGAATGGTTCACTGTGGGTTCTAAGTATCTTTATGTTGTACTTGTAAAACAAAGGGTCATATACAATCGATCTGGACTAGGTTACAAGGCTACAATGTGATTTAAATCTTATTTATCAATTGTAAATCGAAATCCTAGAAATCAAGTCCAAGCATGGGTCCCTAGATTAGACTTGACTAATCAAGTCGGACCAAATCAATATTGGATCCCCAAGGCTCAAATTCACTATCTAGATAAGCCTTATTGAGGTTATGATCCAAAGGGAGCTAATAGAAAAAATGTGTTTGTTAATTAGATGAGTTTTGCTTGTTTGTATGATTTATCGCTTTTTAATATGCATGCTTAATCTATTTTTCTGCTTAAATTAGAATGGCTAAAAAGATTGATTGATTTTGACGACATAGCATCGAAAAGGGTTAGGATGATAGTAAGCTAAGGAAACTCTGTTGAGAGCATGCCTAGGTTGAATCATATGTGTTCTACCTAGTGCAATCAACTTAGTAGATCTAGCTGAAGCTACCCCAGTCAGACCAAAACTTAGTATTAAGTTCTATGGGTTAATTATTTTGGTGAATCTTTGTCTTAGGCATATGGTTACTTTAATGATATCTATTGTGATTCACCATAGCCTTAAAGCTTATTCTAAAAACACCAACTTGTAGTACCCAAAGCTATGTTTGTATCTAACACAAAATTAAACAACTCATTTTTTAAAATTTAAACAAATTATTAACCATCTCATGACAACTATAAGATTCTCTTGTTTGAAAATCTAAGAAGGGGTAAGATATTAAGTTCAATAAATTAAGTTTGATTGACCCCAACTAAAGTAAATAATACTTAATTAATTAAATTCAATTGATTTAACGTAATTACTCTAAATCAATTAAAACTATTAAACAAATAAATTCAAAATATAACTTGATTAATCAAATTTATTTATTTAATCTAATTATATTAAATATGAAAATTTAAAATGAAATAAAAATAAAATAGAATTGGTGTTAATCTAGGAAAAATCCCTAAATAAATTTTTAGGAACTTTGGAAAATTTTCCGGGATTTAATCAAATTTCTATGAATTATTTAGACTTATTTCTATTTAAACAAGGAGTTGATTGATTTTAAAACTAAGTTTTATTTATTAAAACCTAAGTTAATCCTCTCCCCCAAAAATCACAACCTCCTCTCTTAGTTACTCGACAAACAACCTTCTCCCTCCTTCTCGCGATCTCATCGCCAACGATCGAAATTTCCTCCCCATAGCAACCAATCGCCGATCGATCTCTTCTCCTCCCTCCTTCGGCCACTGACGTAACCCGATCCCTTCTCCTCTCTCGAGCGCATTGCAGATCGCTGCCCCATCCACACCGACTGTCCCAACCACCGGCCAGCCACGATTACCACTCCAGATGAAAGCCATCATTGTCGGCACAACCTTCTATCGACCGGATTCCACAGCCTCAGCCAGGTAGTGATGAGAGGGGCCGGTACTGATCTCCTCCCTCGAATCATAGTTGGTGGTCAGCCGTAATCGGAGGTCAATCCTTTTTCTACTGTGGCCAGCTTGCAATTGGTGGCTAGGCTGAGGATTTTGTTGCCGGTCCACAGCCAAGACCAAGCCAATCTAGGTCAGGGTCTTTATGTTTTCCTTGCTTTTGCTTGAGTTTGTTACAATTACTTCAGATTAGGTCATTGATTGTTCCCTCCCAACATTCAGATGTGGCTAAGCGGCAACAAAGGAGTTGTTTAGGCTTCAGTTCTTCCTCATTACACTAAGGGCATTCACTGCTCTACCACAACAGTAAGGTAAGGTTTGGTGGATGTGTAGTAAATTTTGAATTTGATACATGGGTTAAGTTGGTTATATTACCTTAAATCTGTTGGCAGTAGGTATGGAAGGATGACTGACTTCTTTCTATTCTATCCTTGTTTAAGAAGCTATCAAGTTTAATTGATGTTGAGGATGAATTGTGATAGGGTGCCTTCTAATTGTCTATTAGTGGATTTATGCATGAAAAATTGTATCGGTTTGTAGCTTGGGCACTTTTGAATTTATGGATTGGAGGTTTGATTTTTAGGATTAATTTGAGATTCTGATATAATTTTGGATTATTTGATTCAAGATGCTTAGTAGTTGAGTTTATAATTTTAGAAGTTTTGTAATTGGATTTTGGTATGTGGTTGAATGAATTTGGTTGTGTAGAGTTGTGATTTATATATGTTTATGTGTTTGGATTATAGGATGTGTTTAAGGAGTTGGAAGGAATATAGAATGGAATCTTTGGTAATGTATTTGACTTCTACCTATTTGGATGACATGTGATTTCATTTTAATTTAGTCATGCACATTAGGTGTTCGACGAAATGTTTGGTTGGAGTTTGTTAGTAAATTCTTTGATATGGGGATTGTTTCACATGCTCAAATTATGTAGATGAGTTGTGGATATGATTCGGCATGTGTAGAAGCTTGAATATGAACTTGTTGTATCGGTTTGTAGTTTGGGCATCTTTGAATTGATGGATTGGAGGTTTGATTTAAAGATTCATTCTTGTAGTTATATTATGTTGTTCAGTTTCATATTATTGGGTTGAGATGATTTAATTAAAGGAGTTGGATATGGATTATTAAATGATTAGTAATTGTGGAATTGGAGAGTTTCCATGTTCATACCTATTGATATTGGATTTTCCTTATGTGTGAAGATGAATTTAAAATGTGGAATACCTAAGTGTTTGAAATTGGTATGCTTATGAAGTTGTAATATTGATCCTTTCTTGATTAAGATTGTTAAAGTCAAATTTAATTTGATGGATCATTGGATAAGGAGAATTTAAATCAAATTGGTGTCACTTGATGGATCTTATAAACTTGTGTATTAGGGTACTTGTTTAGACATTAGAGATGTATGAATATATTTATGGATGATTGTGAGGATGTAAA
>JBBUKS010000104.1:9479455-9513216 GCA_038050645.1 Hedychium gardnerianum | reverse complement strand
GAGCTCAATGGCGTAAAATGATCCATATAGCCGACCCCACATAGTGGGATAAGGCTCGGTTGTTGTTGTTGTTGTTGAATGTGTGTGTCCTTGCTAACTTATTAGCAAGATAAATAGTTGTTTTTTAATTTGCAAGTCACTATTCACCCCTCCCCTCTAGTTATCCGAACTACTTCCTTCATGCCTCAGATGCACCATACAATCTTTCTCTCTTCACCTACAAAGTCACCTTTTGTCAACCTATCCCGCACCTCACTAAGAATTTATGGTTCCTTAGATGCTCCAAATCATCCTTCTTTGTTCATCTCCAAATCCAACATCGTTGTTGGTCATCAAGTCATTGAATCAACAATTAAACAATTTGTTTGTGATAAGCCAACATAAAACACCTAAATATTGTTGGTGCAGTTACCACCGATAATCAAACTTGTATTTTAATGTCTGACAAAGGGTTTAAAGTTAGACATCATTTATTTAATATATTAGTTAAGTGTGCAGGTCACTTAATATGGAAAGTTCTAATGGGTTAAGAAGACCGGACATTAGGCATCGGAAAGACCTAGTGAGTCACTAGGCAAAGAAGTCTTAGTGGATCAGAAGGACTAGACAGCAAATAGAAGATAAGATGAGATGATCTGGCAGGCCACTTGATGGGTCAGTTGGACTAGACATCCAGTAAGGAAAGTCATGGTGGGTCGATTGGACACTAAGCAGAAGAAAAAGTCCAAACATGTCAGTTAGACCAGATATTTGGAAGGTAAGTAAGAAAAGTCCTAGAGAGGTTTTCCATTCCAAAAGGTAGCGAGGAGATGTCCCAGTTGGGACCACCTTAGGTATTGATATGACTGAAGAAACCAACGGAGGTTTCTAAGTCAAGATCAGATAGTCTTAACTATTAAATTATTCATGCCTAATTATATGTTTCTATTTCTCTTTTGCAAGATCATTATTATTGTTATTGTGCTAACTTTGTTTTGAAGAAAACTGAGACTTTAGCGAAGTGTTAGGTCGACCAATCCGGGTAGATAAGATCAGATCATATTCGAATCAAGTCAAAAAGGTAATAATGGTTTAGTTGACTGATATTTGAGTTTAGTCGATCTATCATATTTGGTAAACGAAGATTAGATATGATCGAATCAGTTAACAAAGGAAAGTCATGGGTTTAGTCGACCGAATATGGGGTCGGTCAACCATATACATATGTAAGTGTGGATCAGATAAGATTGGCTCGACAAGAAAAGGAATTTCTGATGTTCGATCGACTGATAAGGAGTATAAGTCGATCGATTAAGCATATTTCGTAGAAGATATGATTTAGGCATATCGTGAACCAGGACGCAAACATGGACATTTTCTAAAGTTTGGTCGACAAGAAAAAGGTTCAGTCGATTGGATGAAAAATTTATAAAAGAAGCCTTGATATCCGAGGATGAGCAATCAATTCCTCTCATCCTTATTTTTTGCACAATTCGTGAAGTGCTTCTACTGCTACGCCAATAAGCTATCCGACAACCTACGACTAGTTCTACATCAAAAAGTTGTCAATATAATTTATCTGTACATTCAATTTAAAGAGATAGTAGCTTGTTACTAGTCTCTTCATTTTTTGTATGTTCTTCTTCTTTTCAGAGAGCTTCATGGAAAGAAGAATATTAGTCGATTGCCCTTTCAGAAATGATCCAAGGGATCATGGGTCATGGAGTAGCAGTCACTGGACTGTGAACCAAGTAAAACGACTGAGTCTTTATTATTTTCGCTACATCTTTGTTTGATTTTCTTAAAAGAAAAGAAGTTTTATAGGATCGTAGAAGTCGAGAGAGAGGGGGTGAATCTCATTTGTTTGAAATATTTTCTTTTTCATTTTCATAAAATCGAATAAGCAACGAAATAAAAGTTAAAGCAATAGACATAGAGACACGGTCAGTTTTACTTGGTTCGTAGTCCAGCGACTACTACTCCAAGGCCCCCGATCCTTGACCGTTTCTGATGGGAAAACTAATATAGTTCTTTCAAAGAAGCAGATTCATACAAGTATGAAAGAGGATAGTAACAACACTATTATCTTCAATAAATAAGTGCAAGTATTAAAGTACATTACCAACAATAAGAGTAAAAGGTTGAGCGTAGTTGTTGGAGAGCCTCTCGGCATAGAAGTATCAACACTTGAACAAGCAGTAGCAGCAGGAATAGAATGAAGCATAGTAGAGAGTTGTGTTCGGCTCGGACCCTAAGACCTTCTTTTATAAGCACCATTCGGTCGAATGAAACCTCGTTCAGTCGACTGAACCTATCTATCGACGGAACATCCTATCCGTCGACTAAACTCCACGCATTTCCTCGTTTGTCCCATTTTGATCTACTCAATCCCGTGATTTTCATTGTTTGGTCGATTGATAAAGCTTATACATCGACGGAACCCTGAGTATACCTTTTTTTCTTGATTTGATTTGATCGACTATCATTACCTTTTATGGATCGGTCGACTGATCACACTAATCTGTCGACGGAATAAGGTGTATACCATATTCGCTGAGCTTCAATTTGATCTTTGTCGCGCTGGCCGGATCGATCGACTGATAACTTTTATCTGTCAACTGAAAACACTGTGTACCATATTTGCTAAGCTTTGATCTAATCTATGCCAGATTGGCTGGATCGATCGACTGATCACAACTATCAGTTGATTGAACCTTTGGTCTATTCTGAAACTTTGTTTATCTGCAAAATAAAGTTAACACCGATAATATATAATAGAAGTCCTGTAAAATAGAGTTGGACAAATATGAATATGCATGAGTATTATCACAACTTAGAAACCTCTATTGGTTTCTTCAGTTGGATCAATGCCTAAAGTTTGTTCCTTTTGGGACATGACCTCACTTTACTCCCTCTAGGAGCTTACCTCAACTCACCTGCCAAACACCTAATCCTTTGATGTGCGTAGATTATGTAGGATTGAAAAAAGCACTAGAAGGGGGGGGGGTTGAATAGCGCTTGTGGCTTTTTCATGTTTTTCGAAAACTCGAGTAAGTAGCAGAAATAAAAAAATAGAAACAAACAAGGCTAACACTTTCTTTTTACTTGGTTCACAACCTCGCAGTTGTTAGTCCAAGGCCTGCACCCGTTGAGGGCTTTCGTTGGGCAAACCACTAAAAGATCTACTTCTATGAATAGAGATTCGAAGAGAGAGATTCGTCTTTACAAAAATAGGGACCGATAACACATTTACCAACCCTTGAGAAATTAAACATGAAAAAAGAAAAATTATAACTTTAAACAAAAATTATTGACAATCTCAGATCTAGAATTGAGCGTCGATGTCGGAGTAGTATTTCAGTGTCGTAGCAGAATTTTGAAGCAGCGCAAAAGTGATTTGAGCGTTTAGAATTATATATAGAAGCTTCTGGTCAATGCTGCCTATATAGGCCGATCCAGGCGCCTCAATCCCCTTGAGGTGCCTCAATAAGTGTTGACATGGAAAGCCCTCAGCGAAGCTTTATTGAGCAACGTTTATCCTGATCCAAGCACCTCAATCCCTTTGAGGTGCCTGTATGTTGACGTGGGTTAACCAATTTGAGGTTGTCACCTCATCCCGTCGTTGATTTGGACTCAGGGCATCTCAATACCATTGAGGTGCCTAGATCTTCTTAGGGCGCTAGGATCAGCTATTTCCATAATTCACCCCTACATCACAGAGTTAGCACAAAGCAAAATATAGAGTATTATTATGCAATAAAATTAGTCCAACATGGATTGTCTTGGTCTTGACTTTTATGTTTCCAGTGAAACCCTAGGTCAGATCGATGTCTACAGTTCCCTCTCAGGGAGCACGTCCTCACCCACTCTTCTCAGGAGAGATTACCTGTTGCCAAACATCTGGTCCTCCAAACCTGTTTGGAATTTTGCTCAGTATCCGATCTTGACCTTCAGGACTTCCCGCTAGACGTCTGATCCTCGACTCGTCAAGACTTCTGCCTAATGTCCTCGACCCCCAGGGCTTCCTACCTAGTGTCCTAGACCCCCATGGCTTCCTGCCTAGTATCCTCAACCCCTAGGAATTCTTCCCTACGTCCTCGACCCTCAGGGCTTCCCACCTTGAGTAGGACTTCCTTGTCCAGTCCACACAACTAGGTCTTCTTTGCCCAGTCTAAATGACTAGGACTTCTTTGCCTAGCCTTAACTAGGACTTTCTTACACACTTAGTCAAGTTGTTAGATCACAATAACTCTTAACTTTGAACTTTTGTCAGTATCAAAACTCAGGTTCGATTAACTAGTGCTTCCAGCACCAAGAATCTCTCCCTTTTTGATTTATGACAACCTAGTTCAAAGTTAAGTAAAATATAGCATTTTTGAAATAATTTTATCGCACAAAAAAACTTTTCAAATTAAAAATTGGAGTTGAGTTTTAAAATATGCTCCCCTTCAATTCACTACTTTCCCCCTAAAGACTTTTAAAAGTATAATTTAAAATCCATTTTGAAAAGTTTACATCTTCAAAAATACTTTAACTTTTCAATCTATTTCCCCCCCCCCTTTGACATATATCAAAAAATATTGCTGGAAAAAAATACCCATTATGAATTTAGATTCTAGATATTTTTCAAAATAAATGCAAGGTTTTGAAAGATTTGTAAAGATTTCATACAAGTAAAGATGTTCTAAACATTTTAAAGTACTATGATCATTTTCAAGCATTTTTCAAAAGATACCTTTTTGAAAACAATTGAAAATTATTTAACTACTTTTCCAAAAAAATATTTGAAAAAATATAGTTGATTGTAATAATAATTTTTAGAATTTTCAAGTATTTAACAAAATATTTGAAAATTTTCTTAAGACAATTTTAATTTATTCAAATTAAGCAGTAAGAGTAAGAAAAAAACTTAAGAAAGTGAGCAAGATACCTAACAAACAATTAAGAAAGAGACAAAGAAATAATTTAGTAAGCAAATTAAAGTTGATTTCCTTATTGTCCAAACATGCATTATTAAAAAAATAAATCATATAGGAAATTATCCTTATTTAAATGTCTGATTTTTGTTACTAGCTAACTACCAGGGATAGTAGTTTTCAGTAAGTCAAGTTAAGTGCATGTTTCTAGCTAGGAGTTTACTATGAAGGAGCACATAACTTGATTAATATGAGTTCGTATTTTTAGCCCAAATTTATAATAATGCACTGATATAAGAATATAAAATCCAAGCTTAGCCCTAAGCATCTCACATCATTCTAAGTGTCTCAATATACAAGCAAGGTAACCCTAATATGCTTGTGATGTTGACTGTCTAAATTTATAGGTTCATGCTGTATAAGGAAAGACCTAGGCTAAGTCAAAAATTTTGAAAAATTATAATAAAATGGGAGTTTTTATTTATAATAAATAAAAAATATTAGTAAAGAACAAGCATTGAATTTTGAAAAACAACTTAAATTTTGAAAAAAAATAATTTATAGGTCTTATTCTACTGAGTTTATGAGTCAATTATCAAGGTAAATGCATTAACAATCAAGCTCAAGTTAAGGACAGTCAAACAAGTCAAGAGTCAACTAAAGTTAAAAAGTCAACATCAAGGTCAAGTCAATGTAGCTATAGACATGGATCAATGTCAAGACATAACAACTAATGGTCTATTCGGAGGGTGATGAAGGCAAATGAGATCCCACGTTCCACAACCTAAGCATATCCATCAACTCAGTATGCTGAGTCTACATCTCCTATCGAAGACTAGTGACTGACTCTCTAGTCGAGTGACTGTCCCCTCAATCCTAATGACTCTGTTCTTTAAGGTAGGGGCAGTTGGAGGTAGAGAGAACTAAAAATCTCCAAGGTTTATATCAGGTAAGTCCACATCTGGAATTGGCTCAAGCTGAGGCTAGTCTACCCTCTTCCAAGACATGATACTATCAACATCTATATGTATGTTTGCTAAGGAAAGGTTCCTCTGACCTAATATGTCATACTCACTCAAAGGTCTAATATCACCTATGGTGACATCTATCCCTAAGGATGATATAAGAGAGGTTAAAATGTGATAGTAGGGCATATGAACTCTCCTGCTAGTAGTGATGCTAGCTGAATAGATGATAACATGAAAGATGTGCAAACTAAGGTCTATATCTAACCTATAACATAATACATAAAGTAGAAATGAATGAAATGGTCACATCATGGCAACATCTTTGGTGGTCAGAGGTAAGATACAAGTCACTAGAACTCTATAAAGAACATAGTCTTGTACTTTATGTCTAATGGAGTGAAACTTGTTAGGATCGAAGAATTTAGATATCTCCACAATGATATGATATTTTCCACTTTGGGCCTAAGCCCTCATGGTTTTATTTTTGGGATTTACCCAAAAGGCCTCATACCAATAGATATGTCTTTTCCTTATAAGCTCATGATCTTTCCCATATGTTTTTAATGTGGGACTTTGTTTGCAACCTCAATAATCCCCCCTCGAATGAAGGACCATAGGGTCCTCCGTCCGATCCTCGACCCACCAGGTCTTCCTGCCCCTCGGTCCACCCGACCTACTATGACTTCCTTACCTAGCCACAACTAGGACTTCCTGCCTGGTGTCTGGTCCTCTTGATCTAGACATGGGAGGTCCTACTTCCTTTGTTTGAGGTTAATACTCTACTCACATGGCTCGATTAGACCATAGCTCTTGTGCACAGACGACGGTTAGACCTTCTAGCAATCCGGGCTCTAATACCAATTGTTAGGACCGAAGGAATTTAGATATCTCCAGAATAATATGATATTGTCCACTTTGGGCCTAAGGCCTCATGATTTTATTTTTAGGCTTTACCCAAAAGGCCTCATACCAATGGAGATTGTTGGTGCAGGGAGCACTATAATCAAACCTATGTTTTGATGTTGTCAAAGGTTTAAAGTTAAGTTGTATTGTTATATGTTAAACTAATCTAGTGTGAAAGATTTCAACTCTGAAAGCCCTAGTAGGTCTGGAGGACCCGATACTAGGCAAGGGAAGTCTCGACAGATCATGGAATTAGCTAGGAAGTCCAGATGGGTTAAGAGGACCTAACATCTGGCAGGAGGATTCGATAGGTCTAGATGACTTGATATCAAATCAAGTGGAAGACTTGGAAGGTCAATCCGATGTTGAGCAAAGTCCAAACAAGTCTGGAGGACTCGATGTTTGGTAAGGGAAGTCTCGGCAGATCATGGAACTAGGCAGGAAGTCCAGATGGGTCAAGAGGACCTGACATCTAGCAGGTAGATTCGATAGGTCTGGAGGACCTGATATCGAATCAAGTGGAAGACCTGGAAGGCCGATCCGATGCTAAGAAAAGTCCAAACAGGTTTGGAAGAACCGATGTTTGGCAGGTGAGTTAAGATAAGAAAACTAGAGTCAGTGCAGTGAGGTTGTGTTTTAGTGAGGACAATTCTTAGGTGCTGATCTAACTAAAGAAACCAACAGTGGTTTCTAAGTTGAGATCAAGACAGGCCGAACTATCATATTCATGCATACTTATATGATCTAAATTTTGTTTTGCAGGACTCCTATTTTTTTGTGCTAAGCTTTGTTTTGTAGGTAAACAGAGTTTTGATTTTTTCCTTGGGTTCGGTTGTTCAAAAAATGGGTTCTATCGATTGATTAAGGTAACATGGCATAGTATTAATCAAAGTCTACAAAGTTGGAAAATACTGAGATCAGTCGACTGATCTAGGATATCAGTCGACTGATCAAGGGTATCACTTGACTGATCAAATAAGGCAATAAATAGAGATCAGATCGAATCAATGCAGGAAAGACATCTTTGGTATCAGACGAAGGATAAGCTTGATCAGTCGACCGATCAGGCATGATTTTTGGGATCGAATAGATCAGATTAGAGCAAAGAAGGAAAGACGCGGGTTCAGTTGATGGATAGGAGGATCAATCGACTGATAGGGTTTTCAGTCGACGGAACCCAGCCTATAAAAGAAGCCCTCGGGGTTTGAGCCGATCATCCACTACCACAGCGTGAGGCCACCTGACAACCAAGTTTTCATCTTCACCCATATTGTCGGTATATTTAATTTTGTACTTGCATTGCTATAGGAAGATAATAGTCTTGTTATTATCTTCCTCATATTTATACGAATTTTCTTCTTCTCCAACAACTTTCGGAGAGAAAAGATATAGTGGATTAACTCATCGATACGATCCGAAGGGTCGTGGGTTCTTGGAGTAGGAGTCGACTGGGCTCCAAACCAAGTAAAAAGGAATTGTGTTTTTCGTTTTTGTTTATTTATTTCCGCTGCAACTTTGATTTATGAGAAAAGAAAAGATTTTCGAACGAACGAGATTCACCCCCTCCTCTCTCGTCTTTCACGATCCAACACACAAGTCCATTGCCAATATACTAACATGATTCGAGCAACACCTTGATGTGACCATCCAACTCTCAAGCCCATCGAGCTCGTCCCTGAGTTCCAATGAATCAACTCAATCCAAGCCAAGCTCTCAAGTTCATGAGTCCAAATCCAACACTCAATCCAAGCCTCTAGCTCTCAAATCCCGAGCTCTTGTCCGAGCTCCATCTCCACAACTCAATCCAAGCATTTAGCTCAATCATCCCATCCACAACTCGATCCTATCGAGTCCACAAGCTTCTTAAGCTACACTCAATCTAGACCTCCGTCTCTCGAGCACACAATCTCTTTGATCATCATGCGCACTATCCATTATTTGCACACTTGATGAACATGTAAAAATGAAAAATACATTTAACTTAAAATATATTTCTAGTGAATTAAAAAAACGTGGTTAATCCCAACTATAAGGCAAGAGTTGTCTCCCCAACAATAAATAATCAAGCAACTTAGCTCATTGATATGAAACAACTAATTTCATTATAGATAAAGTTGCAATGATAGATATAGCACAATTGAATGTTGGAATTATAGACAAAATAGTAATGATGTCAAGACTAGCTATGGAGTTTGGAAAATAAAGCACCTGCTGAGACTAGCAACAGAAAATCCTTGTGCCAAAGCTTCTTTGCAAATATGTGAACCGACAAATCCATTACCACCTAACACAAGTATCTGACACCAAGAGGTATAAGATCAGAATATGGAAGCAAAACTAGATGAGTGGCTAAAAAAGTCTAGCATAAAATCTTAAAGTCACCTTGATTGATGATGGTGGTGCATTTGACTCAATTGATTGATACCTGAACAAATTAGCAAAAATTTTAGACAGTGATTGAAAACTAACAAAATGTTGGATAAACTACTGATCTCCTAAATTCCAAGTATATACTAAAGCTTCCATGGGAAAATTAACAATTTTGAATATATAACTGAATATTGAGTATAATAAAGATTTAGTCATCCAAGAATTTTGTCCTGTTCAATTATACCGCTCCTCAGATTGTTAAAAAAAAAGTAATATTTCTAGTCAACAAATAACAGCGACGATGGTCATGATCATTTGATATCTTGTATTCTTCTCCAGAAGATGATAAATTCAATGAACTTAAGTCGGTACAACCATCCCTGACACATGATATAGCATTAATGATCAGATGACAGAATCAATTTAATTATTTCGAAAAACGAGCAAGATTTTCAATCAATTCACATTCACAGATGCAATCATGCAATCCCTATATTTATTGCATGTTTGCACAAAAGTTGCTCAACTTAGCAAATTAAACTGCTTCAGGCATCTATGACCATGCTATGGTATAAGTGGCCAAAGTGCCAAGGCTAAGAACAAGCCCAACAACATTATCCCACTTCATAAAAAGGAAAAAATTTGGGGAAAAAATGTTCAGGGTCACAATTTCCTGAATTCGTCCTCACAAAAAAAAAAAATCATATTTAGCAAATCAAGTTGCCAACTATTAATAAACAAACTAATCTCATGAATAATACCAAGATGAATTACTTTTATCCCATATGTCAAAGAAAGAGCAAGATCTCTACTCAAATCACACACCAAGTAAACGATCAAAACCGATACAAAGAGTTATATTTAGGAAAATTAAGTAGCTACAATCATCGATAACCATGAGATGGCTTAAACAACCGGATCGTCCAGACTAAAAGCCAAGCTCAAGATTTGCATCCATACTCATATCCATCTTCACAATGGCGCGAAGTTATGGCACCACAAACTGATCTCACAAGATCAACAATCCGATAGCAGTGAATCAACAAGCGACTCAATAAGGTAAGCCAGGATTCCTCCATTCTTCCTCTCCAGAAAAAGAAAAAAAAAACAGTGCTGGTTTGTGAATCAAGAGAAGCTTACATGGAGCTCATTGTTGCAGCTCAAAGTCGAGCTCCGGCGGCGGCGGAGGAGCAGGAGGGCGGTGGAGAGATCGAGTGCACGGGAGGGCGAAAGAGGAAGCACCGGCGTGCTTGAACCGATGCTAAGCCTTCTAGAAGCCATGCGAAGAAAAATGGCGGAGGCGTCCGCTCGAATCCCGTCGGGTCCGGTCCAAATTAAGATAAAATTGATTATTTTTTCAAATTATATTTTTCGAAAATTGACAATTTTATATATATAAAATGACAAATTACTCCGCAACATCTACTCACAGATCGAAATATCAAAATCACATAATTAATTTTTAAAATTATTAAACTACATATCTAATATCTATTTTACTTTTTTACTCACATTCACCTATCGAATAGATTACTATAATATAACAATTAATTCGGATATAATTTTTATTTTTTTATTCATATGTAAAAAATTATTATTTTAATATATCAAATTATATTTGAGAGTGAATATAATTAATAATATTAAACAAACACATAACACTTGATTTTAAGTCATTCTGAATTCTTTAAGTTCATTAATTAATTTAGTCGAAATTAGATCAAAATCGATCGATAGACTTTAAAAGAATTTGAAATGACATAAAATAAAATTTTATATACTCATCTAATTTTTTTATTATATTTATATCCTTAAATATTAATTTAAAATATAATTGAGAATAATAATTTTTTAAATACGAATTAAATTTTTTAATCGATTATCATAGTATTTCAATCTATTCGCTATGTTTTCATAATCATGAAAATAATTTTAATCGATTATATTTTTTTAATGATTAAATTTTTTGATTCGTATTCAAAAAAATCATGACTTTTAATATATTATATTAAATTAATATTTAAAAATATAAATATAATTAAGAGAACTAAACGAATATATAAAATCTTATTCATTCTGAACTCTCTAACTCTATCAATTAGTTTCGGTAAAAAAAAAATCGATTAATAAATCTAATGAGCTCATAATAATATGAAATAAGATTTTATATACTCATAAGTTTTCCTGATTATATATATGAGAATAATAATTTTTTATCATAAAAAACTTTTTAATTATTTTTTAAAAATAAAAACTATATATTATTATACTATAATAATTGGTTAAGAACGTGAACAAAGGGTAAAATTATTGAAGACATAATTTGATAATTTTAAAAGTTGGATACTATATTTCGAAACTTTAATAAAAAAAATAATTAAAAAAAATATTATGGCGCCTTGTGTTTCAGTAAATGCGATGAAATAATATATTTTAATTTAATATTTTTGAGCTGGTTCAAACTGAACTGAGTCGCCGTAACTTTTACGTTAATCAACAGATCAATTTTGAATCGACAAAAACAGAAAAATTAATTTAATTAATCCGAATAATAATTAATATATAAAAAAACTAAAAACTAAAAAATAATTATTAATTAATATTTAATTCTTATATTTTATGAATATAATATTTCATATATTAATTATTAATTCATCTAATAAAAACTTAAAAATTTAGATAAGATCTGCCGTAATGCCTTAACGGTATGTGTTAACAAGAAAGCCTGAAGGTCTTTCCGTCCCTATCATGGGAGATGTGAGCTGTCTCTCCTTTCTATACACAACCGATACCGATTATCTTCGATGATGATGGAAGAGTGGAACATTCATTTCAACGTCTTCGCTTGTTGATTCTACGATTAACATAAAAAAAATTAAATTATGGAAGCTAATTTAACTAATTCGAACAGTGCTCAATATATGAGAGAGGACATGAATCTGACTACTAGTTAGAATTTGACCGTCAGACCTCAGGATGATAATATCTTATGCACTAGCCATCAGTCCATCCCGTGAGACAATCGATTACCTTTGAATGTTGGCAAAAGGCAAAACACTCGTCTCCAATGCTCTCGTCAGTCCGTCCCAGGACCAATACGAATGAGCTAAATCACGAAGGCTAATTTACTAATTTGGACAGTCATCGGTGCAAGGAGAAAGACAGAAACATAACTACTAGCTAATATTTGATCTTTAGATCTCATGATGACAACGCTACATATATTAGCCATCGGTACATCTTGTGGGGACTAACCGATCACTTTTGAGGTGGTAAAAGATGAAACACTCGCCCCCAGTGCCCCCGCCAGTCTGTTCCAAAATTAACAAGGAAAAAGTAAATCACGGGAACTAGTTTAACTAGCCCGAATAATAATCAATACATGAAAAAAAGACAAAAAACTGATTATTAGCTAGAATTTAACTTTCAAACCTCATAATAATAATAATATTTCATATATTAATCATCAATTCATTCAGTAAAACTCCAACCGATCACTTTCGAGAACTTAGAGGAGAGGATCTACCCAGCGGGCAGGATATCTTCGTTAAATACTTGAATGATCTATACATTTAAAATTCAAAATTTAATTATGATATATTATGGTTTTTTTTTAATAAATAATAAAATTGATAATTTGGTTATGGAAATGGATTTATATTTATATATATATATATTTGATTTTTTTATTGATTGATAAAAAATTTAAATAAAATCGATTATTCCTATTATTAATATAAAAAATAAATAATAATTAAGGGAGTGGATCTGAGCACGACGCACGATCGCCTCCGTGAGGCCCACAATCTAAACACCTCTCGACCCGAAGTGTGTTTGACCATAGAAAGAAGGCAATTTTCTTATTAGAATCGTGGGATTTTTATTTATTCTCCAAAATAACGTCTCATTCAACATTTCATAATTATTATAATAAATATTAGCGAATTAATTAATATTAATTAAAAATAAAATATTATATTATAAAAATTATTAATTATAAATTTAAAATATAATATTGATTAAAATAAAATCTTACTATAATATAATTTATTAATATTAATTAAAATAAAAATATTTATATTATTAGAATTACAAATATAATTTTGATGACAAATGATTTGACATTTTTTTAAAATAATAAAAATTTGAATTTTATATAAAATATATTTATGACGATCAAATTTTTAATAATATATGAATGTTACGAGAAAAATCATTATATTTTCTGAATTTATTTAATAAATAAAATATAAAATTAGATCATCTATTTTAAAATTAATTAAATTATAAAATTTAGATACTTAATATATAAAAAAAATATAATATAAATTTTTTATATTAATTAGAGAAAATATTTATATTATAATTCATAATTATTATAATATATTAAAAATAAAGATAATTTTAAAAAATAAAATATAAATAAACTGGATGCACATTTTTTTAATAATAAATAAAAAAGACGTCCGTTTTCTGGTAAAAAATATGCCCTTTTTAATTTTTACCGTATTTATTTTTTATTTTATAATTATTGGAGAAGGCGCAATACGTGCTTAGTTCCAAATACATTGTTACAGTCCCGAGCTCTCCTGTTTATATATTTTTAAAATTATCGTTATCTAATTTATCTGAAAAATTATAATAAATTTCTTAATTCATATTCCAAAGAGACACGTTTTTTTTAATAATTCAAAAAATTTAATTGATCTTGTGTATATTTAACGAATTTAAATAAACTCTTATCAAATTGAACATCAAACTTGTTCACGAACGTTTGATTCATTTACGACCCTACTCAACCGCTAATATCTTATATATTTTATTTTATTAAAAAAAATATCCTACGACATACTTACTTAATTGGAATCATCAATACTTAATTAATTTGTTAAAGGTTTTCCGGAGTGCGTTCTTATTCTTATTTTATTCTTATTCATAGACATGAGTCATCCAAATTCGAAATTCCAAATTCTCCAACCCTTTGGGCCCGTCTATTGATTGATATGGGCCCAACTTCTCGGAGCATATAGAATATGACATCAATTCCAATCCCAATAAGAATTATGCCAATTTCACATAAATTTTATTTTATTTTTATAAATTTATCATGTATTTTATATCTAATAACTACTCATATATCTTTCTTTTTTAAAGCCTTTTTCACAAGAATATTATGTCTTGTCATGTATTATTTTTCAAGTGATTATAACACAATTTGTTAAAAAGTTTAAGAGATAAATGGCATATATTATATATTCTAATCAATTGATACCTTTCTTAAATCTTTTAATGTTGAAATATATGGAAATTAATAATATTGTTAAAGTACCTTTCAAAAAGTTTGATTTTTTCTTCTTTTGTTTTTGATTTTACAAAAACATTAAAATAAAAATTGTTGAATTTATTTTGGTAAATTGTGAATTTACCAATAAGCCCTTAATTGGAATTGGGTCTATATATATAATAAATCGCAAGCCGAACTGCAGCATAAAAAAGAGAAGCATCTCGCCGAAGGAGACATGAAAGCCGAAGGCGGCGCCGGAGCGAACCACGAGAAGTTGGCAAGCGAGGCGGGGGAGAAGGAGGAGGTTGCCGGAGCGGCGAGCACTAACGGATCCTTGGGTTCGGCGAAGGACGACCTCTCGGCCATCATGCCCGGGTGGTTCTTCGAGATCAGCCCCATGTGGCCAGGTTTGACTACCAGCCTTCTAATTCTCCCTTCTTCCAGGCGATTGTGCCCTTCCGAATGGATTTCCGTTCCCTGTTCTGGTCTTTACGTTTAAGTGTAATCCGTTTGATATCCGCTGCTTCGGGTTTTGTTTCAGCAATCGAATTCTTGCGGTGGTGTTTCTGGAAGGGTTTAATCTCCAAGGCCTAGTTTTTGTTATATGGTTTACTTGATAAAGGGCCATGGAGACTGTGTGCAAATAGATGGGAACGGTCATGATGTCGATATAGTTTGCGAGTTTCCTTCACTCTTTTTCCTTGCCTCTGAAAGTTTCTACCTTTATCAAGATTGGTTTTTTTTTACCATGTTCTTCCTTTTTTCTAGATTTTTTTTTATCAGGATTAATACAAACGTGTCCCAGCGAGGGAGTGCCGCATTTATATGTGTAGTGCCAACTAAAGTGCTGCATTTATATGTGATAATACCTATAAGTTCTGTTTTCATTCTCGATTCTGTTGACAGGAGAAGCTCACTCCTTGAAAGTGGAAAAGGTGCTGTTTCAAGGGAAGTCTGATTACCAAGATGTGATGGTATTTCAGGTAATTTATGAGACAGGAAACTAAAATTATGATAGAAGTTCAATTCTTTTGATGCCATCACAGGTTTAATTTTTTTTTCCAGTCCTCCACGTATGGCAAAGTTCTTGTCTTGGATGGAGTCATTCAATGTACAGAGAGGGATGAGTGTGCTTACCAAGAAATGATTTCTCATCTTCCTCTTTGCTCTATTCCAAACCCTAAAAAGGTGGGCTTTTTATCAAATGTTTCATGCAATACCCAAAACCGTGAGATTACTGTTTTTTTTTCTACGACGTGCCTGGCAAATAAGTTAAAACTGACTCTTTGGACGGTTGAAAGTACCGTTTGACTGTTTCTTTTTCTTTGCTTTTACTACATTACCATATTAAATTCACCTGACAACTTGAATTCTTGTTTATTTATATACTGCATGATGATGCAACAAGTCCATTGTATGGATTATTCTGTGACGTAGAAAATGATGCTTTGCTTTTGAACTATCCAAAATTCTTTTATTGGGCACGAGAAGTTGAAATATACTAAAAGCCTATGCTGAAGTGCTTACGATACATCTAATCAGTTTGATCACAGCCTCTAGATGACACCAATCACCATCAACATCATTATCAACATCATTGTCATCAAGCCTTATTTGTCCCTACTATTTTTATGATAGTTTCCTAGTGAAGACACTAAATTGAACAAAATTTGAGGTGTTGGAAATTAGATTCTAAAGGCTGCCCAGTGATGTTTTCAACCATATATGAACACGAGCATTTCCATTCACATTCATCCTTTATATTGTTAGATATCATTGGTTGCATTCATTTATTCTGTTTGTATTCAAACATTAAAAACCATTCATCTGGATATAGTTGATTATGTTAGATACTCTGTCTTGCCCATTTACTTTCTTTCACATTATTTTCAAGCCTTAAATCTCCATTATTTCGTCCACTTAGACTTGATCAAGGATCTTCTAGATGACATCTTTTTATGGCCAGTAGGTAGCAATCTTATTCATGTTTCTCTTTAATGTTTCAGGAAGCACGAATTCTCTCCAGTCACTTTAGAGTAGGTTGAAATTGATTGTGCCTAATGTGTACCAGACGTGGCTTATATCTGTTTATTTACTTTTTATGGGAACAAATCTTCGTCCACCCTCACATAGTTCAGTATTCATATCTGATTGAGATAGACAATCAGTTTGCTGATCACAGCATGAATTTCAAATACAATAAAGTTGCATCCTCATCTAGCTACCTAAAAGTGTTGTTTGAAGTGTTGTCATACATAGAGATTACTGACAGGGGAGGACCTATCCAAACATCCCATTGTATTATGTTATTACCCTTTTAGAAAAGTATATGAGTTGAGTGTCTGAATGCATTATTCTGTTCTTTCTTCACCTTTTTTTTCTTCTAAGAAATCGATTACCAAGTATAATGCTTTAGCAGTGTATGCATATACGCGTGGCACACTCATTTGTAGTTTATGGTTCTATTATTACAGGTTCTAGTTGTTGGAGGAGGTGATGGTGGTGTCCTGCGAGAAGTATCACGTTATTCTTCAGTGGAGCAAATCGATATATGTGAAATCGATAAAATGGTTATTGATGTGAGTAGTTGCCTTGTTTTGCAATAAATTAATATTGTTTCGAATGTCATGTTAGTTCCTTGAATCGACCAGCAAATACAAAGGTCCAATGTTTCAGAATTGCGGGGTATTTAATTTAATATTTGTCAGAAGTTAAGAGGGTATCAACTTGCATATATATATACAAGAATGTTACCCTACTTACCTTACGATGCTTACCTTGTGTGCACCATGTATATTTTTTTTATAGCTTAGGGTTTAGAATTTGGGATTTATGCTTTAGGGTTTAGGTTTACCTTGGGATTTATGCTTTAGTATATAAGCTAAAGAAATAAAAAAAAAAAAACCCCAAAAAAAATTTACACTTGGTGCACATGGGGTAAGCAGCATAATGTAAGCAATATATCAAGACTCTCTCTCTCTCTCTCTCTCTATATATATATATATATATACATCTTCTCAAATTAATAAGAAATGGTATTCCAGTCACTGCATTTGAATTCTCAAGATCTTCAATGAATTTTATTGATTACTTATTCAGTAATACACACAATAATCAGTGAGTATGTTTCTGACATGACCTAAGTGCTGAACATTAATGTTTTCTGATACTAATACAGCTTTACTTAACTTGCCTTTTTTACTGTATTTCCTTTTACCTCTTTACTCGACCATTTGATACTTTTGAAAAAAGTTATACTGCATCTCTTTTATTATATTATTCTTGAACTGCATCATCAGCTTGTTGGGTGATTCCTTATATTTTGACCACTTATTTATTTTCTTTACAATGTTCAAGCTTTCTATGAATTTTGTTTGGCATAACTTCCATTATAAGATATGGAGCAACATTGTAACTATGCTGTTTACAGCTATTCACTCTGTCAGCTATTATTCATATACTTCCTTAGTTGATAAAAGTTAAAAGAAACCTTGCTCCAAATTGTTGTACTATATGTTCACCTTGTGTCAACTTAACTATCTAAAGTTGAAATAATTAGTGTTATAGATCAAGGTGATTGCCAGAAAACATATTGATTTTGATCTTCATATGCATATTTTCCATGAATTAAACTTTCTTTGCTATCTAGTGTTCTTCCCTCTCAAATTTGTGGCTTTAACATGACGATCATCTTTAATACCAGATATAATCATGTTTCCTTGACATGAAAAATCTATCTGAAGTCATCCTCTTACACACAAAATTCATGAATCTTTTGTATGCCATGATTTGTTTATGGATGCATTGTTGCTAAACACCCTTTCATTTTATCCTCACTATTTGTTGAATAGGTTTCCAAGGAGTTCTTTCCCAAAATGGCTATTGGATATGAAGATCCTCGTGTGAATCTTTATGTTGGTGATGGTAAGCAACTTATTGTTCTTGTATCTGGTTATGCTACTTTGTTGACGTTGGTCGTCAAAAAATGATACCTATCAGTTCCACTTTGCCTAGTCTTTATGAGTGGTTATTTGAAATACATTCCAATAGTTTAATTTGAAATTATAATTGTCCTTGCATCGAAACTTATCCCTGGATATTGTTACAAATATATGCTAGAAAAGTTGGTATTGATTTAACCATATCGATTTGTTATCAAGTCATATTACCCTTTTTTGTTTAAAATACACAGGTGTTGAGTTTTTAAGAAATGCTTCTGAAGGAACTTATGATGCAATCATTGTTGATTCTTCTGACCCGATGGGTAAGTTATCTTCTCCCCCTGCTTAAACACCTGCTTTTGGACTAGCTTATAATTTGTTTCCCTGCTTGCTCAGGTCCAGCACAAGAGCTTTTTGAGAAACCTTTCTTTCAATCGATTGCTAAAGCTCTCCGTCCTGGTGGAGTCGTGTGCACTCAGGCCGAGAGCATATGGCTTCATATGCACATCATTGAAGATATTGTCTCAAATTGTCGCCAGATTTTCAAGGGCTCTGTCAATTATGCTTGGACTTCAGTGCCTACATATCCAAGGCACAGAACTCAATCTCTTTTCTTTCAGGCAATATCCTCTTTTCCTTTCTTTCATATGCTGAAATGGCTAAATCGATGGGTTCTCAATTCAGTGGAGTGATTGGCTTCGTGATCTGCTCAACCGAAGGGCCATCAGTTGATTTCCGACACCCTGTATACCACATAGATGAGGATGATCATTCTAACAAGTCAGCGGGACCGCTAAAGTTCTACAACTCAGAGGTACTTCTCGATCTAGAGTGAGTAGTTCCTTTTTTCAAGTTTTTCATCTCCTAACTTGTCTATGATATCCTTTTCCCCAGATTCATTCTGCTGCTTTTTGCTTGCCTTCTTTTGCGAAGAAGATGTTCGATTAAGAAAAACTAAACAAGAGATTTCTGATGCGATGAGACAATTAAACCTTCAATTCCTGTCACTATAGTTGTTTGAGCATGCATATGGGAGTTTTTGGCATCCCGGTGTTATCTAGGAAGTAGCATGCTCAAGTTTATCAAATTCCTCTAAAGTAATCATATTCCTGTGCTCTCTATTGACTGTTTTCTCTTTGATTTTTGTTTCAAACAAGTTATCTCTATTAATGTCTTGGATCTTTATAACATATGATATCATTAATCGGCTCTTTATGAAGCCAATGATGGCTACATTTGTCACTCAATTGTCATTACCTATTTAAGAGAATTATTACATTAATTTAGGAATCCAACAACAATCTAAAGTGCTCCAAGGCATGTTAATTAGTAGCTCACTAAACTAATCTAAACATATAAGCTTCTTTATTAGCTCTGAACAAAAATCAAAAGAAAATTTTGAATTCACGTTATTTAATATCCTGAACCATATCAAATATAAATCTCACTTAATTTCTAAATTTCATAATGATTAAATACAAATCTTACTAATTATTAACCCATATCAATCAATTTCATTTGCAAAGAGACAAATGCATGAAATTTCACATTCCATTCATCAATCCATATTTACCATTCATCCATCAATATGACATAAAACCATATGAGAAGCATGAAGCATATAGAACAAAAAAGAAGACAGAAGAGCCTAATATATCATCAGTGATAGAAAGAATTACACAATTCATATGTTGCAATATCTCTGAGTAATTGATTACAAATCTAAGATGGGTTTCTGGAGGCCACTTAGCTACGATCTATAACACTCTTCACAGGTAAAACAAATCTATTGAAATTTCCTAATAGTCAAGCGTTTCTCAAAGGATGAGAAAAACAGATTCAAGAGGGTGCAGCAGTAAGCAAAATGGAAGCATGCTAAAGTAAGATCTCTATTAAACTATGATGGTGAAGACGTTTCTTGTTTTAGAACTGAGGTGAGCACTTGCTTGGAGATATAAGTCTCAAGTTCCCTAGAAATCTCTGTCAACTTCGGGTCGAAGCTGTTTCTGTACATTTGAGGTCTCAGAGATGGAGACCCTGAGAACCTTCTTCTGGGACTAGACAAATGACCACTTGGTGAATTTGGAAACCAAGAGTTAACTGCCGTGTGATCTTTAATAACGACTCTCTTCACTTCATGGTTTGTTAAGGGTCCATGTCTCATCTCCAATGGTAGTGGCTTCAGTGGTGATATCGATAGTCCGGTTACTTTGGGTGACAATTTCTGCCTCATTTTCTCCCTTGCTCTCTCTGCCGCTAGCATTGTCTTCTCTTTGCTCATCCTGATGAGTTTCCAAGGGTCGATTTGGAATTCTACCTTGCTGTTCGGGGTCGAGGAACTTGAGTCTTTCTCAATCCTTATTGATAATCTTTGAGTACTCTGAAATAGTGCATGAAACACCCTAAAGTCACATTAATACAGTGTGATGGCTGTAAACAAACTTAGTTAATGAATCTTACTTGATTGTTTTCATGTTTTCTACATATCCTTGAGAACAGAGTGGGTTTTTCGGGTGAGTCTAGGTCGTCCTCACTTTCATCCGAAGATGAATACAACTCATCAAACGGGTCAACGGATTGACTCTCTTCTCTCATTGCCAGAATATAGTCATAAGTTCTCATTCCCTGCAGTCAACAAAGAACAAATATCAAATGCTGCTCAAGAACTGTTTGTATTTACTTCTCCCACTGCTTCAATTGTTCTCTCTGACTAATGTTTGGATTTAGTTCTTTGCTTTTAGCTAAGAACTGTTTGTTTATCATGTATCACTCCCACAAAGTTTGAATATTGCTGACTCGATCATGTAAAAAGAGACCTTATATAGTTCTACATCGAAAATTACCTTTCTGATGAGAACTACATGGAACAAAAGGAGCTGACCCAGTGCTGCAGTGCTATATGTTGTCAGCAATGCCAAAAATATCTGCAACATGTACATGAGTTCAGAGTCGAAATGCAGTCACTTTCGTGCGGATTGAAACAGTTCTATAGAGTAGTAGGACTAACTGATATTGCTACGAAAACTCCTTTGGGAATCTCAGCATGGAGTATCTCTTTTGCTTCATGAGCTAATGTTTTGCCACTTGTGAAGCAGCGAATGAAGATTATAATTGCCGATCCGCCTTCAACGATAAGCTGCAGCTTAACAGTGGGTTTTCTTAGTTCATAATGAAAGATTGCATAAGATGCAAGTTGATACTGTACAATTTATGATCACAAACCATCAGCAATGTGAGACCCATCAGAAGGATGAAGGTGGTGTAATTCTTCCTTCCAATGCAGTTGTTTAACCACTGCAACCAAGAAACTTTGATGTAGCTATTTGGAATGTCTCGGTAGAGCAATATAAGATTCCTTACCCTACAATGATGATCGAATCCGTCGACACACCTGTCGCAACTCCGGCAATGCTTGCTGTGTTTCTTTACCTGCACAATTGAAAATATTGCTATAAAATCTGAGTTCATAGAAAAATTTCAAGCTCAGCTGTGTCATTTTTTCATTTCCATTCTTGAATCAAAAAAAAAAAAAAAAAAAATAGAAACTGTTGTTATTCAACCTCAAAATCACAGAGAGTGCAGAAGGTGATGTCGTCATCTTTCCGATCGGCTGCTGTGGCATCATCGAGGAAAACAAGGGGAAAAGACAGTAGAGGCTCCAGCTGAATGCTTCCATGCCATGGATCCATATACTTCCTCCTGATGCAGCACCTGAGGATCTTGCTCTCCACCCTCTTAAAGAACCTCACCGCTACCTGCCACAAGATGAACTTGTAGTTCAGCTTCGGCAAGCCGCCGGATTTGGCCCGCTTCCTTTTCTTAGAACTCGTCTTGTCGGATGGATCGGTGGCGGTGCACCTCATGTACAGGACTGCTACCGAAAATGCCTGAAAAGAAATAAAAAGAACTGAATCAAACTAATCGTTCTTGAAACTGATTCAAGAAGAACGCAGGGCGATAAAAAGCTGGGACTTTTTTTTCCCCTCACCGTGAAGGAGAAGAGCGTCAAGATCGTGTTCTTGAGGATTCTGTTCCCGAGGAAAGGGCCGAGGAAAACATAGAAGGAGATCACAAGGAAAGCGAACACCGCCATCCCCACGAACTGCAGCCAACATTGAACAAGAAATCAAATGCTGAATTGAGGCGAAAAAAATCGATTCTTTTCACAATTCCTATTTTCTTTACGAATCATTCGGTCACTTCAACCAAAAAAAAAAAACAGAAAAAAAATAAATTATAAGATTGCAGTGCTATGGGAGAAAGAGACCAACCTGAAAGAGATGGAGAGGAAGCTGCCATCCATGGCGCCTCATGCTGCTGCTTCACCCGCGCCTCTTTGATCCGGTCAGTTCTTCCGATCTCAAAAAATCATCCAACAAAAGATAGATTTTTTTTTCGCAGTTTGGTTTTATCTCGAGGTTGAAGAATAGCAACGTTCGATTCAGTTAGGGATTTCAAATTTGAAAAAGGATCCACTCGCCTGCTGTCTACCGTTACCTAAACTCGAAATGGGCTTAAGCGTCGGCCCATTAGGACAACTTTAAGCGGTACTTATGTATTAACGTTTTTTGGGATAATATTTTCTTTTACAAATTTTGATTTTTTTGTTCAATAATTCTCTAATATATACACTGATAAAATAATAATGCCACATTTGATGGGTGAAAAAAGACGGAGTGTATTTTCAAATAATTAGAGTTTAATTTTCATAAAGTATATTTATAATGATCGAACTAATCATGAAATTGAGACGTCTCGTCAAAGCCAAACACTTTCTAAATTTACTTGGTTGGATTAGAGAATGAATTTAATAATTATTAAACATTATCTAATGTTACAACAAATTTAAATCATCTCGATAAGATATATAAAGACAAGATCTAACCCACTACATAGATTATTTTAATAAATTTTGAAATTAATTTTTAATGAATATAAAATATCTTACTAAATATTGATCTAGTATAAATGATCATTACATTAGAACAAATACCTTCCTCTCATAATTTATTTTTTTCCAAAAAAATATAAGCCTGATAATTTTACCTTTTTATTCTAATAATAACAAGATCTAAAATTAGATGACATAAGTTGAGTATATAAATTAAATAGATGGCGTAAATTAACAGTCATATGAGATAAATGATTAAACCTACTTATTTTTCATCATCAAATTAACATAGCACAGCATAAATTGTCAACCTTCCAATCATCCTTTAAAATTTAAAATTCTATGCATCTATAACGCAAAATCCTCCCCACCTATTCATGACAGGAAATTATTTCGGCGCATTATATAAAAAATAATTCTTCAATAAAAAATATTTAAAAATATTAATTATTTAAATAAATCTTCATTAATATTTTTTAATTTATCCTGATAATTAATTTAAAAAATTTATAAAATCAAATCGATCACTCCAAATCTTAAATATGACCTGATTAATTTATTTTTTTTATAAACACGACACATGAGAAAGAAAAGTTGAGCAATGCATCACAAATTTTTTACAAATCATTATCTATATCTTCATAAACAAAACAAAAAAAATTCTTTACCGCCGTACCCTCTTCTTTTTCATGACAATTAGAGAAAATAAAAAGTAAATTCTACCTTCAAGTTGTTTGAACGCCAAAAGTTTTTAAAAGAAAACTATTATTATTACAAGCTGTAAGATACTAATATTTTTCTCTGTTTTCTGTGTTTTAGTCTGCCACTCCAGCAAGCTTGCCGTTGTTGATGGTGGTGAGGCCGGCGATGAACTGCAAGGCCAAAGAGTTCATCAGAGTCTGTTGAAGTAAAAGATGTCATTTTAGCAGCTCCACACTTTCCATAAAAAAATAAAAAAAATTAAGAACGATATTTATCCAATCATTCGTATAAATATCAACTACCTCTAGTCGGGCGTTCATCGAGAGTCTGCGAATTTTAACCAGTAGACATCTCTCTACTTAATTAAAATGACTGCCATGACTCATGCCAATATTAAAGCGACCTCTTGTCTGGGCCCCAGTAACAACGAATCTATCCCATCTCAGCAGAAAATGTTGTTATCCGCACCGCATCCCAACAATCCATCGCTGACGTGGCAGCTTCAGCACGTGACACCTCGTGATGTTCACGTGACACCCATCCCTGCATGCTGGAACAGTAGCGGTCCAATTGTTGCTTTGCCACACTCAATAAGTGAAAACAAATATTCGAACATCATTCGGAAGTTACTGCAAATAAGCCGACGGCTAATGAAGTGTTTGAGAAGGCCCACGGGGGGTGCCATCGGCCATGGAGCAGTTAATCTTATCATGTATGCAGAAGATTGCTGTGAGTTTTTGTCCATTTCTGCACAATGTTTTTCTTCAGACATACAATGTACAGACAAGCCTTGAGTCTCCTTGGAAGGATCACAGAGGGGAGTGGCTTTTGAGGCACTGATTGGGCTGTACTATAGAAAGAGTTGAGAATATTAGAAATGATTCAAAAACTAATACAATGAAATTGAAACTAAACTGAAACCGTTTCACAATTGGGCTTAAAACAAATTAATTTGAACAGATACAAGCCTAAATGGATAAGTTTACGTAGTTTGCAAAGTAAAACCAAACCGATAAATCAAAATTTTCATTCACCCCTAAAAGTTTGATAGGGACAAAATACTCTTACCCATGAACAATAGGCAAACTTGCCGACCTATGTACACTATATATTTCCTCTTGATATTGTTTTATCTTCTTTTTGTTTCATGTTTTATCCATGTTACCACAGCCCTAATTGCACTCTAAGCCTATGTTAGCATCTTAAGTAAGACTCCTAGAACAATCAAATAGGTACGGGTGATGTTAATTGATGAATCAAATTCAATCTCTAAAGGCTCAGACCTAATCAGATCATGTGGGTTAGGATGGGATTATTTTTACTATTCTAGAGCTACCCAGGCAATATTAGATAGAGGTGGGCAAAATTCAATTTGTAGAAAGTTCATATTCTTCTTCATTGGAAATCAATTTATTGTATGATTTAATTGTGATTTCTTATACCTCTTTCTAATCTCTAATGATCTAATGAACAACAGGTAGATCTAATAAGCATACGCAAGCACATTATCAAATTCAAAGCTCTTTCTCAGTACCAAATGATAAGCAAACAGGAGTAATACTATCATAAGTGTCGTGTTCTCATTGGTATTATTTGATGACACATTTTTAACTAATTAGCCTTCAATGTGAATTTTCTCCTTTATTATTATCATAATATATATATATATATATATATTTTTTACTGACCAACGCACAACGTGAGAGCCATCAAATTCTCTCTCAATCCGATTTTAATGGTTTTGAAGGAATTTCAAATTGAAACCAGTAACTTCTTCTATTTTACAAATAAGAACAAACCAATAAATTAACGGATTTGATTCAGCTTGGTTAGCAGTTTTAACTTATAGATTCGCAGCCCTAAGCAATATTATTGGGACTCTGACCCATCGCACTCATTAGGAGTCAATAGGTCATCTACAATATTAGACACGTCAATTGCGTCTGTCTCTACTCTCCTGGTTGACAAGGTTACTAATCCTTTGTTGTGAAAAGCTACGAGATCAGTCAAGCATGGTCAGAGACTCGGAAATGGAGTATGCATTTTAAAGGTTCGATATCTTCCTAAAAATTTGAAAAATAACCTAGGGCATTCAATAACTCGTTGTCCACTGCTTCTAATACATTAAGGGGTAATAGTGTCCTAGATTCCTCTCGTTACAAGTAAAATTTCCAGGCTAAAGAATAGCATTAGCAATTGTGTTTACTACCTGTGGTACTATTCATGCTAAATTGCCAGAAATCAATAGAAAACGTATATAATGAAAAAGGATGAGAAGAGTTATTTCACCTTGTTTAATATTCGTGTTAAATTGCCATAAAGCAATAAAATATGTAAGATAATGAAAAAGGATGAAAAGAGTTATTTCACCTGGTTTTGGGCCTTTGTGCTCTGCCAGTTATGGTCTTCTAATCGAGATCTAGCTGCCGAGCACTTGTAAAGCCAGTAAGAGAATAAGTGACCATTTGAAGGAATTTGTCCAGGAATCGAGCTTGATATCTAGGTTTCTTCTTGCTCCCTTCTGCTAATGTTTGCACGACTGGAATTGTTTTCTGACTCTTTCAATTCATTGATTTCTCAGGAGCTGAATCAAGAATTTACATTTGATTTTATGCCTTCAAGTCTACTCGTTCTTCTTGCCATTTCTATGAAAACTTAAGCTGTAGTCGGGGCAAGATTTGTGTTCTCCTCCATTGTTTCTTTCTGTTGTACTAAGAAAGATGGAATTTAGCTGGAAAATTTATGTGCTGCTGCAGGTCCTGTCTGGAGAACATAAGCACCTCATTAGATGCATGTAAGCCTGAACCGTAATTTTTCTAACTTGAATCTTTGTGATATTGGTAGTTGTGCTGGAGCAGTGGATTTCATGAGACTTTAAAAGTGCCCTCTGTTGCTACCATGAACTCCATTCGTGGATGTTGAGGCATAAGCAAGAAATCATACAACCAAGGATGACAAACGGTTCATCTGACCCGTTCGCTATGTAAGTACATCTTAGTCCAGCTGCATGTAGCTTAATTTGCTTATTGTTTGTTGCTGTGCCCCCATTGAATAGATCACTATGGTATCTTACCTTCTCTTTTCATGGATTTGTGCTAAAAGACCTGATCATGTGTTTGCTGATCTACTATGGGAGAATGGCCAAATTGTGATACAGAGCCAGTCTAGTAAGGCTCCAAAGAGCTCCTTTCCTAGCACTGCCTTCTGTTATGGCACAGTTCAAGAAAAAGACACCAGGGAAATAGATCCAAAATTCTCTCAGTCGCGATCTGATGGACATGATGATTGCACAACAAAGCATTCTGCGAACAAGGGCGTGAATACTCAAGAAGATGATACTGTCCCAAGGATTAGTTATCCAGTCGAGGAAGTCTTGATAAGTGAGACTCTCCAGCCCCAGAATGATTATTGTGCTGAGTTCTTGAACGAGTTCTTAGCATTTGATATGGATCCTCTTTCAACACCCAAGTGTAGTATTGTTGCAACAGGTCGAATTGACAAGTTCGGTCAAGAAGTTAGGAGATCAAACAACACGGACAGTAGCCATGCTGCTAAAGCACCTAGATGGAATTGGGCGTCGTGCAGAACGAAGGCCACCCATCCACAGCAAAATCAAGCTTCAGCTCTTAATTCAAAGTTGACTGTAGTTGATAGTTGTGGTAATGGTATCGACATAGCTCAAAAACTGCATTGTAGGGATGTGATGGACAGAAGGTTGCAAAATCAGGGATTGAAAAGTTCCAAGCCACTGCAGCAGCCAACCATATCTGGTCTGATGAACTTCTCCCATTTTGCAAGATCTGCTGCACTAGGCAAGGTTAGACTTCAAAGTGCTGTTGAATGGAAAAGAATCGACAAGGCCTCTACTCCTCCAAACAGCAGTCCAGTCAGCTTGACACCCGTTGAAAGTGTTAGTGGTACTAAGGATGCTAACAAGGTATCAGGGCAGTCTGGCTCAGATCCACACAAGTTGGTATTGGGTTCAGCCATGGAAGATCTTCAAGGAGGAGGCTCAGTTGAGTTGTCTAATAAAATTCGTGCAGAAGATGCTTTGAGGAAGAATACTCAGAATTGCACTAAAATGCCCCATAATCTTCCAAGCTCAAATTTGGCAACAAGTATGGTCATGTGTGGACATGACATAGAAGCTCCTGAAGCAGCATTGCCTTCTATGCATTCAGTGAAAATAACTGGAACTACATCGAATGAACCAAAACATGGTGAAAAGAGAAAGGAATGTGATGGAGAAGAGCCTGAGTATCTCAGCCACAGCGAAGTAAGTCAGAAATAACACCACAAAAGTATCACCAAAATAAGGTTGTTTTGGATTTGCATTCCTAAATTGTTTGAGGTACTTGTAGGATCTCCAAGAGAAATCAGTAGACGTAAGGAAACCACCAAATGGAAGCAATGCACAAACAAAGAGAAGCCGTGCTGTAAAAGTTCACAATTTATCAGAAAGAGTGAGTATGTGAGAGTATTTTCAATCCAGATACTTTCACAAAAACTGATGAAATAACTAGAAATCTGACTCCATATACTTTATTTATCCAGCGGAGGAGGAACAGGATTAATGAGAAAATGCGTGCACTGCAAGAGCTTATACCTAACTGTAACAAGGTAACTGATGTTTTAGTAGTAAACAGTAAGCAATGCCATCTGTTATGTCAAACAAATTATATATGAAATCATCCAAATCTATCCTATTTTAAAGGTGGACAAAGCTTCAATGCTTGAAGAGGCCATTGAGTATCTCAAATCACTTCAGATGCAAGTTCAGGTAAAAATTTTATTTGAGTGGTTCTTTAAGTTTGCATTGCCACTTAGAAAATATATTGTATCAAACAGATCATGTCCTCGGGAAACAGGCTGTATATGCCACCAATGATGTTAACTCCTGCAATGCAACACATGCATGCACCAATGCTGCCCAATTTCTCACCAGCAAACCTAAGAATGAGCACAAGCACAGAATTAGTCCTAGGTTGTCCAGTGCTCCCAATTCCACCAATGCATGTACCACAGTTTCCATGTGCTCCGAGTTCAGGTCAATCAGGCTTGAATGGGATACCCAGACATGTAAATCCTTCATCATTTGGAATCCAAAGGCCAGGGATTCCAGTTTTGATGCCACGGCCTCCTCAATTTAGTACCTTGACAGGGCCTTCTATGAATACAGACTCTGCACCTGAGGTACATGCACAAACTGCTATAGCAGATACTGAAGAGCATGAGCATCAGAACTTGAATGTAGTTCCATAAACAGAAGCAGATGAAATGCATGTTTTGGTATCCAAATGGATTCTTGATTTTTTAGTCGACGAGTTTCTTGATTCTTCATTACTAGAAGCTTTCATCAAACTTAGCATCATGTCATTCAATTCTTATGACCAGATTCACTGGTTATATCCCATGTTGCTACTAGGTACCCAAAGATAGCTTATGAAGATCAGCCTTGGTACAGAGTGATCAAATACCATGTGCTTTTGAAAGTAGATAGATGCAGAATTCAAGCTCTGACAGTAAGTCTTTATAGATACTTCGAATAATTTTTTTTTTAACAACTAGCTAACATTGAGAAAATTTATCATTTTATTGGTTTTCAAGTACCGGTTAGTAGGTTCCAGTTAGCCAATTGCAAGTAATGCTACTTGTGAATCTCGAACGGAAAAGTTGCTGCAAAACACATGCAAGTTCTAGTTTCAAGCAGCATTTAACATTACTAGTCTGGCAATTGTAACTTGCTTACAGTTGCTTTATGCAATAAAATATTGCTTCTCACGGTGCATCACAAGAGGTCTTTTTGTTAATTTTTATGCAGTTGAACAAGAGATGGCTTATCTTTGTTCTTATTTAGTTTTCTTCTCCTGTAACAAAGACTAACCTACTGTTTGCTTCTTGAATAAGCATTTATTTCAGTCCAACAGATTTAAAGCTAGCCGGTTTTCCAAATGGCTTATGAGATGCACTAAAGAGCGCACGATCATAGGGTAATAAAGAGCTTAGAAAATGATTCTCTTGATGTTTCAACTATTGCTATAAATGTTGCTCACAGAGATTAAGCTGAGGTATATGAAAGTGTCCATGTAGTAATCTTATCAATTATTCAGTGATGCTTCAATAGTTGAGAAAAATAGTTTGAAGCATTTGCAGTTGCTAGTTCAAACTATTCTACTCTATATTCCTGCAAGCAAAGCTCCGCAGTGGCATCGGTAAGTGGTAGATCTAGTACAAGTATGCAGTGAGGAATCCCTTTAGTGTTCATTTGTTGATCTACGCAATTAAGAACCAAAAAACTTTTTTTTTAAAAGTTTGTTGGTGGCAATCCAGAACCAAAAGCATTTAGGATATCAGTTTAGAGTAAGTGCAATCCATTTGCCGGACTATTTAAGGTATTTCATAGTTCTCACAGAATATTAGAAGTGTACTCACAGATCAGAAAACCGAGCAATGCCGTAAAATTCTTGGAATTCTCTTATTCTACTTGGAGGATCGTCGCCGGAAAGCGAACCTGGGACGATGCAAGCGCAGATCCCGTGCCTTGGTCAATGGCGTCGTCCATCTGCGGCCGCTCATGGCTAATGGAGATCGGAGGAAGGAATGGATGAGCCCGGTAGACGGCAGAAGAGAAAGCCTGTGTTGGGGAATTGGGACAAAATATCATCACAGAGCAATTTAACATTTTCCACTATCATATTTATTTTAATTGCATATTATCCTTCAGGGTCGGACGGAACCGCCATTGGTTCATAAAGTTATTAAATGGGTATTTATTTAAGTGTTCTGAAAATGAGATTAGAGCGGAATAATGATGTAATGACGTCTTTTAATAAATAATTTAAAATTTTAAAATTTAAATTTTAACATAGTGTATTAAAAAAATTTTATTTAATAAAAAATGAATCTAAAAATACAAATTATTTAAATAAATTTTTATTAATATTTTTTAATTTATTTTAATTTTCATAAAATCGAATAAATTATTTTAGATTCGACGTTATTCGATTTAATTATTAATTTTTTTGAAAACGAGATTAGTGGGTAAAAGTGAGAAATAAATGATTGATTTGATGATTTTAATTCAAAAGACTAATTCTTATTAGATGGTAATAATATATTTTCTTTTTAATAATAAATATGAGATATTGAATTATTAAATTATTTATTTATAAATATTTTCGAATTTATTTAAACTATTCTTATTATAAACAAAAACTTTCGTAGGATGACGGGTGATGTCTAGGATTAATTGAGATATGTTAGTTAAAAATAAAAAAAAATATTGGTTAATTAAATATACTCTAGTTTGTTCTTTTTACATTTATTGAGCTCAATTTTCATTATAAATTAAGTTAAATATTTATGTAATATATGGAAATTATATTATTTTTTAATTTTAACATATTATAAATAATTTAAAAGTTATAAAATTATTAATTAATTTTTTATATAATCGAATAAAATAATAATTAATTAAAATTTATATAGTTTAATAAATAAATTTATTTATAGACTTTATTAATGAATATTAACGAACTAAGTTTATTAGTATTTAATTTTATTATATTTT
Source organism: Hedychium gardnerianum (assembly GCA_038050645.1). NCBI lineage: Eukaryota > Viridiplantae > Streptophyta > Magnoliopsida > Zingiberales > Zingiberaceae > Hedychium > Hedychium gardnerianum. The sequence continues at coordinate 9,481,692 of JBBUKS010000104.1, read as the reverse complement.
TCTACTATTAAATGAAAATAAATGGATTTTATTGGACTAACACCGAATTTTATATATCCATGTATTGTCCTAGTTGTATTTGAGCCTTGATTGGGCCCGAACTGGGCTGAAATAGACCTAATTTTGAAAGGAGTTGGGCAGACCAGCGCGCTCCCGGTTCAGCATTATTCGATCGGCCGGATTCGAGGGTTACCTGCGCCACCGCCGCACTCTCTCTCGGTCGATCCCTCTCCCTCTCCCTCGAGATCTCATCCCCTTCTGCAACGAGCAACGAGCAGCGACCAGAAGAACCCTTCTCCCACGCAGCTGTGCGTGAGCTCTTCAGATCGAATTGGATTCATCCCCTTTCTGCTGTTGGGAGCTCTCTGTTTGGCCACGGAAATCCACAGGTTCTCTCATGCACGCTCACTTCTTGTACCATCTTTTTCTGCAATCCTTGAATCTCGCATGTACGTATAGAACGTTACCTAACTCGTAGATCTTGCTTCCTACTCGCGGATACGTTTCCTTTGTGATGTAAGGGTGTTTTCTTCTAGAATAATTCGTTTCAGTAACTGAACGAACTAACTTTCGTTCTGTGGGTACTTTTTTGTGCGTGGATTCGTGGTTTTGTAGGATGGAACATGGCTTCCTTTTTTTTTTTTTTAACTTGGAGAATGTTGGTGATATTTGCTGCAATGCATGCCGACTGTTTTTTTTTTTTTTCAATGTTTGATAGAAGTTTGCGTTAAACAGGGCACGTTGGGGCTGTTGGATTAATTTAAGTGGCATGATAAACATGCATATTATATTGTGGTTGAGTAGGGGAGATTGTATGCATATTGTCTATACCCCTGTCTGTAGGTTAGAGGGCGGAGAAGGTTTAGTGAGATTCATTTCATCATCACTACTCTTATCTTCCATCTGATTGAGTGAATTCTGATCTTGAAGCCTTACAAGGGTGTAGCTTATGGATGAAGCATAGATGGTCTGTAACCTGTTTATGATCAAGTCTGGTGCATGCCCAGTTATACAGGTATAGGTCAAGGTTTAATCAGGTGTAGGCATGGTGGATGAGAAGCCCATTTTATTTTTTTTAATATTATTCTGCTTGTGTTGATTCTACGTTACCTGTGAGCTGCAGTGCTATCCTTTTTCATGTTCATGAATTTATGATCAATGCACAATTTTGGGAATTACATGATCATAAAATCCTTAATTATATATATATATATATTGTTTTTTTACTTCTTCATACCTCTTGAATGTAAAACAATCTCTGTTGCGGAAAGAATAAGGTTAAACCTCTCCTAATAGTGCCGTTATACGAGATTTGAAGCCCCTGATCTTTGACCGGAAGCCCTCTGAATCTAACTTGCTTACTACTAGGGCAAACCTAGTAGTCATTTTGCATTAATTTGATGCACATAAATTAGGAGCTTCAATATCTTTTTACACCAACGCATTTAGTATGCGTGATGGATGCCACAATTTGAGGCATATGAAACAGAAACTCTAAACTAATCAATCTTCTTGGCCCTTTTTTTAAGAATCAGATTAGACATCATTTGAATTAAGAAAAAGCCAGTTCATTAGTCTGATTCTCACTTAGAACCTCGATTTTCAGTTCCAGTTAAATCAGGTGAGTTTTGGACATTTTTCTATGAGCGCTTCATGTTTGCTCACCTTTCTAAAATATTTTATCAGCCCTTTTTGTTACCTCAGCTATACAAATGAACATCTAAATCATGCTACTTTATTAGTTCAACATAATTCTTGTAGGAATATACAAGATAAAAAGATTAATTTTCCAAGTTTATTTGTTCATGTTTCACATTCCTTGAACTGTGGCACTCATTGCATCAACAAAATATATAGGCAATGTTTGAAAATTGGACTATTGATAGGATTGGTTGAACCGGTTGACTCTAATAACATCATAATTATACCTAAATTCTTACAAGTAACAAACAATCTTACTCTTTATGTTTTTGGTGATAAGGTTACTACGTGTTTAAAGTTGGTGATAAATATTTGCTTTCAACAACAACAACAACAACCAAACCTTATCCCACTATGTGGGTTCGGCTATATGGATCCTTTTACGCCATTAGGCTCTATCCCCTACTATATCATCATCTATACTTAAATAAATTTTATCTTGTTTTATTATTGCTAACTAAGTCTTTTTTGGTCTTCCTCGTTTGATGTGTGTATTTGTCATAGTTTCACATCGCCTAATTGGAGCATTTATTGGT
>JBBUKS010000104.1:9468340-9479355 GCA_038050645.1 Hedychium gardnerianum | reverse complement strand
TGCACGGGCCGTGCTAGACATGCAAAGCTCTAGATTTCTGCCACGGGTGGACCATGCCAACAGGCACAAACCATGTCATCCCTCGCCAGCAACCACAGAGCTCGACACGAGGAGTCGTGTTGGCGTTTATGGCCCGTGTTAGGCACCTGGAGTTCACCTATAAAAGCCAAATCTCGAATATGAAGAGGGGATCTCGATTGGGTGTCCTCCAAGGGCCACAAGAAGACTTAGAGAGTGGATTAAAGGAGATTTTAATGCTTCGATGCCTAGAATTCAGATCGGAGAGCAACCGGAGATGATCCATCGCATCAAAACTAAGCTTGTCTTCCTCTTTTCTGAATTGTCTTGATAGCAACTTGTATACATGATGTTTTCTGGTCGTAGATCCAAATTCATGGAGTAGACTCTTGATTCTAAGATTAGGGAGTAGCCTTATTGATATGTAGACACTACTTGTTTAATTTATAGAGTTTGAATTATTCTTGTTCAATGATATATGTGTTTGTGGTCCGAATCTACTAATTTAACACAATCTTAATGCCAAGAGCACAAAATTCATATCCCGTGAGGATTTAGAGATGAATCGAAAGGAGAACCCAATCCTCCGACCCGTAGAAACCCGAGACATGGAGAGTTGTCTACGAAAGTAGATCGGTATGCCATGAGGAGCAATAGACTATCATATATCTTGACGGATTAGTTCACAATTCATCGCCGTATAGTAGGAGGAGGCATCTCGGGGGTTGTGGGATCATGTGACAGGGATCTCCTTAGGAAAGCAACCCCTCAGCTCTGTCACTCTGAAAGTAGACGACTAATTGGAATGGAAACACAGGTGTAGTTCTAAAAGTTCACATCGGATACATAGGATAGTCTACCTACATAAACAACAATTGAGGATAGGAAACCAAACATAGATTTAGCGTTTACAATCATTTAGGTGAAACTGAAGTCCTATAATCGCTTTTCCCATCAACTTCTCTCAAATCACTCTCGTTCTTTCTTTCCCTACTCTAGCTCAATTCTCTCTCTCTCTCTCCTCACCTAATTCTTTGATTTCTTCTCTCGAATATTTTGTTCTTTCACAACCCAAACCCACGATTAGTCTAGAAAATTGCATTTGCTTGGTATATTAGTACGTAACCATCATTCCCTATGGATTCGATCTTTTATTACTTGACGACATTTCGTGAACTTACGAATTGACCATATCAGCGGACTCGACACGTCAATAGCTACTTACCATCACAGGTTTTCAAGAGGGGGTCATGACTTTTTGATATCTGGAGATTCCACTAGTGGCAGTGCGTCTTCGACTCTCTTACTACTGTTGGTGCAAAAAGTCTCATATGATAGAACCTAAGTTTTGATATTGGCAAAGGGTCAAAGTTAAGCCATGTGATATTCTAATGTGTTAATCAAGTTCATAGGAAAGCCCTAGTTGTGGCTATGCAAGGAAGTCTTGGTTGGAGGGATTAAGCAAGGAAGTCCTAGTCGGAAGGACTGGGCAGGAAGTCCTGGTCGGAAGGACTAAACAAGAAGTCTTGCCAGATTGAGGACATCGAGTAGGAACCCCTGGGGGTCAAGGACACCAGACAGGAATACTAAATGGGTCGAGGTCCGGAGGTTTAGTAGAAAGTACCGAGGGTTAAGATCAAGCTAAGCAAAAGTCCAAACAAGTCGGGTGGAACAAGGTTTAGCACCGGGTTAACTCTCCCGAGTGGAGTGGTGAGAACGCGCTCTCGGAAAGAGAGCAGTAGGCATTGGTCTAACCTATGATTTCACGGGAGACTTAAAGTTGAGACCAAACAGCTTGGAGAGATGTCAATCATAATAATATTATTTGTCTGTGCTAACACTGTGATGCCGGAAGCAATACTTGTAAGTTAAGTGGAATCAATGATTTCAGGCGCTTAGAGAGGATCCAGACGACCGGAGGTCTGGGCGCCCCTAATGGATCCAAGCGCCTTGATGGCTCAAAATTTAGCCCGTGTCCAGATGAGGTGGCACGCCCTAATTGGCCATTGCATGTCAGCAATCAGGCGCCCAAGAGGGATCCAAGCTCCAAAGAAGGGATAAAACTGTGACGAAAGAGGTCGGATAAAGATTCATCAAGATGGTGTCACGTCAGCAGTCTAGGCGCCCAAAAGGGATCTAGGCGCCCGGAGATGGCTAAGTCACCAAAGGAGGTGGATCTGAAAAGGCAAGGTGGAGGCGCCAGGAGTTAGCTATAAAAGGAGGTCTTGACTAGAGCCTCAAAACCATCTTTAATGTGCTCTACTACACTCTCTAAACGTCGAAACTCGGTGTTTCATCGCTACACTCAAGCTACAATGACGCAACAACACCACGACGCCACTACGAGCTCAAACGAGCCTAGCATTTGGTAATGTTTCATTGTTACATTGCATTCTTGTAATCATTTCTTTTTGTACTAATTTATTCTAAGGGTCGGTAAGTGTTGTCTCCACCAAAAGTGCACAATTAAGTCGTCAAGTAATAAAAAATATTGATCCACAGGGATTGTTGATTAAGTACTAGTCAAGTTCGTAAAGTAAATTATCTAGACAATTGAAAATTGGTTGAAGTCACGAACACAAGAGATTGAGAGAGAGAGAGTTGAGAGAGCAAGAGAGAGAGAGTTGAGAGAGCAAGAGAGAGAGATCATTGAGAGAGAGAGAGAGAGAGTGAGAGAGAGAGAGAGAGTGTGAGAGTGATTAAGGGAAGAAGTTGGAATTGGGGGAATGATTCTAGGATTTCGGTTTCACTATGATGCTAGTTAATGTTCCTAGTACATGTTCATTTCCTTAACCCCCATGTTTACACTCTTGTAGAAATTTTAACCAAATTACCAGTATAACCCCATGAAGATCACACCAGAGTATTTACACCATTTACTTCCAATGTCACTAAGTAGAAGAGGTAACATAGAAAGTCCGATTAAAGGACTCGCTAGTCATACAGTCTAGATTACACAAGTTATTTCCTAACATTGAATTGATGAAAATCCATTAAACTCTAATTAGCTAATTCCTTGCGAAGGATTGGTCATCATTTCAAGGTGATGACTCTAGAAAGTCTGATTAAAGGACTACCCTCTGTCACTAAGAGCTCCCCGGGCATACAATCTAAAGTCTCCCCTCTACATGGTGACCAATCCTTCACATCCACATGCATATATTTCAAACACACATTACATCAAACATGTACAAGACACAACACACATGGAACAAGTTATAAACATATCATAGAACAAAGAAATGGACAAATTCCTAGTTCATATATCAATTTCACATGACAATTACTTCTTACATCTTAGAATTCGAAGATTCCTCCATGAAGAAGGAAGAACAAACCAAAGACACAAATAATAACATTCTTACAACCCAAATTTGAGATAGGAGGAGAAGAAATGTTTATCAAGGAGATTGTCGGTGTCTTCAGAATGTTTCCTTGCTCAGGAGGTGGATGGATCATCGAGGCGGCTCTTGGAAGGTGGTCTTAGGGTTTCCCTCAGGGGAGAACCCTTTCGCAAGAAGAGGAGCTAATCCCCAAACCCAAGATAAGTCCAAAGAAAGGTTTCTTGACCCTTTTTATAGGTCCCACGGACAAGTCACCTAGCCACACAATCGTGATCAAAGGCACGATCGTGCCGTGGGAAAAGCCAGGAAAAAGGCATGGTTGTGCCTCTTGGGCATGGCTTGACCGTGGGAACAAGTTCAATGCAGACACGGTCGTGTCTTTTAGCACGACCTGACCATAGAAGCTACTAGTTTCTTCAAGTGACACGACTGGAAAAGAGGCACGACCGTGTTAAAAGACACAGCTATGTCATGGAAGATTCTGCCCCTAGCTCCAAGATAGGCATGACCATGTCAAAAGACATGGCCATGCCATGGAAGATTCTGCCCCTAGCACCATGCCATGGAAGATTCTGCCCCTGGCACCAAGATGGGCACGACCGTGTCAAAAGACATGGTCATGCCATAGAAGATTCTGCCCCTGGCACAAAGATGGGCACGATTTTGTCAAAAGGCACGATCATGCCTTGGATGCTTATGCCCCTGTCTCTAAGATGGGCATGACCGTGTCAAAGTGAAGCATGTCCCTGGTGAAGTCTGGCATGGCCTTGGTGAAGTGAGGCATGACTCTAGGAAAGTGAAGCGTGGCCCTGGAAAATCTAGCATGGCCTTGGGAAAGTGAAGCATGGTCCTGGTGAAGTAAAGTATGACCCTGGGAAATCTGGCATGGCCCTGGGGAAATCTGGCATGGCCTTGGTGAAGCCTCTCCAAACTTGCTCCAATGTCAAATATGTTCCATTTTTGCTCCAAAATTCGTCCTGTCAATCAAAATACAAAAAGAGCAAATCTCTGAAGCAAAGGAGTAAAAGCATGATAATATAATGAAATAGGATGCGATAATGTAATCATACTCAGTGAAATATAAGTAAATGTGCAACAAATAATAACTAAAAACATATATAATCTACGCATATCAGTAAGATTGTTACTGAACTCTATCATTATAAAAGAAATGAACCTTCCTCCCTTTTGAGAAGAAGGTTAATAGTGATTGTCCATTGAAAGCGGTCAAAGTAACTACAGGTCTTGGGGTAGTAGCCACGGGGCTACAAACCAAGTAAAACCACTATGTCTTCTCCTATTCTATCCTTAGTTTTTCCGCTGCATTACTTTGATTTTGAACAAATTCTGAATGTGTACGAAGTGTGCTATTCACCCCCCCCCCTCTAGCGCTTTCTTAATCCAGCAACTACAACCCACTACTTGACTCCCTGGCCCGATAGATCAATACGTGACCATGAAAGACTTTGTCTTACACTAGTGAGGCACATTTGATCACGTCTGTTCTATAGGGGTTGAATGCTTTTGACTTTTGATTTTTCCTATCCTCATGGGCATCATTGATCGTATTTACAACATCTATAGGTCTTTATGTAGATGTCAAAACACCCATCGATGTCATGGCCGATATGTACAAATCTAAAGATAAGGGTGGATTGAGATTTTGTGACTTACAAGCTTGTAACCTTAACCTTCTAGCTAAGGTGCTTTGGCATATATAGGCCAAAGAGGATGCCCTTTGGATAAAGTGAGTGTGTCATACCTACTTAAGGAGAGTGGATATATGGATTTGGAAGGCGGTGCACTCAGATTTCCCGCTGATCAAGCGGCTACTACAAATCTGAGATCTCATCCTTTCGGCTACTAGGTCGTTGGTGGATGTTACTCAAAGGATGGCAGGTTGGTTTGAGTAGGATGTTGGAGTGGCCAAGGCTTATGACTTCTTCAAACAGACCGGTCCTAAGAAACCCTTGGTGCAGACGGTGTAGAAGCCCTACATTCAACCAAGTCATGCAGTTATATTTTGGATGCTGGCACAAAGGCATCTTCCAACTAGAGACAGGCAAGACTATCTAGAGGATCAATAGTGTACATTTTGTAAATAGGTGTTGCAGACGCAGGAGCATCTATTCTTTAGATGTCCACCTATTGCAAATTTATGGAGGAGGATCAGAGATTGACTACACATGGGACAGGAGATGTTCACCTACCGACAGATGCTACGATTTTATGGAAGGTACTCTAGAGGTGGACGGCTACTGACAAAGGTGAGACATTTTGCTATGTCTTCTTTAATCCACATTGTATGGAAGCTAAGTGATGCGGCAGATATAGATGACCCCCACGTGGAGTCAAAGGGTTAATATCCTGATGAGCGTAGCGATCCAAGGCCCTAAATCGACTAAGGTTGGTCAATAAACCGTTAGCCAAACGAGTAGCTTTGATCAATGAGTCCACTGTCAGTAAATCCCGAACCAAGGGCTCTGCTCCCCATCGAATTTCCAAGGTCGATAAATCCCATCCCAAGGGCTCTGTTCCCCACCAATTCTCCGATCGATAAATTTTGACCCCGGGACTCTGCTCCCCATCGAATCTCCACGATCAGTAAATCTCAACCCAGGGGCTTTGTTCCCCACCAACTCTCCGATCGATAAATCCTAACCCAAGGGCTCTACTCCCCACCAAATCTCCATGATCGATAAAACCTGACCCAGGGGCTATGTTCCCCACCAACTCTCCAGTCGGTAAATCCTGACTCAAGGGCTCTACTCCCCACCGAATCTCCACGGTCGGTAAAACCCAACCTAGGGCCTTTGTTCCCCGCCAACTCTCTGATCGATAAATCCCGACCCAAGGGCTTTGCTCCCCACCAGATCCCCACGATTGGCAAATCCTGATCCTCGTGCTGCATATATAATTAATAGAAAAGTATGACATTATCAAAAGCATAGACGGTTGACAGAAAAGTATGGTATTATCAGAAGTGTATAGCATGAACAACGATATATGTAATAGTGCAAGTATGTAAATACAAGGTATGGGCGATGGGACTATACTAGTATCGACAAAGAACTTACATCATACATTCTCCTGAAAAGATAATTCTTATGTCCTGATGTGACCCTAAATTAAATGCGGGGATTACAAATATTATAAAAGGTCCCTTCCCCACCGGCGCGAGAGGTATGCTTCTTCATCACAAAAAACTCCCCAAAACACTCTGCATTGTTTGCTCCTTCATCTCTAATCCAAGGCCCTAACTTGAGCATCAGACTAGATGCGTCGGGGGTCCCTCTAGCTTGTCTACTAATGCTCCTTCTTCTCGGTGTTCCCTGGTGTTGCAGGTTCTCCCCCACCGAGGACTACTTTTGGTCATCCTCACCGCTAGCTCACCGACTTCTCTCCTCAAGGTGCTTCTTCCTTCTAGCTCTTCCGCGTCAAGGTCTTCTTCTAGTCAAACTCCTAGCCAACTCGTCAGCGCTCCAGTCTTCATCAATTTCAAATGGGATCAAATTTAGCGTCATCTTTGGGAACACACGCCTGATCTAGAACGTGAAATGGATGATCTCGGTAGATTCACGACCATCACTTTTTCACAGGAAGACCTTGAATTTCTGGTGATGGCCAAAGCACAAGCACTGGCGCAAAAACAACAGTCAACAAATCCCTCTCCTTCGAAAGTGCCTACCGCGTCCATGGAGGAGCGACAAATCACGAATCAAAGGTGCGATCCACAACCACCCGCTGAATTCCCCAGGGCTCTACTTAGGATGCCCAGAGCAAGGCCGAGGAACCAGAATGGTTACAGGCATCCTCCACTAGAGACACGCCTTTGAGAGATCCAAAGCGGGGCAAGGCCCCCATTGCAGACCCATCGTCCGATCGGCCAGCAACTCCCTTCTCCCAAAAGGTTTTAGACAACAAGTTGCCCCCAACGTTTCTAACCTCCGCAAGTCGGAGAATACGGAGGAAACACCGATTCTGAGGATCATCTTGCCCAATTTGACAATGTCATTTTGCTGCACTAGTACACTAATGGTGTCAAGTGTCGGATCTTCATAATGATGCTTTCAGGATCGGTGAAAAGATGATTCAACCGTCTCCCAATTGATTCCATCTCTTGCTTCAAAGAGCTCAAAATTGTCTTCCTCCATCACTTTGCCAGCAGCAGGAGGTACCACAAGACCATCATCAACTTGTTCGCCCTCAAACAGCAAGTAAAGGAGACACTGAAGTCATATATCAAGCGATTCAACCAAGTCGTCAAGATGTTCCCTCCTCCACCATGGAGATAATGGTGAGCGCCTTCTCCCAAGGGCTCGTCGATGGAGATTTCGTCTGCGCCCTAGTAAGAAAGCCTCCCAAATATTTTGACAGTCTGTTGGATCTAGCTAAGAAGCATGTTAAAGTTAAGGAGGCCCAAGTTGCTAGAAAGAGGGAGGTTGTTACTCCCCCCACCTTTTCCCAAGAAGAGCACCATGGCCCTCCACCGCCCATGCGATGGAAAGAGCAATGACTGAATCATCCTCCACCCCATAAAGAGAGAGCAGTCCAGCATGTGAAAGCCGCTCGGACCTCATTCGCCACGCATCTACAACTTATCTCCACACCCGTGTTCAACTCCTACCACAAATCCCAATCTCACTCTACTCAAAGTTGCTATCAATACGCACGAGAGCTGTGTTTGGCAGCCGAGCAAGGCTGGCCACCTCGCCTCACCATCGATCAGCCGAGCGGATGAGCAACGCCGAGCCCTTCTAACCCCAGTCAACAAAATTACCCTCCACAGTGGCAGGGTAAACAAATTATTTCAAATGATGATCCTAAACCTCCCCAAATCAGAAAGGAAGAAAACCAAAGTAATGCTACTTTGAGGAAAGTTGGTATGATCTCCGAGGGTCCCACGGATGGAGATTCCAATCAGCGCAAAAAGCACACGATCGTCAGCTTGAGATTCATGAAGTTGGTTATGGTCGGAGACAAGCAGATGGTCCGTAGATCGGCTTTGGGCCCTAGGACCTTGAGGGGGTGGAAGTTCCTCATGATGATGCTCTGATCATCAAGGCCACCATCGCCAATTTTGATGTGGCCAGAGTTTTTGTGGACACGAGCGTGAACATCCTCTTCAAGACAGCCTTTGAACAGATGCAAATAGACCAAGAGGAGCTCCAACCTATGGAGATTGCTCTTTATGGATTCACCGGATACAAGATGCAGCCGCTTGGATAAATCTGACTGGCCATTTCCCTAGGCTCATAACCCCTCGTGAGGACCCGAAGGACTACTTTTATGGAAGTAAGTGCTCCCTCTACTTACAATGTTATTTTTGGAAGACTCACTCTGCATGAGTTCCGAGCGGTGATCTCCACCTTCTACCAGAAGATTAAATTTCTGGTGGAGGACCGAGTCGGGAAAGTAAAGGAGGTCAATTGGCGGCTAGAAAATGTTATGTAGATATCGCTAAAATTGAGTCGCACAAAGTTCACAAGGCCCAACCTATGGGAGTGCAAGTTATACAAGAGGTCCCTTTAATACCTTTGATCGAGAATCAAGAGGAGATACAGATCCACCTCGAGCGGCCAAAAGCAACGACCAGAATCATAGCTGATCTCCCCCCTGAACTGAGGGAGAGCTTGGTCTTGTGTATGTCCCGAAACTGAGACGTCTTTCCTTGGTCACCCCGAGAGATCACGAGCATGTCTCCATCGATCATAGAGCATTGACTCCACATCCTCCCTGACTCTCGGCCGGTCAAGCAAAGGAAAAGAAATTTTAGAGCGGACCAAAATACAATCATTCGAGCAGAAATCGAGGAGCTGCTAGAAGTAGGGAATATACGGGAGGTATAATTCTCATCTTGGCTCGCCAATGTTGTATTGGTGCTCAAACCTGGAAATAAATGACAAGTCTGCATTAACTTCCGAGACCTCAACATGGCTTGGCCGAAGGATTGCTATTCTCTCCCCCAGATAGACCAGCTAGTGGATTCTACTTGGAGGAGTGAACTGATTTGCATGCTGGATGCTTATCAAGGGTACCACAAAATCTCTATCGCCCCTGAAGACCAAGAAAAGGTTAGTTTCATTACTGCCAACGATACTTTCTGTTATAATATTATGTGATTCGGACTAAAGAATGCAGGAGCAACCTACCAACGGCTCATAGACAAAGTCTTCCGCCCTCAGATTGGAAGGAACATTAAAATCTACGTCGACGATATATTGATCAAGTCCGTCCGAGCGGAGGACATCACTTTCTACATCAAAGAAACTCTTGGTACTCTGAGGAACTATGGGCTAAAATTGAACCTCAGCAAATGCTTATTTGGAGTCAAGAAATGTCGCTTCCTCGGTCATATGGTAACCGAGTAGGGGATTAAAGTCAACCTGGAGAAAATCCAGGCACTCAGAGATATGACCCCTCCCCAAAATCTCAAAGAAACCTAGAGACTCTACGGTCGAATCACGACACTCTCACAATTTATCTCCCGATCGACCAATCGGAGTCTCCCGTTCTTCAAAGTACTCCGCCAAGATACCAAGTTCTAATGGGACAAAAGCTGCGATAAGGCCTTTGCAGAACTCAGGAGTACCTAGCAAACCTACCATTTCTTTCAAAACCAGTAGCGAGGGAGCAGAAAGTCCTAAGGGAACTTAGGCAAGGTGAAAGTCCTAGTTGAGGCTAGGCAAAGAAGTCCTTGTTAGTAGACTGGGCAAGAAGACCTGATCAGGGAGATTGGGCAACTAAGTCCTGGTCCGGGGGACTGGGCAGAAGTCTTAGTAGATTAAGGACACCGAGAATAAGTCCTAGGGGTCGAGGACATAAGGCGGAAAGCCCTGGGGATCGAGGACATCAGGCGGGAGTTTAGGCAGGTCGAGGATCGGACGTATAGTGAAAAGTACCGAAGGTCAAGATCGGATGCTGAGCGAAAGTCCAAATATTTGGCAAAAGATAAACTCTCCTGAGAGGAATAAGTGAGGACGCATTCCCCATTGAGGGAATAGTAGACATTGGTTCGACCTAGGATTTCCCGAGAAACCCAAAAATCAGAATCGGATAGTCTTGAGACTGTCAAACATTATTTATTAAGTTATATATTTTGTCTGTGCTAACACTATGATGCAGAAGCTGAAGCCTGAAAATTGCTGAACCAGGTGTCTGGAAAGATCCAGGTGCCTCAATCCGAACTAGGTGCCTAAAAGGGATTGAGGTGCCTCAATGACCTCAGTCCGAAGTCGGATGAGGTGGTAGCCTCTAGTTGGTCAATGCACATCAGCAACCAGGCGCCTCAAAGGGATTGAGGCACCCAGGTTGAGATAGACTCGCTAGAGTCATGCTGCGATCAGATCGAGCCACGTCAGAGATTGGGGTGCCTCAAAGGGATTGAGGTACCTGGAAGAAGATAAAGCGCGGCTAACTCAGATCCTATCAGATCAACTTGGATAGAGGCGCCTCAATGCGAATAGAGGTGTCTGGATGGGTTAATAAAAGAAGACTTCGACTAGAAGCTTCAAACAATGATTTTATAAGACTTTCATGCTCAGACGCTGCTCCGAAAACTATTCTATAACATCGTAACGCTGCCCTGACAATCAGAGCTCGAGCTTCAACTTTCTTAGTTGTCGTTATTGTTATTAATTACTGCTCCGAAAA
>JBBUKS010000104.1:9458056-9468240 GCA_038050645.1 Hedychium gardnerianum | reverse complement strand
ACGTCTGATCTCTGACCCACCAGGTCTTCCTGCCGGAATCGCACATCCGGACTTCAGCCAATCGTCTGGTCCTCCCTAACCCGACTGGACCTCCCGCCAACTGTCTGGTCCTCTCTGATCCAGCTGGACTTCCTGCTAGAATCACACATCTGGACTTCTGCCTGGTGTATGGCCCTCTAGATCCGTCAAGTCAGTCAACCTTGCATGCTTAGCTCAACTTGTTAAATAGTAACACTTTAACTTTAACCTATTGTCATACATCAACACCTTAGGGTTAGACTTTTAGTGCAAACTGCACCAACACATATCACACCCCTAACTAATGCTAGCACTTTAAAATAGAGGGTTGAATTTGAAAAATAGAAGCGATCCAGCTGCATGAGTCTAAGTATTACGAGGCTTTCAATTTTGGTACCAATAAAGGGCTCAATAATTGAAGGGGAGAATGCTAGGAGTTTTCTGAACCAACTAGCAGAAAGATTCATGTAAAATGAAAAGGTCGAGACTACCACACTTCTTTCCAAGTTGGTGTCCATGTAATATAATGGCCAAGGAAGCATAAGGGAGTATATTATGGAGATGTCTAATATCGCCACTTGTTTAAAAGTACTAAAACTTGAAATGTCTGAGAGTTTATTATTTCATTTTGTCTTGATGTCTCTACCTGCATAGTTCACTTTTTTAAGATTTCTTATAATACTTAAAAGGAAAAGTGAATATTAAATGAACTTATTCCTCAATTTGTGGAAGAGGAGGAGAGACTGAGGCGTGAGACATCTGAAAGTATTCACTTAACATCCACCTATCAGAGTTCAAGCAACAAGAGAAAGAGGACCAATAACAAGATCAAAGGTAAACAAATTGCATATTCTAGAGCTCATGGGCATAAAGAGCAAAAGAAGCAAGATAAGAAATCTCATTGTTTCTTCTGCAAGAAGAAATGCCACATGAATATGGATTATTCCAAATATACCAACTAGCGTGCTAAGAAAGGTAAACTTCTTAACTTTGTCAGTTCAAAAGTTAACTTAGCGACTGTACCTATTGACACTTAATGGATAGATATCAGTGCTACTACTCACATAAGTGTCACTATGCAGGGTTGTCTCAGGAGTCGACTGCCACTTAATGGTGAAAGATACATCTATACGGGAAATGACAAGAAAGCTAAAGTAGAGTCCATAGGCATTTTTAGGCTTTATTTAGGAACTAATGTTCGGAACTTAATTTTTATTTCTTGTTTGGACAAATTTGGTTATTCTTATTTATTTAGAAATAATTTTTTTAGTATTTTTCTAAATTCAGTGTTGGTTGATAATGGTTCCTTGATTGATAAGACTATAAATTAAACACCTTATCCTACTAAAGACAATGAAGTTATGCATAGCATAGGTACAAAATGCAATTTGACAGATGAAAATTCTTCCATGTTGTGGCATAGACATTTAGGACATTTATTCAAACAATACCTTGAAAGATTAATGTCATATGGAATTCTTAATTATCTTGACATGTTAGACTTTGACGTCTGCACAGTGTGTTAAGGGGAAAATGACTGACAAGAGGAATAAGGGTATAAGCCGATGTAGTGACGTCTTGAAATTGATACATACAGACATTTGTAGACTGTTCCCTAAGGCATCTTGGAATAGACACTTATTTCATTAGTTTCATACATGACTACTCACAATACAACTATTTGTACCTTATTCATGAGAAGTTGCAATCCTTGGACATGTTCAAGATTTTTAAAGCCGAAGTTGAAAATAAACTAGGCAAGAAGATTAAGGTCATTAGATCTGATCGTGGTGGAGAATACTATGGTTGGTATGACGGATCAAGTGAATGTCCTGGATTATTTGTGAACTACCTAAAAGTGTGAGATATGGCTAATAAAACAATAAGAAATGATCAAGAAATAAATTCAGGAAAAATGTCCGAGATGGAAATCGAGATATATTATACGATGAGGGAATAAATTATTAGGCTGGTGGAAATCCATTGGGGAGTACTAATTAAGTTTGAATTAATTGGGTACATTAAGGGTTAAGAATTAATGGGTTTCATTAACTTAGGGGTTAAATAAAAACCTAGGTTAGTTATAAAAGGAACCTAATTTCATTAATCTCCTTCCAAATCAGCCCTCTCTCTCTCTCCCTCACCTTCCTAATCTCATTCTCCATCGCCGACTTCTTCTTTCCCTCTCTTCTCCTAACACCATTGGTCGACCGCCAGTAGACCGCCATCGCTGCTGGCTAGCTCACGGTCACGGCCAGGCCATGACCAAGGAGATCAACCGTCAAGCTCTCTCCCTCTCTTTCTTCCCTTCATCGTGCCATCGATCCAATGGCCCTGATGCAGTCGCCGCTGCCCCTTGCCATCGATCAGTTCAGATTTGGCCAAATTGTGACTAGGAGAGTCTAGCTTCTTGATTCCTCTTCTTTCCCTTGGGATCAGTCGTCAATCCCCTTTCTTCTCTTCCTCTTCTTCCAACATCACTAGACCTCCGGCCACCAGTGCCTCAGATCTGCTCTGGCCATCATTGTCGCCCCTCTTCATCGTCGCTCCCTCACATCGTGTGAGGCTAGCCCGATGACGCCACTGTCCCAACCACCACAGTGGTGCGACTTGCCTCGACTCTAAGCAATCGTGGCAACCGTTGTGATCTGCCCCTGCTTCGCTAGACGTCACTTTGTCTGGTCAGCCGTAGCTGTTGGCCCTCCATCGCCTACACAATTCCATTATAGTACCGGAAGAGAAGTTGTAGGGTAACAGATTTCTTTACCATATTAGTTCTATTCGTTCAGTTTTGTTTATGTTACAATCATATTTGAGGAACATTATAGAGGAGTTAGATCATTGATAATGATGTTAATCTCGATTTTGTGGACTAGATTGATCGATTGTTATTAGAAGTTGATTTCTCCATGTTCCTAGGGTTAATTGGAATCCCATCACTGATTTGGGTGGAGAATTGGATTAAGGATAAATTTAGTATCTGAGCTATTCTATAGGTTGAATTAATCGATGTTTCCTAATCAATTTAGGATTAAGTGTCATTACCCGATTTATGGTAGACCTTGGTTTTGATTGTGTTCTATGTTATAGGATTTTGATTCGGGACAGGCGCCCTGACGTGAAGACAATTAGTACAATCTACAATCAGGTTGGTACTTCTTTCCTTGTCTCTTTTAGTATATTTATCTAGTGCATGAGATTTGGTATTGATAGGTAGTTTAAATACCTTAATTCTATTCATGTCATTTCTTGCTTTCGATACTTAAACGCTTGGTCTTTGAATTAGTCTACTTACTATCCATGTAGTCTCATTATTTTTGATTATCCGTGTTTGGTAGTGGTACACACATGTATAGTATGCATCACAGTTTGGTACACACGTGTGTGGTGTGTATCGTATGTCATTACACATGTGCATGGTGTGTATCATAGGTGTTCACCTTGTATGATGCTTATTATATTATTGTGTAGTGTATATTGTAGTTTGGTACACACGAGTGTGGTGTGTATCGTAGGTCGCTACACACGTGTATGGTGTGTTTCATAGGTGTTTAACTTATGTGATGCTTATTATATTATGGTGTGATATTTATCATATTATGTGATGCTTGCATATGTGTGTCATGCTCATTTTTATTATCAATTGCATATCATTGCATGCTGTCGATTATGTCTCCCTTGTGGTTGAGAGAGTCGTCAGTCATATTTCTACCCACTCGGCCACTTAGGTAGTAATATCTGGAGTGGTGAGCAGCTTGTCTTGTCATGCCCACTTGACCACTTAGGTAGTGGTAGCTGGAGTATGTTGCAGGCAGAGACCTTGCTTGTTTGTAGCTAGATAGCTATTTTGCATCATGACCACTCGGTCACTCAGAGCAATGGTAGCTTGAGTGGGTACAGTTATCATTATCCTGCCCCCTCGGTCACACAGATGTCGTGGTAGCTAGAATGGTACATAGGAGTGACCATGCTTATGCATATGTTGTGTGTTGCATATGCATATGAGATGTGTGTTGCACTTGCATGGATATGTGTATACTGTGACTATATTGTGTGTGATGCTCATTGTATTTTTACATTGCATGTTGTCGACTATGTCTCCCTTGTGGTTGAGAGAGTCGTCAGTCATATTTTTGCCCACTCGGCCACTTAGGTAGTAGTATCTGGAGTGATGAGCATCTTGTCTTGTCATGCCCACTCGGCCACCTAGGTAGTGGTAACTCGAGTATCGTGCAAGAAGAGACCTTTCTTGTCTGTAGCTAGATAGCTACTTTGCATCATGACCACTCGGTCACTCAGAGCAGTGGTAGTTGGAGTGCATACAGTTATCATTGTCATGTCCCCTTGGCCACACAGATATCGTGGTAGCTGGAGTGATACGCAGGAGTGACCATGCTTATGCATTTATTGTGTGTTGCACTTCCATATGATGTGTGTTGCTTATGCATGAGATATTTGTTGCACTTGTTGGATGTATTTATATATACATATACCTTGCATATGTCTATGATATAGTACATATGTGGGAGATAGGGCTGTGACATTAGTTAGACTATGTCAGATTTGTTATTGGTATGTATATACTACTTGGTGATTATGAGAAGTACTATAGCAGATTCTATTATATTTTTGTACCTTAATGTAGTCTTGGTAGAGTTTCTTGTGAGACTACATGTATCTTTGATCTCCCTACTGTTTAGATATCATGCACTATCTTTCTTATATCCGCAGAGTCATTTGGACTCACTACCCCTTGTTTGTGTTTACTTTCTTTAGGTATCAGATAAAGGATATATGTGTGTGTCACCTAGAGATCTTGTCCACCTGTCCCATGTCACATTGAAGGTTTTTGCATTACTTTCTTTTGGATTTTATTACACTTTTGGTTTTCTGCACTTATATTGTAATAATTGAACGCTCATATGGATTTTGGTTTCCTTTTGGTGTTTTGTCTTGGATGGTTTGTTTGTTATGTTTAGTCGTGCTGGCATGCACATTTTGCTATTTGAAGTTGAGTGGTTTGGTTATGACTTTAATCTTGTCATTTTAGTTATTATTATTTTGTGTGGATTTTGGATTGTATAAGCTATGTGGACTTGTATCAGTGTAGTATCTATCATTTGTCATAAGGGGGTACCGTTCATATCGTCGGGCAAGTATACCTCCGGGGCATGATAATTTAATGGTATCAGAGTCACAGGTTTGCGAAGCCTATTTTCGTGTTTTGGATATCGTGGTTTTATTTTTTCTCGATGTGACATTTTGAGTTTTGGGATAAGACAGCGACAGGATATCTTCGGCTATAGGATGTAAAGTTGTATAACTTATGAGTTATATTTCTGTTAGTACTTTTGTAGTTGTCTTTAACAGGAATGACACGTGGTGGGTCAACCACTATTCGTGGAAGTGGTCTAGGTTGACCACGGAGATGACCTGTTGAGTCGATGGGACTTGGACCTGATGCCAGAGAGGTGAATTTTTCTGGGGTTCCAACTGATACTAAGTCAGATAGCGGAAGTCAGGCCCATCAAACCCCTATGGGAGATCAGGGAGGACAGTCTTAGGAAATACCACCAACTGTACCAACCCAAACTACTACTAACTGGGTAATAGATAGAGCTCGTATACCAGTGTTGGCTCGTTCAGTTAAGGATAGATTTACTCTATTTCATGGAGATTCCGACCCTTGGGTTGCTCATGCTTATTTAGATAACATGGGAGGCACATTTGAGTGCATGACTTGCACTGACGCATAAAAGGTTGCATTAGTGACATACCATCTACGGGATTAGACCGTTAATTGGTGGAGATGCGGGGTATTTTTCAATTTTTTTCTGCTCTTGCTTATTTACTAATAGATACTGGTAGATCACATTCATTTATACTTCGAGTGTTTTGGGTAAAATTCGTAGAGTTCTTACACTCAGATTGCATGATTTAGTTGTATCTCTGTCATCTGGAGAGGTGTTGACCATCAGTCAAGAAGTTAGGGGATGCCCCTTGGACTTCAGTAGTCATTCACTGATAGTGAATCTTTAGGTACTTGAAATGACATAATTTGACATCATTCTAGGAATGGATTGGTTGATCACTCATCGTGCTACAGTCGATTATCGAGCGAGAGTAGTCACCTTCTGATCTTCGGATCAACTCTCTTGGGAAATTCATTGGGACCAGGGATGATGAAATTTCTATTATTTCAACAATGTAAGTGCAAAGGCTATTATCCCAGGGTTGTCAGGGATATCTATTATCATTGATTAAGGCTGAGGAGGATGGTGCTTCACATCTCTCGAACGTTCTTATAGATCGAGAATACCCGGACATATTTTCGACAGAACTCCCCGGCTTGCCCCCGAAGGAGGCAAGTGGAATTTATGATTGAGTTGATTCTGGGTACAACATCAGTATCAAAAACTCCGTACAGAATGACATCAAAGGAACTGAAAGAGCTTAAGATATAGTTATAGGAGTTGTTAGATAGAGGTTTTATCCGCCCTAGTGTTTCCCCTTGGAGAGCTCTAGTGCTCTTTGTCAAGAAGAAGGATGGATCACTAAGACTGTATATAGATTATCGGCAACTGAATACAGTAACTATCAAGAATAAATATCCCCTATAACGGATAGAGAATTTATTTGATTAGCTTAAGAACACCTGTGTATACTCTAAGCTTGATTTATGCTTAGGCTATCATCAACTTAGAGTAAGGGATGCAGATGTACAAAAGACAACATTTCAAACTCATTACGGACATTATGAGTTCTTGGTAATGTCGTTTGGGCTTACCAACGCTCCAGCGATATTCATGGACTTGATGAACCATATTTTTTTTTTTGAGTATTTGGATAAGTTTGTCATTGTCTTCATTGATGACATTCTGATATATTCTCTGTCAGAGGTGGAGCATAAATGACATCTTCGTATAGTTTTGGAGATGCTTCGACGAGAACGTCTCTATGCGAAGTTTAGTAAATGTGCATTTTGGCTGTCTTTTGTGGGATTCCTCGGATATATTGTCTTTAATAGAGGGATATCGATGGATCCTTTGAAAATAGAGGCTATTACCACTTGTCCACTTAGGTAGTGGTAGCTGGAGTATGGTGTAGGCAGAGACCTTGCTTGTTTGTAGCTAGATAGCTACTTTGCATCCTGACTACTCGACCACTCAGAGCAGTGGTAGCTTAAGTGAGTACAGTTGTTATTGTCCTGCCCCCTCGGCCACACAGATGTCGTGATAGTTGGAGTGGTACACAGGAGTGACCATGCTTGTGCATTTGTTGTGTGTTGCATATGCATATGAGATGTGTATTGCATTTGCATGGATATGTGTATACTGTGACTATATTGTATGTGATGCTCATTGTATTATTGCATTGCATATCATTGCATGCTGTCGACTATGTCTCCCTTGTGGTTGAGAGAGTCATCAGTCATATTTCTGCCCACTCGACCACTTAGGTAGTGATATCTGGAGTGGTGAAAAGTTTATCTTGTCATGTCACTCGACCACTTAGGTAGTGGTGGTTGGAGTTTCGTGCAGGCAGAGACCTTTCTTGTTTGTAGCTAGATAGCTACTTTGCATCCTGACCACTTGATCACTCAGAGCAGTGGTAGTTGTCATGTGTACAATTGTCATTGTCCTGTCCCCTCTGTCACACAGATGTCATGGTAGCTGGAGTGGTACGCAGGAGTGACCATGCTTATGCATTTGCTGTGTGTTGCACTTGCATATGTTGTGTGTTACATATGTATATGAAATGTGTTGCATATGCATATGAGATGTGTGTTGCACTTGCATATAATGTGTGTTGCATATGCATGAGATGTGTGTTGCACTTGTTGGATGTATTTATATATATATGTCTATGATATAGTAAATATGTTGAAGATAGAGTTGTGACATTAATTAGACTATGCCAGACTTGTTATTGGTATGTATATGCTACTTGGTGATTACAAGTAGTACTATAGTAGATTCTAGTATATTTTTGTATCTTGATCTAGTCTTGGTAGAGTTTCTTGTGAGACTACATGTATCTTTGATCTCCCTACTATTTAGATATCATGTACTATCTTTCTTATACCCGCAGAGTCATTTGGACTCACTATCCCCTGTTTGTGTTTACTTTTCTTAGGTATCAGATAAAGGATATATGTGTCGCTTGGAGATCCTTTCCAGCTATCCCATGTCACACCGAGTGTTTTTCACATTTCTTTCTATTGCATTTCATTGCACTTTTGGTTTTCTACACTTATATTATAATAAGTGAACTCTTGTGTGTATTTTTAGTTTTCTTTTGGTACTTTGTCTTGGATGGTTTGTTTGCTATGTTATGCCATGCCGACACATATATTTTGCTATTTGTAGTTGAGTGGTTTGGTTATGTCTTTAATTTTGTCATTTTGGTTATTGTTATTTTGTGTGAGTTTTGGCTTGTATAAGCTATGTGGACTTGTCAGTGTTGTATCTCTCATTTGTCACAAGGGGTACTGTCCGTATCATCGAGTAAGTATACCTTTTGGGCATGATAAATTTATTAGTATCAGAGCCACATGTTTATGAAGTCTATTTTTGTATTTCATATATCGTGATTTGTCTTCTCGATATGACTTTTCAAGTTTTGGGACAAGACAATGACAGGACATTTTCGACTATAGGATGTGAGTTATATAATTGGTAATCTATATTTCTCTTAGTTCTTACCTAGTTGTCTGTAACAGGTATGACTCATGGTGGGTTAGTTACTATTTGTGGCCGTGATCCGGAGCGACCACGGAGATGACTCATTGTGTCGATGGGATTTGAACTCGATGCTAGAGAGGGGAATTCTTCTGAGGTTCCGACTGATATAGAGTTAGATATTGGTGGTCAGACTCATCAAACCCCTATGGGAGATCAGGAAGGATAGTCTCAGGAAATACCACCAATAGTATCAACCCATACTACTTCTAGCTGGGTAATTGATAGAGCCTGTATACTAGTGTTGGCTCGCTGAGTTAAGGACAAATTTATCCTATTTCATGGAGATTTAGATCCTTGGGTCTATCGTGCCTGGTTAGATAACCTGAGAGGTACATTCGAGTATATGAAATACACTGATAAAGAAAAGGCTGAATTGACTACATACCATCTAAGGGACCAGACTGTCACTTGGTGAAAAATACAGAAGATGATTTTTGGGGATTAACCCATCACTTGGGATTTATTTAGAGATGCTTTTGAGAGATAATATTATCCCGCTATTTTTTGCGTGACTCGTCAACAATAATTCTTGAACCTTAAGTAGGGAGATCGTACTGTGATGGAGTACGATGTAGAATTTAACCGTCTCTCTGAGTTTTGCCCTCACCTTATATCTCAGGACTATGATCGAATATTCCAGTTCACTTAGGGCCTTGTAGCGTATATTCAGATCAAGATGTCAGGGTCTTTGGCCAATACTTATCGAGAGACATTGAATCAAGCTTTATTGACAGAGATGACTCAACAACAAGTGTCTTGGGAGAAAGGAAATGATAAGCAAACATCCCAGAATAGACCTCCAAATCAGAGATATCAAGTTTTTGGGCAGAAAAGGGAGGACAAGAGCTAGGGCTCACAGGCTACTATTGAAGAGTCTTCTCGACCACAGAAGATAGGACGATCGACAACAGGATCTTGTCGTTCCCATCTGTAGAGTTAAAAAAAATGATGCCGGTATGATCTGATGTTTCCAGTGTGGTTCCAAAAATCATAACAAACCTGAGTGCCCTTTGGATCAAGCTATATGCTTTTACTGTAAGCTTTTAGGGTATGTGAGCCGAGATTGTACTTTGAGGGCTCAGTTGGAGACTACTGATGTTGCTCCTACGGGGGGTCGATCTGCTCAGATTCGACCACAGAGAGGATCCCAGAGGACTCATTACTCTTCACAATAGCAATGTATGCCATCCCCACGGGCACAGATATATTGTATCTAGGGTTCAGAGCGTACGACTATACCTCCGGCTATGCAGTACCCTGAAGCATCCCTGGCTCATCAAGCATATCCAGCACAATAGTATTTACCTTTGCCATCTCAGGCGTATCAGTTAGACCAGCCTTAGTCACAGTAGTCGTATATCGTTCTTTCGTCTCGACTTCAACTTGTTCCAGAAATGCAACCGCTGAGCGCAGAGGTTGGAC
>JBBUKS010000104.1:9438892-9453948 GCA_038050645.1 Hedychium gardnerianum | reverse complement strand
GTTTAGGGATGTTGGATACATTTTTAGGTGGTTTGTTTGATGAAACTTTGTATTAATTTGATGTTGTTAGTTGTATTATTGTTGGTTGTATTTTGATGAAACCTTGTATGCGTAATTGCTATAGTTGTTTTCCATTTGGATATGGAACATCTTTGTTTGATGAAACAAGTTGTATTGTTAATGTATTGGTGTTGTTGGTTATGCGTTAGTTGTAGTCATTGTTTTTATTGATGTTGTTAGTTGTATTTTTGTTATTTTTGTTTATTTGTATTGTTGTTAAAATGTAAACAGATTGATTACAGAAATGAAACGGTTTTGAAATATTTTTTTATTTTTGCAACAAATTTTGCAACAAATCCCAGATTCGTTGCAAATGTATTATAAAATACTGTTTATCGGAATTTTGCGACGAATATAAGATTTGTTACCAAATTCGTTGTAAAATTTTACAAATTTGCAACAAAACTGGATTTGTTGCAACTTTGCAACGAATCTGGATTTGTTGGAAAATTTCCAACGACGATTCATTGGAAATTTTCCAACAAAAAACTAATTTGTTGGAAAATTTCCAACAACGAATCTAGATTCGTTGGAAATTTTCCAACAAAAAATGAATTCGTTGGAAAATTTCCAATGAATAACATATTCATCGCAGATGAGCGGTTATCAGATTCTGCGACAAATGTTGTTACTGTCGCTAAATTAGCAACGAATTTGGCGACGAAAAAAAAATTCATCGCCAAAATTGCAACGAATTAACATTATTTTGTCGCAAAATTTGGCGACGCTATTTTTGCAATGAATTTTTTTTTGTTGCAGAATTCGTCACAAATATATCTTGCAACGAATTTTTTAAGAAGATTCGTTGTCAAATTCGTCGCCAAATACCTGTTTTTTTGTAATGCATAATAATGTATAGTAACATGAATTTATTAGATTAGTCTCTCCAAAATTTATTTTCATTACTTACTAGATTATGTGATTTCTAATCAATCACTTGATTTCTAATAACAATACAGGATAAATATGTTGACCTAGCTTAGAAAGTTTGAGTGCAAGTGATAATGACGGATTTGAGTCATCTGTTGGTAATACTATGAATTTATGACTTGAGGCGAGTGGTGGATCGAAAGGGGGAAGAATAATTGGAATAGGTTCTTTGAGCAAAACTCATAGAGTTCCTGGTTCATCTTCTTCCACCCCACTAGCAGTCAGAGTTGAAATAAATCAATTGACTGAAGAGGTTACTAATTTGAAAAAGTTACTATTACAAAAGGATGAAGAAATGAGGCAAAGGGATCGAGAAATTAGCGATTTGCACCAACAACAAAACTTCATCATGCAACAACTCCAGTTAGCCTCTGGTCGAAGTCAGATTCTTCCTCGTGATGGTGACGATGGTGACGACGATGATGGTGATGATTGTGATTGAAATTGTTATGTATGAATATTATTGGTCGCATGTTTAGTGTTTTTAGTTCATTTGTTATTTGATTAAATTTGTGAATTTTTTTATTGGTGTTAACTTGTTTCAAACAAGGTCACTAAGGAAGTTGGTGACAAATGAAAATTTATGTCGGAAGAGGTGAGCATTTATATTAGTTTTGTGTTAGTTTATTATTGTCTCTATATTTTCATATTAACTATCTTACTTTTTGTTTTGATCTTCTGCTGCAAAAGAAGTGAAGAGGAAGAGGAAGAGAAGAAGAAGAGATAGTGTTTGAACATTTCTATTTGAACAACGTTATGGGATATGTATTGGATTTGTCTTTGTACTACTAGATGTTTGTCATTAGAATTGTTATGTTTCAAACTATTTGAACTTGTTTGATTTTTGTTATATATGATGTTTGTGATATTGTTTGTGATGTTTGATGGAATTGTTTGTGATGTTTGATGGAATTGTTAGATTGTTATTGTTTGTGATGTTATTGTTGTTATTTTTTGTTTGATGTTTGTAATGTGAAGGAATTGTTAGATTGTGATTGTTTGTGGTATATATAGTGTATGTATATATGGTGGAATTCGTTTTTGTCGCCAATTTATCATAATTCAGGGACAATTTGTGACGAAAACGAATTCGTCACAAATTTATCGTAATTCTACGACGTAATTTGCGACGAAATAAAATTCGTTGCAAAATATAGGGACTTTAGCAATGAAATTTGTGACGAAAATGTATTCGTCGCAAATTTTAGGGATGAAATTTGCGACGAATAATTGTTCACCGCAAATTAAAAAATCAGATAATTTTCAACGAATTTATTTTCGTCACAAAAATCAACGACGAAAGCAACTTTTTGTTGCTAATTTGCAACGAAAATGTTTCGTTGCTAATTTGCAAGGAAAATATTTTTCATTGCAAATCAGCGACGAAAAACTGCTTTCATCACTGATTTTTGCTACGAAAATAGATATTTTGTCGCAAATTTTTGTGACTAGCTATTAGCGACGAAAAAAATTTCGTCGCAAAATCCATCGCAAAATAAATTTGTGACGAATTTTGTAATAAAATTCGTTGCTAAATCATTATTTTTTTGTAGTGTGTGTTCTACACAAAGAAGACATCCAAAATAAATTGATGAGTTCCATCTAAAGTGGATGAGAATTTTACCTTTTCTCCATCAATCTTTTGGATAAACCTCTAAAGGTGATATTGCCATCGACAGATTCGTTGAATCTCAAAAAAATGTCTCCTTTTCAGTTTACCATTGTGTAATTCACTACCAATATATCAAATGCTCTATTCTTTCATTTCTTGTTGAAGGCCGGGTCGTCAATGAGGTGAGTTCATCTTCTTTTTCTGTCTATAAAGTTAGCCTTTTCTTTCCATTGTATAACTAATTTTACATTTTTAAGCATAGCGGTCAAACTTTTACGCGAATAAGGACATTTTGTATAAATCTTCTGTCTCTCTTGAACCATCATAATCTCAATTTATGTCTTTTTAAACATTTAGATAACAACAACCTTCTCTTTAACCATGCACTAAACTGAGTCATATACGGAACACGACTACCCACACTTTTTTCATTACCCAACCTTTCATCATGTCTCCCACTCAATGAGACTTTCTTTGAAGGAAGGCTTTTGCTTCATCCAAGCATCTTCTCATTCATTTGTGAAGATCCCACGAGTTGGTCAGCTATGCAATCCCACGAGTTGGTCAGCTATGCAAAGTTGCTAAATTATGTCTTGTTTTAATTTAAATAGTTTATAAATAATTTTAAACAAACAAAGTTACTAAATTTGTAGCTTCAATAAATACGTACTAATGCAACACTATTGTATGAAATATAACGAACTAATCTGACATAGTTTAAGAAACTTAATATGCACAAAAATCTACATTTCTAACATTCAATTCACAAGAGAAGTACATTTTATGCTCTATTTATATAGACCGTATAAGTTTTTGAACAAACTTATATATCTATCCTAGTAATTATAGACTTCTAAACTAATAATGCTCATGAGTAGCTTACTAGTGTTGTGCAACAAAAAATTCATGAAGTGACACACTCAGTCACTTAGCACATAGGTGCACCACCTCATTACATATGCATATGCCGTTGCATATTATTTTAGTATTCATTTAACTTACTCGAATAAATCAATTTGTTAATTATGTTCATCTTATGATATAATTAGATAAAAGATAATGAGAAGAACATGCCATATTTGATTGAATCTAAACATGCAAAATCAATTTAAGGAAGATCCCTTGGTAACTAAATGTGACAAATGCAAAGAAATAGTTATTTGATAATAGAGAATAAATGCACAGCCATACTTACATACTTTGACTAATTAGGATGGAAGTTAGAAAATTAAATCAATGATGAACCAGGTAACGAACTTGAGACCGGCCCGGCTCCACAATCGCTAGGGTAGCAGGAAACACTCACGCCCTAGAAGTCCAACATCCTTTGGTTGCATATCTCATTTGGAGAAAAAATTCCTACAAGTGTGTCATAGCTAGGAATCAAACCGTGGGTGCTTTAATGACAACTTGGACACCCTACCGTTGCACCATAGCCCCAGGGGTAAAATCAATTTAAGGAAGATCCCTTGGTAACTAAATGTAACAAATGCAAAGAAATAGTTATTTGATAATATCTCTACTTAACCCTAAACCCTAAATGCACAGCCATACTTACATACTTTGACTAATTAGGATGGAAGTTAGAAAATTAAATCAATGAGACCGCACCGACCCCACAATTGCTAGTGTAGCAGGAAACACTCACGGCTTAGAAGCCCAACATCTTTTGGTTGCGTATTCTATTTGGAGAAAAAAATCCTACAAATGCATCATAGCTAGGAATTGAACCGCATGTGCCTTAATGACAACCTAGGCGCCCTACCGACCTGGGTGCCCTACCGCTGCACCATAGCCCGAGAGGTAAATTAAATCTTATTTATTAAATATGACTTGTTAGATATATTAGTATTAATAGGATTATCTCAAAATATAGAAAACTTTATATCATTCTAGTTGACCGTTGAATCCGTTATGAAAAAAACGTTGGATCTAAGCAAAGGGGAGGGGAGTATATATGATGACTCTGCTCACGACTCAGCTGTCTAAACTATTGCAACATAATGTGGAATCTAGGCAAAGGGAAGCACATCTATACTCACAACCTGACTGTCAAATCGTGCCAAGACAATTATTCTCCTTGCCCTATTTTTTATGTGAGTTATGGCTTCTTCTTCTCTCTCTCTTTTTTTTTTGAATAAAAATTGCATTTGCACCCATATATTATTAGCATACACACATGCGCCTGTATATATATAAACAAAGATTACCACTTTCTTTGTCTGCAAACTAAAACGAGCCACGGATTGAAACCCACATTAAAATTCGCCAATCGGTGCTCTATTCCGGGTCCAAAAATTAATCAATACCAACTTTCGGCCACTTCAAAAGACACGAACACCAAGAAGACGAATTAAATGAAAGGCCCTTTTTTTTGTCGCAGGATCCGCGAGGAAATACTGCGACGTTCCGATGATTTAACCTTCTTGTTGTACGGACTCCGAAACGTGAACAAGAAAAATGTGGAGAAATAAATCGCAAAGAGGAGTAAGGATTTGCAAGTATATACGAACTGTAAAGTTGAGATCCATGAAGAATCGAACTTTCCATTAAGGGAAAAAAAAAGAGAGGAAGAAACGGGGGAACCTGGAGCAGCTGGAGAACTCATAGAGCTTGCCTCGGGGGGAAAAGACGATGGCGGCGACCTCCGCGTCGCAGAGAACGGAGAGCTCGTAGGCCTTCTTCAGGAGGCCGTTGCGGCGCTTGGAGAAAGTTACCTGCCGGCTCGCCGCGTTCTCTATCCGCCGCATCTCCGTCTTCCCCCTCACCATCTCGATCTCCTCTTCTCCTCCTCTCCGACTTGCTCTCTCAGAATCCAGAAGAGCGAGGATGAGAACGAGGATGTGCAAGAGAAGGCCCAGTTCACCTGCTCCCACAGAAATAGGAAGGCAGGGACAAACCAGGAAGAGAAGATCCATTCCCATTAAGGAAAAGAAGCCCGAGTGGAAAAGCATTACCACCAATAGAAGTTACGATGATGTGTGTGAACTTCCCCGAGTCTGAGAATTTGGACCCGATTTTCTACCCGCACGCCGAGTAGAGAGCCCTTGGTGGGTCGTTTGTCCCGCACGACACACGCAACACGAAAAGGTGCTTTAACATTTGGCCAGAACCGTGTGATGCTGGTGCTTTAGACAAGTGGCACAGAACGATTTGCTGTAGACCCAAGGCAGATCGGCGTCTGGCATGGATCGGGATCCGCTGTGCAGTGATGGAGGGAAATGAACGCGCTGTCGAAGTGGGACCCCGGTCGTACGAGGTCGCGCATGGTATCCGTACGTCCCTACCCATCAGACGCCGACACGCGTATGGGAGGAGGTACGGACGCGTGGCTCTCGCTCGCTCGTTGGAAATTGACGAAAGTTCCGCGGACGCAGTCCCAGAGGACGCAACCGGTGGGGCCCGATAAGTGGAGCCAACGTAGCCCTTCGTTCAATTATGGGAGCCGCCACCGACTGCCTTTCTTCCAAGGGGGGCGTTATCCAGTGAGGAAAGATGAAATGCCATTTTTTGTTTTTTTTTTCGGCAAATTACTATTGAACTAAGGGCATTTATAAGAGAAAAATATTTAAAGGGGGGAGGGGGGTTTATATTTTTTATGTATCATATTATTATCGTATTAAAAGTTTTAAAAAAAATCATTATAAAAAAAATATTCTTATAATTTTTTTATGCGTTTCACACTTAATAATTCACATATGTTTTAAAAAAATCTCAATTATTTATTAACGAGTCACTTTTATATTATATACCTTTCATTATATAATTTATCTATTTATTATATATTATTTATATTTTATATATAATGAATTTATAATTTTTATTGAAAACAATAATTTTTAAAAATATTATTTAAAATTTATAAATTTTAAAAAAAAGTACAACATTAAATAATAAATTATTATAAATAATTTATAAAAATTAATTTTTTACTGATCGCACTTATAACGTATCTAAATATGCTCAATCAAATTAGTTCAAAATTGATGATATACTTGATTAATTTTCGAATGTATTCTTAAAATTCTTGGGTAGGATCCTAAAATATTTGTATTGGAAGATCTCCTTCGTCATTCAATCAATTAATTACTGCATTCCCCTCATCTTCAATAATCATGATGTACAAAATAATACATGTGTACATGATATCCTTCAAATTATTTTTGTACTAAAATCGTCCTAGACCTCTTATCATTGCCCAACGAGATTGAAGCACCCCAAATGCTCGCTCGATGTCTTTTCTGGTAGCTTTTTGTCTTTGCTTGAACATCTTTCTCTTGAAATCCTAGATGCATGGAAAACTCTTGACGAAAGTAGTCCGTTATGGGTAAATCCAATCAGTTAAATAGTACCCTTTTATATATTGTGTGTCATTTGCTATAAAATTAATCTCCGGTGTGTTTCCTTATAGACACGGTTGACTAAGGGTGATTCGTTAAGCACATTGATCTCATTACGTGACCGTACAATTCCAAAAAAAAAGCATATCATATCCATAATGTTGGGGATTTCGGGCATACAAAATACATATATTTTCGATAAAACATATAGCGGAAGAGAAACTATTGACATAAAAAAAAATTGTGCATCCCAAAACGATAAGATCGTACATGTGTAAGACATAAATATAGATCTAGAGGTTGTTTAAAAGATATACTTGTCTGATGACGTTCAGAGGAAAAGACATCAACTAGTAAAGCTCACAAGTCTTGCCTCTATTAGTATCCACGCCAAGATACCTTCAAGACGACTTCGCAAGTCATAAGTCAGGTCTCCGTTTTGGTACTAGCCAAAGGAAGGAGACGACTTCGATCCAAGAGAGGGTCGACGACTCTTGGATGTGGGCGGCGGCATGGAGATGTCGACGACACCAAGGGGCAGCGACACAGGTGGTGGTCGGTGGCTGGAAGGCTAGCGGCTGGGGTGGCCAGCGGCACAAGGGGCGGCGGCGACACCAAAGGGCGGCGGCAACACCAAGGGACGGTGACAACTTAGGGGGAGGAGAAAAACAAAACACAAAACAAAAACTCTTATTTGTTTTTCTCCCATGGAGAGGTTTTTATACCTCTTCATTAGGCTTGAGAAGCAAGTCAAGCTTATAACTCATAAGTCGACCCAACCCATCTGCAAGAGGCATGACTTAAAACTCAAACCCATGTCACATGACTGGACCCAATCCACCTTCAAAAGGCGTGACCCAAAACGCTTTTGGCTCGACAAATATTTTCCATATTTGTCCTTGTCTAGTCCAACCAGATTTAATCTCTCTCTATTTGAGAATCATATTCTCTAACTTATTTTTATGTCTTTCAAATATACTTGTAATATGTGTAACCCAATAGGTTCTCGGTTATGTTGATTATTCAAAATCAATCATTAATTATAAATAGATTATGAATGATACATAGTAGTACATCATAACCCTAATTGATTGAAAAATCACAGTTGACTTCAAAACAAATTCTGAACTCTTCAGCAACTACAGTTATTAGTGCTTCTGTTCCTTTCACTCATATTATACTCACTTGGTTTATGACATGGTCTATGTATTAATCCTTACTAGGCTAACTACGTCACACCTAGCCCAAGTTGTACTTTTTTGTCCTATGGATTCAAATTACTCAAAAACATATGTCCAAGAAGACGATTCTCTTGACATGTTTGCTTTGGCCAACGACTTATGAGTAACAATCCTAACAAGAAATCATATGATATATGTCTCCTTATAAAAGGAGCAGTGAATCCTCTGTGGGCTATTCAAACACCTTTGGGCATATTGACTTATATTCAATTATCTCATAACTACACCTTCTAGGAGATGTATAGCTAAGATATCAAAGTATAAGTCTTCATGACCAAGATAAATTGAATACCTCAATTCTAAAGAAACTTGCACTCGAGCTGCAATGAGATCTTCATTGACATGTAAAGAACAACATGAAGTCTCATAATATGTCACATCCAATGAATTAGTTACCCTTAACTAGCATCCACATGTTAACTCTTAATATCCCTATGTTTCTAGCCAGCGAGGATCGTCTATTTGGATAAACCAAGGAGTATAACATGTGCTAGTCTCATAGAATTGGCGATGTCCAATCTCATCAATTCATTGACTAGGGAATATTTCAATATGTACATAATTACACATGATGAGATATCCACTAATTGTAATCCAATTATAATTTCTTTCATGTTATGCTTTGTATTGTGAACTTCATTAATTGAGTTTAAGATCGAATCACATATGATACGGGCGGTAAAAGAAGTCATTGGAAGAGTACACATGGATGAAGGATGTCAACAGCCCAACCAAGGAGACAAGTTAAAAGTCAAAGAAGGTCAACACCCTCCAATCGGGAGACGCCTCCAACCGGGAGACACCATCAATCGGGAGACGTCCTCAATCAGGAGACGTCGTCAATCAGGAGACGCCCTCCAAACGAGAGACCCTGCTAACCGGAAGATGCCTTCCAACTAGGAGACCCCGTCAATAGAGAGAAAACCGCCACCCGGAAGAACCATCACCAACCGGGTTCAGTGCCCTTAATGGGTCAAAACCCTTGGCCCAACAACCTTGTGGCCCAACAACCTTGTGACCCAACTACCAATAGACTAAAACCTGCTAGGACCTGACGTCGCCAAGACATGGGGCCTTACTGAGATTGTAATAACGTATGAGAGGCAGTATGACACGTATCATATCACACAAGGGCGAAGCCAAGTTTACGCTTACCCGGGTTGTAGCCTGGGGCCCAACAGAAGATAAAGCTTGGATTTATTGTAGGAGAAAGAAAAAAAAAAGCAAAAGAAAGAAGAAGCAGCCCGGGGTGACCGTGTCGACGCCGACGCTCATAGCTCACAGCTCATGATCAGCCCGGGTAGATCACCCAGGCTGGCTTCGCCAGTAATACCACATGATACGATAAGACATCTCTTTTATCGGAGTATGATACGCATCACATCAATAATTAATACACGAAGGAGATAGAGGTAATAGCGATAGTAGTATAAAAGCACCTCCGCATCTACATACAGAGGTACGTGATCATCCGCATAGCCACCTGAGTCTCGCGCCACTACTTTTTTCTTTCCCCTTTCACTCCACTTGATTAGCTACTAACTTGGACGTCGGAGTGACTGCGCCAGGACATCCCCTGGCCGTCATCCTAACCCTTAAGTTCTACCATTTTCCTCCGCAGGACTGGTGGACCCCTCCTCTCTACATTGAAGCTTTCTACGACATTCAAAGACTGGCCAACGAAGACTCCAGATGACTGGTGGCTCACCTTTCGACGTTCTCAGGCAGGAACAACATATATATATAATGCACACTCAAATAGTAAATTTTATTTATCAAATAAATAAGACAATGTTTAAGGCAATTGTCTTTAGGACACCTCTCAAATATAACATATAAGTCTGCAGATGCGATCGATTCAAGCACAATTGTTGGGACCCCATGATCACCTCGAGTAAACTGGCATTTCCAAGCAACGAGGCAATTTCTCCATTCTCAATGCATACAATCAAGGCTACCCAACATGCCAGGGAAATCGTGTCCCTGTTGCATTTCAAGCAAACGTTGGATGTTAGAAATATTAGTCCTTCTTAAGTATTGTGGCCCAAATACTTTAATCACACACCGACATAAGTTGACCAAACAATCTAGAGCAGTTGTTTCACCTATTCATAGGTACTCATCACAAATGTCGGCAGGGGATCCATACGCCAATTGTCGAATAGCGGTCGTGCATTTATGAAGGAATGACAAATCACGTCTTCCCGTTGCATCAACCCTCCATTTAAAATATTCTGAATGATTTTGTAAGACATTGACTATGCTAAGGAATAACCCTCTTCACATTTGAATTCGTCGTCGGAATATTTCATCGGAATATACAAGCTGATCAGAGAAGTAATCATTCAAGAGGTGATCATGTACAGCGTCACGATCTTGATTTAAATACCTTCTATGAGTTCCGTTGGAAGAACTTTGAGTTGCTAGAACTTTCATTTCCTCATGCTCAAGTAGCATCAACGCCATTTAATCTAAGTCATCATCTGAATCCACCAAAAAATTTCTCCACTGATCTCAGAGAATAGAATGCCTAGAGCGATTAGGATCGTGAGATATTAGAAATAAATGAATACTATTAATGTAGTTTGAAAAGACAATATTAGTAGAATGGAGGATTCTAGCTTCTATGCATGAATATATAGAAGCATCTGTAATGACTAGTTTTTTAATGACTAATTTGTAATGACTATTTTTATAATGACTAATTTGTAATGACTATTTTTAAACCTGCTAGTTTTATAATAGCTA
Source organism: Hedychium gardnerianum (assembly GCA_038050645.1). Lineage (NCBI taxonomy): Eukaryota > Viridiplantae > Streptophyta > Magnoliopsida > Zingiberales > Zingiberaceae > Hedychium > Hedychium gardnerianum. The sequence goes on along the minus strand of JBBUKS010000104.1, from coordinate 9,443,017 downwards.
CTTTTATAACAATTAATTTTATAACGGCTAGTTTGCAATGGCTATTTTTAAACCGTCTCTTTAGTTGATGATAAACATCCTAAAGGTCATCAAACATTTACTCTTTTTTTTCTAATGCTCACAATATTATGTTGAAAGTTTAAATCAAATATATGCATCCATTCAAATGCTCACAGTATTCTTATGCTCACATCCAAATTATTTCTTCTCATTTTAGGAAACTCATTTCAATACAAATAACATTAATATAGATAAAAATGAATTACATAAATAAAATAAAATAATAATAAATCTTATAAATATCATCTTAAAAACATCCACTACATATCATATCTCTTTTTAATACTTTCACAAAATTCGTTTTAATATTTTCACAAATTTTAGAATGTAACTTAAGCTGATCTTCTGTCATCCCACTAATATTCTTCATAAAGATTTCATACTCTTTTATTGTCATCTCATGCTTTTGCATTTCAATTCGCTCTCTTTGTAATTCTTCCATTTTTTGCCACCTATTATCGAATTGCATGTCATCAATGTCTCTAGTTTTAGATTTACCCTTCTTTTTTGCTGCCTTTTGCCTCATTGGATGAGTATGAACTTCACAATCATCCACATCGATATATAGGAGCATCTGAATTGGATGAGGATGTGTGCCCCCTTGATTCTGAGGACTTGAATTATTTGTTAGCACGATAACCAACTGTCTGTGGAGTATATTTTTCACAATCTTTGAGAATTCGCCAAACACGTTCATAGTTGAAGGACTTGTTGCAATAATTTTCCTGTCACATTTTATATGCTCTCATGAGTGTAGGATCGTATAGAACGTGAGAAGGGGGGTGAATTACGTTTTAAAACTTTTCTTTTCATTTTAAAAAACTAGTCAAAAATTCAAGTACGTAGTGAAAAATTAAAACACTTTTATTTTTATTTGGTTCGTAGCCCCGTGACTACTACTCCAAGGCCTACGCCCCCTTGGGATGTTTCCGACGGACAATCCATTAATATCCTCTTCCGAAAAATCTCCGGAAAAACAATCGATTATAAGATGAGGGAAGTGTAACAACCCGACACTTTCCTATGCAATAACTAAAGTAAGAGAAATTCGTTACCTAACACGTGAAGATGAAAAATGGATTGCGCTCGTGTATTGATGTTGTTCTTGCTGTAGTGGTTCGCTAGAACAGAAGTCTGGCGCAGTTGGATCGCAGCACAATAGGAGTAGAATGTTTGAAGAGTAGTAGTAATTTGGCGTGAAAAGCTTGTATGAGTTGTTGGTCAACGAAACCTTTTATAAGGCATCTGAGGCGCCTTAAATCCACTTGAGGCACCTCCATCAGAGTTGATCCAAATCGAGACTTGCAGTATTTATCCATTCCGAAGCGCCTCTAATTTGTTGAGGACGCATCTAATGCTTCGAGCCCAGCATATTGTTCACCCCGAGGTGCTTCCGTTTACCCAAGGCGCCTCCGTTCACCCGAGGTGTTTCCATTCACCCGAGGCGTCTCCGTTCACCCGAGGCGTCTCCATTCACTCGAGGCGCCTCCGTTCACCCTAGGCACCTCTGTTCATAATAATCTTCCGGAGTCCATAACTTTTAACTCAAAACTCGGAATCAGGCTCTGTAAGTGGCCACGCATGTAGAATTCAAAGATCTACATATATCCTTGCAACACAGAGTTAGAAAGATACATGCATGAATAGTTTATATTTGTGACTTAGATCATGTCTAACCAAGACCAAGATCTAGTTTCGATCTCAACTTAGATTTTTAGGTTGGATCTAAGTTAGATCAACACTTAACATCCCCACTGGGACTCGATCTCACCTGATTCGCTCCTCCGGTTTGTATACCTCACTTACCAATCACTGACTTCTTTTTTCAATGTTTGATCTCCTGATCCACCAGGATTTCCTACCAAATGCCCCATCTGGACTTCAGTTAGTCGTCTGGTCCTGCTAATTCGACTGGATTTTTTACCAGCTATCTGGTCCTTTCTGACCTAGTTGAATTTTCTACCAATCGTCTAGTCCTCTCTAACCCGACTAGACTTCTGTCTGGTGTCTAGTGGTCTATATCCGTCAAGTCAGTTAACCTGCACAATTAGTCACCTTATTAGAAAACATATAATCTAACCTTACCTTTTGTCATACGTCAAAATTTGAGTTAGACTATCAATGCAAACTATACTAACAATGAGCACATCCTCATCGCTCCACCCACTTTCACGATATGTATAAAAGTTGTTGTATATAACTATAAATTCATTCACCATCGGATGAAGCCTATAGAAATGTGATTTTAACTTCACCCAAGGTCGCTATACAAATTCATCAGGTCAATACTTGTTGAAGTAATCCGCGATTTATTTCCAGAAAGTTTGTTCCTTCTAATCATTACCGATGATTGCATCGATGCTAATATATATCCAAGCATTTGTAAGGTGTATCTCTTCGTCCATTGACCACTTGGCTCATTTGGTGTCACACACACCCAAACTCGCTTTATTGCCCAACTCTAGAACCTCATATGGTGTTACTGATTCTTTGTCGGTCCCGGATACGTCTATGCTAGCCCTCCTTGATTTGTCCGAGAGCATGAATGATGGTTATGGAGAAGAAATCCCATAAGAAGAGGGTGACATTACGAACTAGTTTGCCATGGACAACCAATATTCGGGATGATACATATAAAATGGAGGTTAAGGGGCATTACTTGGAGGAACCGGCAAGTTTTGAGAACTTTGAAATTTGGAGAAAATTGTGAAATGTATGGAACATTTGAAAAAATTTGGGAGTAGTACATGGAAGTGGAAAATTGAGAATATTGAACATCATGATGATTGTGTGAACTTTGCGAAGTTGCATTTTTAGAATTGAATTTTTTTCTAAAATATCCATTATAATTTAGATCAATTTCGGAAGAATAAAGGATGAAATGGATTAGAAAAAATAAGATAATAACAAGGATAGAATGACTTGATTGAGTGCAGGATAAATGAGAAAAACTTAAAAGAGAGGATATCTATATACAAGGCATCCAAAATTAGTGGTTTGCACAAAAAAAAGCGATAGAAAAAAAATGACAGGAAAAACAGAGCAAGAAAAAAATGATAGAAAAAATGGTTAAATCATATAAAAAATTATTATTTTTGTTAACATTGGCCCACCACCTGTCAAAAACTTGGGTTTGATATTTCGAATCCAGATGAATTTTAAAAAGAAAATATTAGGAAAAAACTTCGATTGGAGATGCCCTAAGTAGCTAAAGTTACCTATTATCCAAATCTTATAAATAACTTTCTAAATTATCGATTTATGTATCTCATATCCATTTTATTCTCTGTATTCATTTTCGCCTATCCTAATCGATTGCTACAATATAGCAATCGATTCAGAATTTAAAAAAAAATCAAAATTAAAAAAAAATTTGATTCGTATTCAAAAATTATTACTCTCAATATGGCAAATGGAAATGATGTTTGATGGCATGGATATAACCAGGAGAACTAGACGAAAACATAAGATTTAATTTTATGTCATTTCAAACTCTCTAAGCTCCATCTACTGATTTGAGACATATTCGTGTTTAAAAAATTATCTCTTAATATGACAAGTGAAAATGATATTTGAGGACGTAAATATAATCATGAGAACTAGACGAACACATATGACCTAATTTCATGTCATTTCGAACTCTCTAGGTCCATCAGTCGATTTCAGTCAAAATCGACTAATGAACCTAGAGAACTCGAAATGACATGGAATCAAGTCTTATATTTTTATCTAGTTCTCCTAATTATATTCACGTCCTCAAATATTATTTTCATTTGTCATATTGAGAACAGTAATTTTTTGAATACGAATCGAATTTTTTAATCCCGAATTAACAATCAATTGATGGTAGGCGAGAGCGAATGTGAAAGAGTAAAATGGATATGAGGTACATGATTTGATAATTTAGAAAATTACTAATGAAATTTGGGTAATACGCAATTTTAGCTAGGTGATTCATTAATTTTCCATCGTACTTCAACTAAATATGAAAATGATATTTATAGTTTTAACTTATATTTTACCATGTAAATTAAATTTTAACTTGAATCAACATTAAATTTCTAA
>JBBUKS010000104.1:9422791-9434257 GCA_038050645.1 Hedychium gardnerianum | reverse complement strand
CATGTCTAGGTTGAATCATATGTGTTCTACCTAGTGCACTAGACCTAGTGGATCTAGCTGAAGCTACCCCAGTCAAATATGAGCTAGTTAAACCAAAACTCAATATTAAGTTCGTTGGGTTGGTTGTTTTTGGAAAGCTTTGTCTTAGGCATGTGGTTACTTTAATGATTTCTGTGTGACTCACCATAACTTGGAAGCTTATCCTATAAACTCCTTCTTGATGAACCCAAAGCTGAGTTTGAATCTATCAAGGGTTAAACAACCTTTTTCAAGAATTCATAATAATGATCCATTAAATTAATCTAAAATTAATTTAATCTTTAATTAATCAATTGTATTAATAATTAAATTCTAAATTAAACCTAAATCAATTCGTAATTAATCAACTAATCAATTACTTTAATCAAACTTAAATTAATTTGAAATTAATCAATTATTCTTAATTAATCCTAAATTAATCTAATTAATTCGAAATTAATCAATTAAGCAATTACTTTAATTAAAATTAAAATTCAAAATTAATCAATTAATTTAATTAAAATTAAATTCAAAATTAATCAATTAATTTAATTAAAATTAAATTCAAAATTAATCAAATAATCAATTACATTACTTAAAACAAAAATCGAAATTAATCAATTAATCTATTTAAATATAAATTAATTCGTAATTAATTAAATTAATCTAATTAAACCTAAATTAATTCATAATTAATCAATTAATTAATTACCTTAATAATAATTATTCCAAAAAGTAATTATTCAAAACTAATAATAAATAATCGTAATCAATTTTTAAAACTTAATTCTTAATAATTCTTAATTAATTTAAACATAATTAATTTGAAATCAATTTTAATCTAACTAAATCAAATTTAACTTATAACTTAATTAATTCGAAATTAACTCCAACTTAATTAATTTAACTAACCAACTTTAATTAACAACTCCAAAAATTTAAATCAAATCAATTAATCCAATAATTTTTAGTTAAACTGAAATCAAATAATTCTTAATTAATGTAAATTATTTTAATTCTTAATTAAACTTAAACTTAATACTTCATTAATTTTAACTTAAACCAAAATTAATTAGTAACCTAAACTTCAAAGATTTTTAACTTAATCTTTAACTAATTAAATTATTATTCCTTGTAATAAGTAATCTTAATCTAATGATGAAAATTAATAATATGAAACTAACTTAAATCAAATTTGACTTAATTTGATTAATTTTAATTTAACTTAATAAACTATTAACTTAACTCAAAATTTAAACCTAACTTTCTAAACTCGATTTCATACTCAATCAGATTAAAATAAAAATTAAATAATTATCAACCAATAAAATTTATCAAACTCCAAAATTAATAAAAAACTAACTTAAACTTTAATTAGTGAAAGTTAAATTTTAACCTAACCCTTAACTTTACTTCAATTAAAAATCAAATAAATCCAAAATTATCTCACACCACCATTTGTTTACCTTGTTTGATAACTTAGAATTGGTGAGATGAAATAATTTTTAAAAAAAATTATTTTGCTGTCGACCAAACTATTGTATCGGTCAACCTAACTATAAAACAAAAACACATTGAGAACTTAACTAGATTTAAGTTATCCTTCTACCGAACTCGTGGTTTCGTCGATGAAAACCAAAATTTGACCCGTTAGAAATGATAAAAATCAATTTATCCATTGACTGAACTCCTTGTTCCGTCGACCGATCACCACCCGTCTCTTCCTAATTGGTCGACAACACGACAAATTTAAGGGAGCAGTCCACCGATAAATTATCGGTCGACCAATCTAGGTTTATAGAAATGACGTCGAGGTAGAGGGTTGAGGTATCCAAACTCAACTCCTCTTCGTTTTCTCTCCTATTCCGCCACCAATCTCGAATACAAGCCTCTAGAAGACCTTCAAAACTCGATTATGCCTCGGTATTAATTCTATTACTTCTCTATTTCATTCATTTAGTTTATTTACAATCGTTTATCTTGATTGTAGTGAAAAGAAATGTAAGACCGCCCAAAAGGAGGCTATCTCCTTGATCCCCAGCCAGGATCCTTGGTCTTCCACAGAGGACTTAAAACAATCTTTTAGTAGTAAGAATTTTTTAGTTGTTTGGACCTGATATCTTGACCTCCCTTTTTATCAGACCTATTATCCTGAGGTAACACAGACATCATACAATACTATTCACTGGATAGTTTAGTCTGATGTAGACATGTATACAACCCCGCTCTCTACACTAAATTTTATCATAATCTTTGTGAAATTGATTCCCATCACCATAAGACCAGGGTAGCATCTAGTGACATGTTGTTTGATCGTCACATATTCCTCCTCTTCCTACACATCCAGCCCTTGGCCAATCATATATTTTTGTTTTCATCTTTTCCAAACACACTACCTGAACCATTCTCTCATCTAACTTTAGACATCATGTATGCTGAGTTCTTCCAGAGTCCACGCCCAAAGAAGATGTCTTCAGTCTCTCTCAGTCCAAGTGCATTTTTTAAAATGTTTATCTCCTACATTCATCCCCTAGCATCATGAAACTTAGCTATCCTGCGTCCAATGCATCTCTTTCTCATGTACGCACTAAGACATAAGTTAGATTTTGACTTAGGGTATTGAGTTTTTAGATCCATCATTTACTATTCGGGGTATAGTACCTCGAATAAGGTTCACATGATCCATTGTCACATTCTCACAACCTTTATAGCATCATTAGGTATAGGTGTTGGACAAGGAGAGTTGATAGAGCTATCTAACTTTGACCCAGTAGGTGTCTGATAGTTGTCCCTGTTGGGATCAAGGCTAGTTTACAGGGTCTAGTATATAAGCGCACTCATCCATGTTATGTTCGACCCATTGGAGAGGAGGTCATTGCTGATGACGAGCCAGTTGCAGTCGAGCAACCCTATGACCCGCTAGTAGTCCAAGATTTCTCCTTGACTCCACTACTGGATGCAGATCAGGGTACATCGTATACAGTTCCTCCAACTAGCGACCCCTAAAGTCAACTTTGCGATGATATTTTCAGACTCTTCGACTCACTCTAGACCATGATCCAGGATTAGTACACTTCATTCCAGGGATAGTTTACTGACTTTCGTTAGGAGATGATAGATCGTGTTGATTCTTTGGAGGCAGAGAAGCACAAAATGTTTGACTATCTTCATGCTGCTCATGATCCTCCGCCTCATTCATCAGATGCATGACTTATTTAGATTATCTTTGGACTATTTGACTTGCCTTATCTGATATTATATCTGACACTATGTCAACATTTTGGTTATGTTTAAATTTTTTTATCATTACTTGGTACCTAGTGCTCAATTTTTTCTAGACTAGGCTTTTCAAAATTAGTTTAGAATTTCAAAAAAAATTTAAAAATTATTTACTTATAGTTTTTTTCTAAAATTATACTTTTTATAAAACTATTTACTTGTAGTTTTCAAAATTTAAGTCTTTTCAAAAACTTGTTCTATGGAACTAGCCTAGGTTAGAACATAGATAGTATGATCCTATAGACTTAGGATGCCAACATCTCACAAGCACATTATGGTTTCTTGATTGTGTAATGAGACACTTAAAATGAAATGAGATGCTTAGGACTTAGCCCAAAGTTCAAATGCTTATTTTAGTGCATCATTATAAATCAAAGGGCTTTAAACAAATATTGACCAAGTTGAGAACTAGATTGAACTTATCACTCAACTTGACTAATCTTAGTCAAAAGCTGATATCTTATGATAAACAGTTAACACTAAAGTTAGAAATTTCAAATAAGGACAATTTCCTAGATGTTTTTATTTTTAAGTATTTTCCAAAAACTATGCATGTCATATCTTGCTTGGACTTTAGGATGCATTTATTTAAAATTCAAAGTTACAAAACTTTTCTTGAATATGGATGTTAAATTAAGGGGGAGAAGCTGTTATTTTCAAAATATCCCTTTTCAAAATTTTTGAAATTATTTTCCAAATATTTTTTCAAAAAATATTCAAAATTACATTCACTTTTCAAAAGTTGTGAGTTAAACCCCATTTTTTTTATGTGTGTCAAAAGGGGAGATATATTGAATTCAGGGGGAGAGTTTAATTTGAGGGGGAGCTTGTGTAAAACTTTACTCTGAAATACTTAACTTTGAACTTAAATTGTCAAACATCAAAAAGGGAGAGATTGTTGGTGAAGGGAGCACAAAAATCAAACATATATTTTGATGTTGTCAAAGGTTCAAGTTAAGTCGTATTATTATCTGATGAACTAATCAAGTGTACAGGCTGGACCCGATACTAGGCAAGGGAAGTCGTAGTAGATCATGGAACCAGGCAGGAAGTCCAGATGAATCAAAAGGACTTGACATATGGTAGGTGGATTTGATAGGTCTGGAGGACCTGATATCGAATCAAGTGGAATCCCTGGTAGGCCAATCCGATGCTGAGCAAGTAAAGTCCAAACAGGTTTGGAGGGCCTAGTATTTGGCAGATGAGTTGAGGTAAGCACCTGGAGTTAGTGTAACGAGGTCGTTTCCCAGTAGGGACAAACCCTAGGCATTAATCCAACTGAAGAAACCAACGAAGGTTTCTAAGTTGAGACTATAACAACCCGAACTATCATATTCATAAATACTTATATTGGTCTAACCTTTATTTTGCAGGACTACTATTATCATTACCTGTGCTAACTTTGTTTTGTAGAGAAAACAATATTCTTGTTAAAAGTTTGTTCGATTGACCAAACAAGAGGTACCTTCGATCGATCAGACCAACCAAGTAGTGACTCAGTCGAAGTTTAGCAAAAGATGGTGAAAGTTTTATTAGTCAACGGATCCAGGGGATCAGTCAACTGATAGAAGCCAGCGTAGCGCAGAGATCAGATTGAATCAACTTAGAAATGGAATTCGCTGGGATTAGTCGACGAATCAGCTGGATCAGTCGACCGATACACATTTAGAAATGATAGTAATCAAATCGAATCACACAGGAAAGGAAGCTTTGGGTTCTGTTAATTGATTAAATGGATCAGTCAATCGAACAGACATGATTTTTGAGATCGGACGAATCAGATCAAAGCAAAGAAGGAAAGGAGAATGGTTCAGTCGCCAGATAAGAGGATCAGTCAACTAAAAGAATCAGTCCATGAAATGGAAGATCAGTCGACTGATCATCGCTTATAAAAGAAGTCCTCAGGATTCAAGCCGAGAACACACCACTCTTTGTGCTTCATATTGATTACTGCTCCTACTACTGCTGTGTTCAAGTTTTGCTACTACTATGCCAAGAGGCTATCCGACAACCTACGCCAAAGTCCTACTTTTAGTTGTCGGTATATCTTATTTTCATACTTGAATCTTATTGTATTCACATCTGTACGAATCAACTTCTTCTTTGAAAGTTCTTCAGAGAAGAAGAACTATATTAGATCACCCATCAGAAGTGGTCAAAGATCACTAGGTCTTGGAGTAGTAGTCGTTGGGCTACGAACCAAGTAAAACCAACTGCGTATTTATCTTTCTTATTATTCCTATGCTAACACTCTAATTCGGTTTTACTACAACGAAAATGTTTTAATTGAATGAGATTCATAGGGATTGGTGGCTAAGTACTAGTCTACTAAACAAATACAATTGTCTAGACTAATCGTGAGGCTTAAGTTGTGCAAGAGCAAGTGATCTAAGGAGAAAAAACAGAGAATATGGTGAGGAAAGAATATTGAGTGAGATGAGAGAAGAGAAAGGAGAGTGATCTAAGAGAATTCGATGAGAAAAGCGATTCTAAGATTTCAGTTTCACCATAATGATTGTAAACACCTAATCTATGTTTGGTTTCCAATCCTCAATGGTTATTTATGTAGGTAGACTATCTTATGGTATCCAATGTGAACTTTTGGGACTACACCGGCGTATCTGTTCCAATTCGTTGTCAACTTTCAGAGTGACAGAGTTGAGGGATTGCTTTCTTAAGGAGATCCATATCATGTGATCCCACAACCCCCGAGTTTCCTTTTCTTATTGCATGGCGATGAATTGGAACCGATCTAGTAAGATATATGATAGTCTATTGCTCCTCATAGCATACTGATCTACTTTCATAGGCAACTCTCCACGTCTCGGGTTTCTACGGGTCAGAGGATTGGGTTCTCCTTTCGGTTCATCCCCGCACCTCATGAGATATGAATCTTGTGCTTTTGGTATCAACATCGTGTGTACATAGTAGACTTGGACCACAAACACACATGTCATTGAATAAGAAGCATTCAAACTCAATAGATTCAACAAAATAGTGTTTACATTTCAAAAGGGCTAATCCCTAATCCTAGAATCAAGAGTCTACTCCATAAACTTGGAGTTATAACTAGAGATCGTCATTTAAATAAGTTACAATCAAGAAAAAATATGAAAAGGGGAAGAAAAGCTTAGTCTCGATGTTTAGGATGGTCTCTGATCTAAAAATCTGGGTGTTAAGGCGTCCAAAATCCCTCGTATTCGTTCTCCAAAGTCTTCTTGGGGCCCTTGGGCGGCTCCCAATCCAGGTCCCCTTGCTTCAGATCTAAATCAGCCTTTTATACCTAATTTCCAGGTGCCTGATACGACCATACCCACTGGCACAGCCTGCCCATGTTGGACGCTATGGCTACTTTCGGGTGGAGGTACGACCTTCTCGTGGTGCACATTGGAAAACATTCTGGAATTCTGGCATGACCGTGCCAGGTGGAACAACCTGCCAGTGGCGCACACTGGGAAGTCTGAAAATGGGGCACGACCACTCTAGGATGGCCACGATCATGACCACGACCGTGGCAGCTAGAATGCACTCGAGAATTGGTCTTTGAACTCTGTTTTTGCTCCTTTTCGCACCCTATCAAAGAAAGTAAACAACAATAGCTCTCCAAACTAGAAAAGTATCAAAATGAAGCACGAATAGATTAAAACATGAGATATATGCATATGAAATGGGATAGGACGTGTGTCAAACAACGATAAAAACCCTATATGAAATGCACACATCACTTAGGTAATGCAATAACCTAGTTTAACATTTTACTAATTTAACCTTGCTTCCTCCTCTTCATCTTCTAGGTTTTTGTCTGCATATTTTTTATTTTCACCGGCGAACAAGACAAGATGATGGAATTGTGATTCGCATCACCTGCAAATGGATCACAAAATCCTCCTCCTTATCGACATAGAAATCATTAAACTTCTCTAGCTCTTCTAAGAGGAATTATATAGAAAAATCAAACCCTAGGATAGGATCGGCTCTACCTCAAACTAGATTTTGGGGATTTTACCAAAAACATCAAAAAACAATGAGAATCTTTTCTATGCTTCTCTCTTTTGCTGGTACGACAAACCAGCAGTCGTCTTCTGTGGTCATAATCGGAGCAAAAACTTTAGGGAATATATTCATATGGATCAGGAGCTTGTCGACGGTTAACTTGTGACCAAAATAATGTTAACATCGATAAATGCAATGCTACCAAAACCAACTAAAAGTTAAAAATCTTACTGACCTGATTGCGGACGGGGACATCAACCACTTTCTTGACACTAAAGAGGCTGTGACACTGGAGGAGGCCGATGGATTAAAAGCGACGTTTGTAGAGGGGGCACCTCTTCTCGATTTTGGACAACTCCATGATGCAGACGAAGCAGAAATAGTGGTCATAGATATTGATTTAGTCGTGGATTGACCTCCTAGAACAGAAAAAGCAAATGACGAACATATGCTCTTTCTCCTCCAATTCCATCTTCGCCTTGCCTTTGAATATGGTTTTCAAGTATTTGTACGTTTGCTAGCGCTTGTACATCTCCTAGCTCTTGGGTTAAAAAAAGAACAGGAAAGCAAAGATCAGAATGAGGACCACAAGAAGAAGAGGGCTCGATTGAGGGGGATGAGAATAAGATGCCATGGACGAAGTCGTTGCTTGTGATGGAGGTGAGGTCATCAGTGTAGGCAGCGCAGGCGTTTTTCGGGGGGAAATCAGAGGGTAATTTTGGGGATTTTTTTTTGTTAATCCTAGAATCATGGAAAACCTTACACTTCCGAGGTATTCTAATTCCGGGTTATATCCCTCATTTGTTGACGTGACGGGCATGCTTCATTATCGGGAATCGTTCATTACCTAAACCAAACAAGATTTTTGTTGATAACCTTGAATATATAACCAAGGTTATCAACAATAATCTTGAACCAAATAGATCCTTAGGGACTCGACCATGATGCATAAAATATTGGCTCTTCTAAGATGCCTACTGATAATGAATCGAAAAGCTGGAGTCGAGATCGTCAACCATCTATTGGAGATCAAGGATCACAGTCTTAGGAAACACCAACAACAATGGCCGCCCTTGCCACTACCAATTAGGTAATGGACAAGGCACGTATATTAATACTAGATTAGTTAAAAGAGGATCGACGTTCTCTATTTCATGAGAGCTTTTGACTCATGGATTGCTCATACTTGGTTAGATAACCTCGAAGGTACATTTGAATATATGACCCGCAGTGATGCAGAGAAGGTGGAGCTAACTTCTTAACACTTACGAGATCCAACCGTTACTTGGTGGAAATTGTTGAAGATGATCTTTGAGGAGCAAAGTGTCACTTGGCAATCATTTCGAAAGGCTTTTTAGCGATAGTATTTCTCTACCCATTTTGGGTAGTTCATCATCGGAAGTTTCTGAACCTTATGTAGGGTGACTGTAGCATAATGAATTACAAGGGGAGTTTAGTCACTCGCCAAATGTTGCCCCCACTTAGTAGATCAAGACTATGATCGTATGCTCCTATTCACCCAAAGTTTTGAAGCCTACATTTAGATCAGAATGTCCGTATCGCCTATCGATACTTGTCGGAGAGGCAGTAGACCGAGCATTTATGGGTAAGAGTAGGAGAGTTCCAATAATGCAATTTTGTGGATTAGCCATAACAACACCATCAAGGGAAGTATTGACTTCGAGTCAAGAAGTTAAGGATTTCCCTTTGACTTTGGTAGTCATACCCTAGCCATAGATCTACAAGCATTAGGAATGGTGGAGTTTTACATCAGTTTAGGCATGGACAGGTTGACCACTTATCATGTGACCGTCGACTGTCGAGTCAGAGTGGTAACTTTCAACCTCTATACCAACAGTCTTGAAAATTTATTGGGATTAACGTTGAAGGAATAATTTTATTATTTCAGTACTATAAACCAAGCAATTATTATTATGTGGATGTCAGGGGTTCTACTATCGTTGATAAGACCTACGAGGTTAGTACATAACTCCTCTCGAATGTATGCATTGTACAAGCATACCATGATGTATTTCCGGACAAACTTCCTAGTTTGCCACCCGAAGGCAATTGGAGTCCACAATTGAGGTATTTCTAAGGACGTCTCCAATATCAATGACGCCATATTGCATGGCACCAAAGTAACTAGAAGAATTGGAGCTGCAAGAGTTGTTAGATAGAGGATTTAGTTGTCCCAGTGTCTCTCTTTGGGGAGCTCCCGTCTTCTTTTTTAAGTAGAAGGATGGATCGTTGTGATTTTATATCAAGTATTGACAACTTAATACAGTGACCATCAAGAACAAGTACCCCTTGTCACAGATAGAGGATCTATTAGATCAACTCAAGGGCACCTGTGTATACTCTAAGATTAACTTAAGATCGTCATATCAGTAACTTAGAATAAGAGATACAGATGTGCAGAGACAATGTTCAACACACAATAAAAATATTACAAGTTCTTGGTAATGTCGTTTGGACTTACCAATGCTCCAACTATTTTCATGAATTTGTTGAAACATGCATTCCTAGAGTATTTGGATCAGTTGTCATCGTATTTGTAGATGATATCCTGATATACTCATGATCATAGGCGGAGCATCAACAATGTCTCTACATAGTTTTGGAGATGCTACAAAGAGAACACTAATACGTGAAGTTTAGCAAATATGCATTTTAGCTATCCTTCATAGGATTTCTTAGATAGAGTTTTCACACAATGAAGATAAGACTCTTTGATCTCGAGGCACATCTAGTTAAGAAGACTTACTCCTGAAAGTGCATCGATCACGATCTTGTGGTTCATCCGGGAGGTACTCGTATGTATTAAAACCTAAAATGCTTCTCCTAGTGGAACAACATGAAAGACATTAGAGTTGCGTAGTGAGCCCAAGTGATAGTAGAACATCATTCAGTGCATGGTGAGCCCAAGTGAAAGAAGAACATCATAGTTGCGTAGTGGAAGTGTCACGCCCTGGGAGGATATTTATCTGTCGAAAATCGGACAGCACCTTCCCTGTACGACAGACAATATCCTGGATACATAATACATCAACTAATACATAAATACCTCACATGGGTATACACATCCACGCAGTGCAATAACAATAAGAAAATAACCTACTCGGGTATGCACAACCACGCAGTGTATTTAGGATCACAATCAAATCCAAATAAAAGATTACAACTGGTCTACACGACCAAAAAACAAAAACATACCATTTGCGAGCAAAACATACAATTACGAGCCAGCTCGGCTTATGACACCAAATACAAGAGTAAAGATCAATCCGAAATCCGGATACAAATTACTCTATACAATCCATGAGTACAAATTAAATGTGGAAAAACTAAAAATAAACCGGATACAACGGAAATAAATCTGAGGGTCAATGTGATAGGGACAATACGGGCAGATATCCTCCAAGCGACCCAATCAACAACCTGCTAACAAAGAAACAACAATAGAAAGTAGGGGTGGCGAGTACACAGAAAATACTCAGCGGATATAAGACATATAGTGCATGAACCAAAAACAAGTACAGTAACTCAAGAATGTACAGGAATTCAAAAATATAAAGTCTCACAGAAAGAATCAACTCACCATCGTATGCTAATAATACCCGTATGTCACTACTATACATGCACCTACTCAAACTTTATATAGTATCAAGAGTAGTGCCAATAATACAGAATATGGGTACAGCATCTCACATACATGTGCCCTCAATAATCAAAATAAGTACAACATCTCATATGTATGTACCATCAACAATCGGCATAAGCATTGCATCTCATATGCGTCTATCAATACAAGTAACAGTAATTAGGGTCTCGTATGTGGGAACAACACTCCACCACAAAGTATACAAACTGCCAAGACACCTAGCTCGTCAGTTGTGGACTGTGGGACATACACTCTACAATGTTACACCTGGGCAGTCCGTAAATGTCAGGGTCCCTGTCTGCGGGAGAAACTCTCTACCACGAATGACCTCGTGGGGAGACAGGAGGTAGCTATCTAGCTACGGGCTGCGGGAGAAACTCTCTACCACGTATGACCTCGTGGGCAGCAAGGGTGTAACAACCCAATAATAACATATCTACGACTAGCTCGTACCCGAAGGGAGCACTGGTCGTCAGCCCATGCATCTCTGTGATGCTATGACTAGCTCGTAC
>JBBUKS010000104.1:9371386-9407604 GCA_038050645.1 Hedychium gardnerianum | reverse complement strand
GGAATAGAGAGCAACCTATGTCCACTTGGGGGGAGATGAAGATGCTCATGAAAAGGCGATTTGTACCCAACCATTACTACAGGAGCTTATATCAGCGGTTGCAGAGGTTGTCAAGTCTCCAAAAGTGTGGATGAGTACTTCAAAGAGATGGAGGTGTCCATGATACAAGCTAATGTGGATGAAGATCTGGAAGCTACCATGGCTAGGTTCTTGCACAGTTTAAACCTAGAAATTGCTAATATTATTGAACTGCAACATTTATGTTGAGTTGTCGGACATGGTACACCAAGCAATAAAAGTGGAGGAACAACTCAAGAGAAAAGGATTGGCTAGAAGGAGACAACCATTGACTACCAACATCACATGGCAGACAACTCCAAGAAGGGAGGAACAACTGCAAAACAAGCCAAAGTTTGAACCCTTCAAGAAGCCCAAACCAACAACATCTGCTACTCAAGGTAATAGCGAGTTCATTTCTTCCAAATCCCATGATATCAAGTCCTTTAAATGTTAGGGGCGTGGTCACATAGCCAGCCAATGTGTGAACAAAAGGGTGATGGTGTTAAATACCCAAGGAGAACATGAGTTGGAATATGAGGATGAAGTAGTTGTAGAAGTGCCACCAAGGGAGGACAGTGATGATGAACAACATGCTGTGGTTGGAGACTTATTGGTGGCTCGACGAGTTCTTAATCTGCAAGCTAAGGTGAAAGAAGATAATCAAAGGGAGAACTTGTTTCATACTCATTGCTTTGTGAACAACAAGGTTTGCAATGTTATTATTGACGGAAGGAGTTGCACCAATGTGGCAAGTACTTATTTGGTGGAGAAATTGTCATTATCAACTTGGAAACATCCGCGTCCTTATCGGCTTCAATGTTTGAACGATTGCAGTGAAGTCAAGGTGACAAAGCAAGTCTTGGTAGCAATTTCCATTGGCAAATATGAAGATGAGTTGTGTGATGTGGTTCCCATGCATGCATACCATCTCTTGTTGGGAAGAACCTTGGCAATTTGATCGGAAGGTAACACATGATGGGCTCACGAATAGGTATTCCTTTACTCGGGAGGGACAACCTTTTACTCTTGTTCCCGTGACTCCAAGACAAGTTATGGAGGATCAGTTGAAACTACAAAGAGCAAATGAAAAGAAGAGAGAAAAAGAAATTGAGAGAAAAGAGTCAAAAAGAGCTGAAAAGAAAGAAACAAAAATTGAGAAAACTGTGAATGGAGAGGAAAAAAAGAGAATAGCGTCATTGCAAAAAAAAAGTGAGATCAAAAGAGCCTTGTTTTCAAATTAGTTGCTTCTTATAATTTTGTATAAAGAGGCACTCTTGAGCACTAACGATCTTAACAATTCTTTGCCAAGTGTTGTTGTGTCTCTCTTATAGGAATTCGAGGATGTTTTTCTTGAAGAGGTTCCACACGGTTTGCCTTCGAGTCGAGGAATTGAACATCAAATCAACTTCATACCCGGTGCTTCCATCCCAAATCGACCTGCCTATAGAAGCAATCCAAAGGAAACAAAGGAACTTCAAAGGCAAGTTATTGAATTGTTGGATAAGGGGTATGTTCGAGAAAGCATGAGCCCTTGTGCAGTTCCGGTGTTACTAGTTCCTAAGAAGGATGGGACGTGAAGGATGTGTGGATTATCGAGCCATCAACAACATACGGTAAAGTATTGCCACCCAATTCCTAGGCTTGATGATATACTTGATGAGCTGCATGGTTCTTGTGTGTTCAAAAAGATTGATCTTAGGAGTGGATATCATCATATTAGGATGAAGGAAGGTGATAAATGGAAGACCAAGCATGGCTTATATGAATGGTTAGTAATGTCTTTTGGTTTAACTAATGCTCCGAGCACTTTTATGCATTTGATGAACCATGTTATGCGTGCTTTCTTAGGAAGATTTGTATTTGTGTATTTCGATGATATTTTGATTTATAGCAAAAGCTTGGAAGAGCATGTCACACATTTAAGGTCAGTTTTAAGTGTGCTAAAAGAAGAGAAGCATTTTGCTAACCTCAATAAATGCTCCTTTTGTACCGAGAGAGTTGTGTTTCTTGGTTTTGTTGTAGTGCTAAAGGCGTTGAGATGGATGAGGAAAAGGTGAAAGCAATCCAAGAGTGGCCAACACCAACAACAATCAGCCAAGTGAGGAGTTTCCATGGTTTGGCCAGCTTCTATAGGCGGCTTGTTCGTAATTTTAGCAACACTGCAGCTCCTCTTACTAAAGTCATCAAGAAAAATGAGTCATTAAAGTGGGGAGAAGAGCAAGAGACGACATTCAACACTTTGAACGAAAAGCTAAGTTCCGCTCCTTTGCTAGTCCTACCAAATTTTTCTAAAACTTTTGAAATTGAATGTGATGCTTCTGGTATTGGTATAGGTGTTGTGCTTATGCAAGAAATGAGGTCAATTGCTTACTTCAGTGAGAAGTTGAGTGGAGCAACTCTCAACTATCTCATATATGACAAGATGTATGCATTGGTGAGGACATTAGAGACGTGACAACATTACCTATGGCCGAAAGAATTCATGATTCACACCGATCATCAATCTCTAAAGCATTTGAAGAGCCAACATAAGTTGAATTGACACCATGCTAAATGGGTGGAATATTTTGAGACATTTCCGTATGTGATTAGATACAAGCAAGGCAAAGAGAACATGGTTGTTGATGCATTGTCTTGGAGGTATGCTTTACTTTGCACTTTGGATGCGAAATTACTTGGATTTGAATATATCAAGGATTTATATGCTAAGGATACTGATTTTTCTGATGTATTCAAAATATGTGACAAAGTTGCATTTGGTAAGTTCTATAGGCATGATGGGTTTTTATTACGTGAAAATAGATTGTGTGTGTCTATGTGTTCGTTGCGTGAATTATTTACTAGGAAAGCCCATGGTGGTGGTTTGATGGGGCATTTTGGCGTTACTAAGACTTTAGAGGTTCTACAAGATCTTTTTTTTTGCCTCGTATGAAACGAGATGTGGAGAAAATTTGTGAAAGGTGTATCACTTGCAAACAAGCTAAATCTAAGTTGAAACCTCATGGTTTGTAACTCCTTTGCCTATACCTAATGAACCTTGGACTGATATTTTAATAGATTTTGTTTTGGGATTACCCCGGACTAAGAGGGGAAGAGACTCGATTTTTGTCGTGGCAGATAGGCTCTCCAAGATGGCTCATTTCATTCCATGTCATAAAATCGATGATGTCTCGCATGTAGTAGAGAGGTCGTTAGGTTGCATGGCATGCCTAGAACAATTGTCTCTGATAGGGATGCAAAGTTTTTGAGTTATTTTTGGAAGACTTTGAGGAAAATTAGGAACTAAATTATTGTTTTCTACCACTTGTCATCCCCAAACCGATGGGAAAACTGAGGTTGTTAATCAAACTTTATCTTTCTTACTCCGTGCTGTCGTTAAAAATAATTTAAAAACATGGGAAGATTGTCTACCTCATGTTGAATTTGCTTACAATAAGAACATACACTCTGCCACTCAATTTTCGCCATTTAAAGTTGTTTATGGATTCAATCCTGTCACCATTAGATTTGATTCCTTTGGTTGTAAGTGAGCATGTAAACTTAGATGGTAAGCAGAAGGATGAATTCGTGAAGAAGATTCATGAACAAGCACGACTAAATATTGAGAAAAGAACCCAGCAATACATTTAACAAGCCAACAAATATGATGAAACCCGAGATAAAGATGGATAAAACCCCAAGAACTAGAAGATAAGAATTTAAGCCTTGACCTGTATCTAAGATCTGGAACGAACCAAGACTATAAAGGAAAGAAATGTCACACCACAAGGGCGATAAGTTTCGGAGGTTTAAACGCCACGAGACAAACTCGATAAGTTCAGAAGTTCTTTCAAGAACTAAGAGAGCACACTCAATCTCATCCAAAAACAAGTTGTCCTTTATATTCAAATTTCCCTACCTTATATAATGGGAGTAAACAAGTAAAAGTACAAAATACATGCAAGCAATTAAAGTACCCATAACAAAATAAATACATGCAACAAGTACCAATTTCGCATGCAAGATGCATGCAAACAATTAAAGTACCCATAACAAAATGAATTCATGCAACAAGTATCAATGTCGCATGCAAGATGCATGCAAACAATTAAAATACCCATAACAAAATGAATGCATGCAACAAGTACCAATGTTGCATGCAAACAATTAAAGTACCTAGGAAACCAAAAATACTCAAGTCTCCATGCATGAACGAATCCCCATACTTATTTAGCATTCTTCCATTATTCGTGCTGAGTCATGGATGGATATGCCCGATTACGTGGATTAGACATTGACCAACACTTGGGCTTATCTTGCTCTCTTCTTGCTCATAGTCGGCCCAATGTTCCTTGATTAGCCCATTTAGCGCTTCCTTGAAACGCTTTGTCCGAAGTCTTGTAATTGGACCCTCTGGAAGTGACAAATGATCTCACGTAGCTTCAGCCCCAATCCGACGATCAACCCTTGGACATACATCAGAATTTACAAACAAAGAAATTGTTGACAAGTAGAGTCTCTAGGAGTAGACAATGATAGAAAAGTAAAGAAAATGAATATTAGATCTAGATATGATAAGAAGAGAATCTACTATGGGAAAATGAAGACCTATCCTAATAGGAAATCACCTAAATTCACTCTAGTAAGAGTGTTTAAAATCTCGTGTCATACCGTCCGATAAAGGCGAAATATTTCGTTTCGCTCGCCGACCAACACCTACACTCCTCCGGTGTGGCTTCGCATGAGCCCTGTGGTTGCCACGGAGGCATCGCAAGGGCCCCGCGACCGCCGCGGACGACTTGCGCAACCCTCGCGATCGCGGGCGAAGACCTTAAGAACCTAGGATTTATTTAATAACTTAGATTAATAATTTTAATCAACTTCAAGCTATAATAGAGATTATTTAAATAGGTTTAATTAAACCTTAATAAAATTATTTCAATAATTTAATATATATAATTTTTTATTTTTTATTTTTTAAATATTTAGATTAAATTTTTTATTTTTAGTTAATATATTTTTTATTTAAAAAATATCAAAACCATATTGGCACGTCACGACATTACCGAAACCGTATCATTCTAGTCCGGGACCGAAACCTCGGTCCCAATGAACTCAAATTCTTAAACAATGAATGAAGGCTTCAAGTCCTATATGTTGAAAATAGATACATGATATCAAAAACTCTCATGTCCATTTTCTTGAGTTTTTTTTTCTTGATTGTTGCTAACTAGATTAGGTAAAATTTGGGCTCAATCTGAGTACAACTCAAGGCATATCTTTCTAATAAAAAATGATTCATTCAGTCAAAGTAAATCGAAGGAGGCCAATTTTGTTGTACTAGGAAATAAAGAAGAGCCTAAGAATTTATTTCCTTTTTTGGCCTCTATACCTCGTACCAGAGTCGCCATATGATTCAATCCAAAGATATCAAGGAAATCTCACCAAATTTATTGAGGCACTTCCCCTCTTGCAAAATTTATAAGTCTTCTCTTCCTCCTGATGCATTAATTCAATGATGCCCACGTTGATTTGGGAAGAACTCAACATAGCCACCTTGTTTGGAAGGTGACCTTGGAGATAATGGAATTGATTGCAAGCTTCTCTTCCTCACCCTATATCTTTTCTCCCAAGACAATAGCTCCCTCTTGATCTCTTGCAATGCCTTTAAAAACCCCAAATCCTCAGCAAAGCCAACAAAGTAAGGGCATTCCCCATCTTTGTCCTACGAGTTCAGATGTGGCCATAGGGATGAGCAATAAGGTTTCTATAGCTTCCCTCATTTCCATTTCAAAATTTTCAAAACACCTTTTCACTCGTGTGTTGGCAGGAGCATTGTTAGGGGTGGTTGAGCATGTGTTGTGTGCTCTTGGTGGTGAGCAACAATCACAGAAGGATTCAGTTTCAGTTACAAACCTAGAGAGTGTTTGGCAGTAAGATTATGAGATTTGTATTCCTTAATTAGCTTTGAGTTTCTCTTTCAAGCCTTGTGTTTCTCTCAAGATTGGCAATGAGTTTGTGAACAGCAACTGTGCCAAGCATTGCAGTGATATTTCATGCATCTTTAAGAGATGATACATTTTCTCTTGAGGAAAGGATCCTCACTTGTTGCTTGGGCACACAGTAAGTTAGTTAAATAGTCCAATCAATGAGAAAGGGACCAATTAAGGGAGGAAAGTTAAATTAAATGTGATGTCTCCCAAACCTATAACAAACTTGGTTTGGCCTATGTGCATGTTGTGTTGCCTTGGCATTGAGGTGCGGATATGTTTCCTATTGTGTGATGGTGTAGGTGAGAAGTGTGTGAACAATATGAGTGATCGTCCCCATTGTAGGAATTATAAAACCAAAATAGGAGTTTTGCACCAAAACCTAAGAAGCAAGATTGCGTAAGCTAAGAGCAGTGTCATTAACCTCTTTAGTTCATTTATATAAACATCAAGAGTTAAGGCTTAACCTTGGGTTTCAAGGAATGCTAAAGGCTAGTTGAAATCCTAACTTCATGAAAGTCATTTACTTCTTTTTTTTCCCTTTACCAGTGTTGCTTCATGCATATTTTGGTTGCTTTGTGTTCATGGTATGCTTATCTTATTTATCATGCTTATTGTTTATATTGATTCATTCTTAGAGTATCTTGGTTTTATGGATGATACTTAAGAGTTGCTTATCTTTATATGTTGATGCATGCCTAGAGATTATTTTTGTCAATAATTACTTGTTCTAATAGGTCATACATGAAACATTTACTCTACCATGGAAGATACCAATTAACATGGTGCTTGAAATGAGTTGAAATGTGATGAGAATGTTCGTTGAATCATTAGACTTATCTATGGAACTTTTATCATGATGTTACACGGATCCTAAAAGTATTAATGACAAGGTGCATGATGGTTAAGGTTGTTAACGCATGACTTCAAAGATATTATAAGTGTGGCATTTATGATTGTTCATGCCTAATTAAGGATCACATAATTTTAGAGATGTTATGGCATGCAACAACTAGAGCAATGGATGATTAACTAGGGATCAAGTCACCTTAGTGACAACTTTATTCTGGAGATACCTTTGAGTCTATACAACCGTTCCATCAACCTTTTATGTGATTTTGCATGTCATGCATAAACATTAAGATATACATGTTACTTGCTGTAAAACTTTCAGAGATCGATAGACTTAAACATAATGGTACATGTGTAATTAATTTTCTTGCTTTACACTTGTTTTTCTTGTTCAACTTCTTGTGAAGCTCTCTATAAATTTTACTTGCATCTTATATTTATACTTGCCATCATATTAGCCTTAGGCTAATGGAATGAGCATGGCATTAAGATATTATGTGTACTACGACATTTGCTACTTCAAAACATCACTGCTATTGGTGTAATAGTTGCACAAGACATTTAAGCTTCGAGTCATTTTATTGTCATTTATTTGCTACACTTTCTGTTTGGTATCCAAGAGGATTGTTTACCTTACTGCTTTAAGATATTATGCATTGTGGAGCAAGGTTTAAAAATTTCCTTTATAATAAATTATTCTTGAAATGTATACATATATGTGATGCTTTTAGATTGTGTGAATACCAAGTGCAATGTGTTACAATCATTGTCAAGAATTTTGATGGCACATTTCCTTGACCATCATAAGTGATGTGCAGATTGAGTTGTCACATTGTCAAAATGAACATTCTCAACCACAAAAAGAAGGCTTACTTGGATCATGATACTAGTAAAATCATAATTATACATATTTTTTTATCACATCAAATATAATGAGTAGGTATTCCTTTTTCTCCAAAAGCCACCACAACAGTCAGTTAGCGCTTTTATGATAAGCTTTCTCTAAATCATTAATAAAGAACTATACTAATCCTTTTTTCCTTATATTCTTTCACTAATTATTATATTAAATAATATCATGATTGATCTTCCAAGCATGAAACCTAATTGGCTTTTAAAAATGAATGTATCGTCTTACTTATTCTCCCCTCAATAATTCTTTTTCAATATTTCGTGATATCAACTTCATAACTCTATAATTAGAACAACATCAAATATCACTTTTATTCTCATAAATAAGCACATAAACCTTTTCCTCCGTTATTTGAGTATCTTATTGATTCTCAAAATTTTATTGGGTAACTGAGTTAACTAAATTACACCTTGATCTCCTGCATTTAGAATTTTAAAGTAGAGCTACACTTTTACCTATCTTCATTTTCTTTAAAAGCTTCTTTAACCTTATTTGATCTATTATTATGAACTCTATAATTCTTAAATCCACCATAACTTTCAACCTTTAAAACTAAAGGGAAAAAATCAAAAGGAAGTGCCCTTTTTTTTTGAATCATCAAGATAGCGCCTCACTTTGATTTTTTATCAAAAGGGCACCCCACACCAATTACAATTATCCAACTACCCTCCACTATACTATTCCCATTATTGTCTCTCTCATATATTTCCCGCCTAAATCATTAACCAGAAGCATGTTGTAGCAGCTACGGTTTCGTAACTGGTGTTTAGCAGCTATGAAACGCTGCTACAACGTGAATGTTAAGTAAGTTTTGAGAGGTCATAACTTTTGACTCGGGTTAAACCACGGACACACAATATATCAAATCGAACCTCGTTCAGAGATCTACATTACACCCGTAACGCCCGGTCTTAGGCCCAAAAAATATCGTTTAAAGCCTTTTTGGAGGTTCCGAAGAATTTTAGTCCTCTTTATTAAGGTTATTTTTCATGTTATAGCAGCTACGAAACCGTAGTTGCTATAATTGTTATAGTTGTAGCAACTACGACTACAACTATAAACTACATCTATTGTAGTTGTAGCAGCTATGAAACCGTAGCTACTACAACTGTAGTAGCAACTACGAAGTCGTAACTACTACAACTACAAGCTACAACTATTGTAGTTGTAGCAGCTATGAAACTGTAGCTACTATAACGTGCCCAATCGGTTTAGAATTTAGGCGGGAGATATAAGCATGATAATAATAGAAACAGTACTAGAGGACAATTGTGTCATTTTAAAGGGGGTGGGGCACCCTTTTGATAAAAAATCAAAGTGGGGTGTCTCTTTGACGATTTGGGGGGAAAAAAAGGCGCCCTTTTGATTTTTTTCCCAAAACTAAAATATCCTAAGAATGAAAATAACTATAGAATGCTCATATAGATTAAAAAGAATTAGTTTTCGAGCTTAATTGAATTTTCATCAACAAGATCCTTTTAACTTTTTCTATTTTATACATCTAAAAATACTTGATTGTAAACTTTCTTTTATTCTTTTTCAATCCAACAAATATTTTTCTCCCATGCTATATTTATAACATTTTGCCTTAATTTTAGCAACAAAATAAAATTTTCTTTTTCCAGCAATCCTTTCCAATTTTTAAATCATGACATTTTTTAATTAATAGCCTTTTTTACGGCCATAATCAAGCTCTTTTCATATGTTTTCTCTTCACCTTTAGACCATCCAAGAATTGATAATCCTAAATTCTTGAGCTTACCTATCATCTTAGACAACATAATATTAATATTATAGATAATTATCCTTAAGATTCCACCATTTATTACTTCTAAAATATTAAATATTTTTCCTTAAACTTTCTAAGACCTATATGGAGCTCTTATTATGGATAATCCTATAGAATACAAGTAGGATGGTTGAAATCAAGGAGAATGACATGTGTTCTTTGTGATCGTAAAGTACCTCTAAAATTAAAAGGGAAGTTCTACAAAACGACGGTTAGATACACTGTATTATATGGAACTGAATGTTGGGCTATGAAGCAAGCAAACAAACAAAAGATGAGAGTTGTAGAGATAAGAATGTTAAGGTAAATGTGTGGATATACGAGGATGGACGAGATAAAAAAAAAATATTAGAGAGAAAGTCGAAATTGTACCTTTGAGAGAAAACTCCGAGAGATGCGTTTAAGATGATATGAACATGTACTTAGGTGATCAATAAATACTACAGTTAGGCGTTGTGAGATAATGGCAAATACACGCATTAATCAAAGAAGAGGGAGACCAAAGAAAACTTGGTTAACAACGATAAAATAGGATAAAATCTATTTAAATATAGAAGATGATATAGTAGGAGGTTGAGTCTAATTGCATATAAGGATCCATATAATTGACCTCATTTAGTGGGATAAAGGCTTGGTTGTTGTTGTTTCTAAGACCTAATATAATACCATTAATTGGTGTTGGTAAGATAACATTCCTCAGAACTTACCTTATAAATCTTACACATCAAACCTTCCAAAGTATAAATTATATTTAATTATGATTATTGTTTCTCTCAAGAATAATCAAATGCTCATGTCTATTCCTAAAGTGAATAGTAATGATCATAGAAACAGAACATGCAGAAAAATCTAAAATTTAATATATTCATTTTATTCATTTTATTTACCAAATCAAAAATCTCAGTCTACACCTTTATATTCCTAAGACTTTGATTACATGTGCATTTAAATCTCACCAAGTGCAAGTTTTTAAGACATAAATATACCGTGAATAATTTCATCTAAGTTCTTCAAAAATTGTCTTTTGATTTGATCATTCAATGTTACTTTAATGGTGCATAAACACTTGTAATATTTTAGTATTTCATTTCTTAAAATCAATTTTAGCACAATAATTATATCCTCATATCTCTTAACTTCGCCAATTTTATGCTTATAATCCTTTTACATACTCCATTTCTATTTTTAATTTTTTAATACACAAAATTTAAAACCTGTGTTTATTTAATTATGCGGCTTTTTTCCAACTCATTTTGTTTCCTGCAAGTATATTATGCTACTTTTTACTAACAAAAGCATCTACTAAATCTAGTCTTTCCTTGAAAGTGTTTCTGCATTTCTAATCATGAAGTCATCATTAGCTTCATTAGTGGCATTGGTCCAAGACAATGCAAGAATCCTTACTCATTTTGAATCACGTCGTACCCTAATGTGATGGGTCAATCTTGGGCATCCAAACTCTAATGTGATGGGTCAGTATTGGGCAACCTCCTACCCAACCTTTTGCATATTGAGGTATTTCGTTTGTGAAGGTATATCATGTCACTTGATGATGATGATCTGTCTAAACGTAAATCTAAAGCCTTTTCATCCAGGCTTAAGATTGGAATTGAAGGTATTTTTTGATAGGGACTAATGTAATACCAATTTAATAGCATTACTTGTTCACAATGAGGCCAAGCATTTTACACCTTTGGTCAAATTTGTTGTTGGTCACCAGAGAAGGATTCTCTAGTAAGAAGAATTACAGAAGATGTATTTGTCTCAACTATTTCAACTGTGTTTCAGTCCACCATTGACCTCTATATAAAGTCATAGTTTATAGTACCCGAATCATTTAGATTGAAAAACTATCATTCCATAATGATGTATCCATAGATATACAGTTAACTAGCTGATCAGTTGTCTAATTATATAGTCAATTTTGCCTATTCACACTAAGTTCTCAAATGTTCAATATCTAAACATACAAGGGCAAAAGTAGCTGAAATAATAGATATTTGCACGCAAATAAAATTCTCAACTTCTACAAAGTTGATTTTGTCGGATCAGCCAATAAAAACTACTTATAAGAGAATAAATACATTCAGAACTAAATGAGTGTCAAGTATTGCATAACTAAACTAAGGGATTGTCCAAGAATTATATTACTGGCATTATCAAATCCCAAACCATAAATCAACTTAATCATTATAACAGTAATAAGACAAGATTGTTTGCACAAACAAGCAAGAAAATTTACCTTGACCTTGCAAAGGAAACTCAGAGTAATGCTTTGGGATTGGTCATCACGATTTTTAATTGACAGCAACTTCAGAGGATAAGATGATATAGGCCAGTCATAGGCTAACTTAATGAAAGCATCTATTCCTCCCACCAAATGTGCGATAACTGTGTCATCCCTGTCTGAGTGTTCAAAAGAATGTCTGCCAAGAATGGAAAACATCATTAGCGCGAAAGGGAAAAGAGAAAAAAAATATATGGAGAATAATTCCATGAACATAACACGCAATAAGTAAATACTACAGGCATTCTGAAATGTCCATACTAAATCACAGTTTTTAATTAGCTCTCCATCTTTCTTGGCTGATGAGGATCCATTGTTATATTAAAAAAATATATTATTAAAGGAAAGGGTATAGTTGTAAAATTTAGAACTTCTTGGACCTTTTCAAAAAATGTGCAATTAAAAAACAACAACCCAAACTTTTCTCCTCTCTCGTGACTTCGTATTTCCCAGCAGCCTTAACCTCTTTTTAATCTCCCAAAACCTAATCTTCCTCAAACCTCACCTTTTCTCACCCTCAATCGCTTTGTCGTCGCTATTGTTGCCACCATCGCCGCCCACACTACTGCCGCTCCGCCATTGGCACAATTAAACCTTCGATTTAGGCGGAGTTTTCTTGCTTGATCACCTTCGTGCATGATTAACATGCACCATTAGGTGGAGCTACTTCCTTTTTTTTCTTTCCCTGTAGCGTACAATAAACCATTCAAAGAGGGTGCAGATCCTCTTGCTTAATCTCGCTACAATAATAAGGCAGCTTGTGAACGGGGACAAGTTTGAAAAAAAATTAGTATCAATTCCCTACCTCCTTAGAATGATATAGCCACTATTGACTTGGACCATATTAGAGAAGCAATGTTATTCGTGTTATTCAGACTCAATGTTGGGTTCGGGGCTAGATTAATAAGAGACTATTCAAGGCCCCAGGTATAGCTTTCATTCAAAGAGAATATATGATGTGCTAATTCACTTAAGGAATGTCCCACTTAAGTTTGATTTTGATTCAATTCAAAGTACCTTTCCGCTTGATTAGGAAGTAGATTAAAAAAAATTATTTCAAATGTTGATTAATGTTACAAGTTAGCTTAGTGCTTATGATAATAAGAAAAATAATAATTTCATTATATCTGTTAGAAAATAATAAATTGTATGCTTCTATATATCTCTATTGTTTGATCATATCCTTTACATTTGCTTGTCCTTTTATACTCTTGTTGTTTTATCAAATTGTGGTACCCTATTAAAATTTATTAATGGTATTTACAATAGACAACCCAAAATTTAGAGATATCATAGGAGGAGAACCTAGGATAGTTCCCTTAAAGAGAACACAAACTCTTATAAGAATTTTATAATTTTGTTGAAGTAATTTTCTATAATTGAATAATATGAGAGAGCTTCGGCTTAGTGCTCGTAAGAAGTATGTAACTTCTCACCTAAATTAATAAAGAAATGAGTGTAACCTTTATTTCGTAGAACTTCGATTCTAAAGATATGAGATTATTTATACTTAATAAATAATTAAAATAATTATCTATAAATATAGAGCATTTGCTCTGCACTTTAAAAAGGACTTTCAAGTCTTTCTACATGTTCATAGGTTTTCCTTACTTGATGGATTGCGGGTCGTTCATCCTATTTTTATGTGACACCTCACGGGATAGATTGCGGGTTGTTCATCCTATTTTTATGTGAGGCACTTTCGAGTGGATTGTGAGTCGTCCACCCAATATATGTATGTATATGTGCATACACATGATGTATTTTCGTATTGGGTTGATTGTGGGTCATTCACTCCATGTATATATGATACATCTCTTTCAGGTGGATTTAGGGTCGTTCACCTTATCTATGTATGTATAGGTGCATACATTCAATGCATTTCGTTACGAGCGGATTGCGAGTCGATAACTCTCATATACGATGCATTCTTTTCAGGTGGGTTGCAGGTCACTCACCTTTACTTTTACATTTATATATATGATGTATTAGTGTTAGGTGGATTGCAGGTCATTCACCTTTACGTTTATGACACATCTTTGATAGGTGTATTGCATGTCGTTCACCTACTTAATAAATTATATTATTTTTGAATAAAGTAAGACTATAATGGGTATAATGTTGAAAACAAGAAATTAAGTATTTCTGATGAAATTAATTAAGAAAAGGATAAAAGACGAATGACGAGAAAGAGGTATAATCAGATGGTGCTTAATATATAAATTATCTCTTATGTTGTTGACCTCGTTGATTATATTTTCATGCACATTTGTCCTTTCTCCACTTTATACTTTGTGTTCACTCTCCTTTTCCTATGACCTCCAGATTCGTAGACTTGAGGCGATTTTCAAGGTTTGGTCAATATTATGGATGGTTGCTTAGAGATACTCAACGATAGTTATGGGGATGGTTTCTACAGAGTCTATCCATTCTATTTTCTTTCTTGCATAGTTGTTTACTTATGCATTTTGTTATTTTGTTATTTTCTATTTTATTGTTCTGTTAGTCATGTCATAGTAGAGTCCATATTTTGGGACAAACATTTTGTTAACATTCTTCTACATCATTAAATATAGTGTTGCAAATTCATGATTGTACAGCCTGGTATATCCTTCTTAGGTATTATTTATGGTTTTATATGCAGGGATGAATTTGTCCGAGTAGGAGGGCTATCTCTCATATAGGGATGGAAGTCTCCGGGTCGTGACATCCATATAATGCTATATTCTCCTCCCAGAGTTAATTATTAAACATGGCTTCTTTATGTATTTGAATTTCCAATTTAGTATTAGATGTCAAACGTAATAAGTGGTACACTTACAGTTGATTAAAATAGGAATTTTGTGAGGATTCTCCCCTCGCATGACCCCAATTAGGAAATGAGTGTCCATGAAAGGAGCAGCATCACCCTCATATCCCGACACTTTAATACTAGGATACATGGTGTCCAATCAACTCCTTGAGGAGCAAACCAACTTATTAAGTCAAATGCAAGGGTTTTGGCCACTAAGATCAAGTTACTCAACTCGAACTTTGAACACATTCAACATCCATGAAACTCATCAACTAGCCTTGTACTACCTAGTAAGCAAGTTGTGAGTGTCATTCAACCAAGACAACTCTATTAATGAAAGAAAAGTATGACTCAAACGGTGCTACAAAGGCATATTGCAACTAATTTTTGTTCAAAATTTGAACCAAGCCAAGATTCAATTTAAACCATATACTCATTTCCATTATATGGTATATCCAACATCCCCCACCCCCGAGCCTTTAGGTTCTCCAATTCAAATGGATAAAGTTTTGGGCTCATCTTGCTTCCATCTCCTTCAAATTTGTTAGGTGGTCATAATCCAAAATAAATCAATCTATTTTCCCTTTATTTCGATGTTAGATTGAGTAATGAGTATCAAGGCTCAGAGTATCATAGCTATATTTCACAAAAATGCATGATGAGATGCAGATTATACAGTGATACATAGCCCTCTGCCCACCTATGGTCATCAAAATGAATGGAAAACAACCAAATGTCACACTAATGTCACAATTGTTGGATGCCAAATGCTGAACTAGATTACTTGGACTTGGGCGGAGTATCCATTGTATATATAGATTCAAGTGTCACATGTGTGATTTGTTCAATGGCAAGACTCGGTGAAAAAGGATCCAAATTTTAAAACATAAGTTTGAGACACGACAAATATAAATTAATATTATTATAGTATAACCAAAATTAAACTATTAATTGTTAGTTAAGGGATTATAGATGTTAATTAGGGGAATTTAATAGAAATTAGAATTAACACATGTGGATTGGAGGGTTTAGGGAATGACTTTGAGGATTCAAACTTGATTTATATTCAATATCAGATTTTTTACCCAATAGATGGTTGGATAATGTTCAGATAAAGACGAGTTTGACTTAGACTCAAACCAAGCACAAACCATAACCAAATAACTGTTTTATAGCTGTACCAACAGTGAACCATACAATTCATATTGGAAAATGTTTTAGTCTTTTTCTCGTGGTTTCTCCCCCTCGATCCCCTCAAGCAAAAAATCATATTCTCTTAAACCTTTCTCGCCCACTCTCCTGATTGCAATCCAACCAGACTCCTCCAACAGTGGCAAGCAACTCACAATATAATTTTATCTTCCTCATCAAAGTAAGTATCCTCCTCGCCAACAATTCATCTTTGTCTTCTTTTTCTACTTCCTTTTTCCCCACCTCCAACACACTCAATTTCCTTCTAAGAAAGAGTCCAAGATGTTAAGCTTATTTTTGTACTTGTACCCATGTCGTGTCTTGTTGACATGGTAACATAAACGGGAGGAGAGATAAATCTTGAGTAATGAAGATGTTTGCATGTCCATCCATACTAAAATTGACCGAGTTTTCCAAAAAAAACCTTTCAAGTGTCATACGCCCTTAAATGTCCCATAAACATATGTGTTGGCCTAGAAAATAAGTAAATTCTAAATCCTACAGTATGATTAAGGACCATTACAACATCAAGTACCAAATAAGTAGGCAACAGCCTCCTTGTTTGCAAAATAGAAGTGGCCATCATATGCCTCTTATTTGCAGTTTTCCTAAGGTGTTGCCAATCACAAATCTTCTAACTCTCTATCCTTACATCAACTTTCACCAACATGGTGCATGTTTGTGTTGATGTGCTACAATTGTCTTCCATCATATTTATAATGGATTCTTCAAGTTAACACCCTTAAAATTCTTCCGTCCAAACACCAAGCAAAATATTTAACAAAAGTCCACCAAGATTTTGATTGTGCACTCTGAAGTTCCTTGATTCCTCAAATGAGAAGTTGTAGAAAACTTTGGCAACTTTTGTGATGCCGCCATCTTGACCTTCTTATGCAAGAAAAAGTAGGAAGTTTTAATTTTTATAACGTTTTAAAAAATTTTAGAACTTAAAAGGATTTTTATTAGTTATAGTAAACATAAGTAAAATTAATTTTTGCTTACAAGAGTATATTTTTTTAGGGATAGGTTATATATATACAATTCATTGGGATTAGACTATTTATTTTCGAGTAGGCTATTGTTGGGGCCTAATTTGTCATCTTTGTGAGTTTTGGTTCTCCCAGTGTTACATCACCTATTCAAAGAGTCTACTTCCTTGCATTGCTTGCACTTCACATTGAGTCAATCTGCAAACTTTGTTTATGCATCCATATCGCGATAAGCAACAGGAACTTCCCTTTATAATTTCCCTTGCTTTGTTTCCACTTGCACAACTCCTTTCATAGATGTTGATATCTCTATTCTAGCACTGTCAATATGTGGTTGGGGCTGGTTCAAAGTATACTGACAAGCCATCTCTTTCTGTATCTTCAATCCTGCAAGATTGACTCTTAACATGTACAGCAACCTTTGTTTTGTCACGACTCCTGACTTTAACTTTTTGCTTAAGGAATTTGCCATTTGACCAAACCCCTGATGAATGATCCTTCCTATTCTGCAAGGGCTTCGCCTCTAAAGATCAGTTGCTCAATTTGAACTTTGACCACACTCTAGGCCCATGAAACTTCCTAATTGTCCTCATACCCAAACATTTTGACTTGCAAAAGACCACATTTTGTGACCATGAATTTTCATGACTGACCTTGCACAGAAACAATTCACCTTGCAAGCAAATCATGGGTTATCCTTGTACTGAGAGAGAAATTTGTAAAGAGCAAAGTTTTTTAATAAGAGGAAAAGTTCAATGGTTTGTGGAACATTCCACAAACCAGAACCCTCATAATAGTATAAAGTCAGAAAGATATCTATCCAAACCTTGTACTGTGGGGAGTTTCTAGGAGCTGAAACAAAAGATTTTTGAGCTCCTGCTTCGCCACTTAAAATGTTTGCCAATACATTGTGCAAAAAAAGAGAGAAATTCTCCTTGGTTTTGCCTAAGTGCTTGTTGCGAGTGCTAATTGTACAGTCTGGCCTGCAACTATTCCACCCATTTGCCACCATCAAAATGCATTGAAAGCAACCAAAAATATCATTGAGGTTGCTTGCCCAAATCATGGATGCATGTGTTCATTTGCATAGGCAGCAAGGGTTATTTTGAGTCCTGACACAAACTTACAAGTGTCATGACTACATCCATTGAAAGGGTTCAATAAGTAGTGAGGGTGTCCTAAAGCAATCATATATTGTATGAATAGCCAATATGTGATTGCACTATTGAAGGGGAGCCTTGGCGCAATGGCAAAGTTGTTGCCGTGTGACCTAGTGGTCACAAGTTCGAGTCACGAAAATAATCTCTTGCAATGCAGGATAAGACTGTATATAATACTCTTCCGGGACCTTGCATTGGAGGGAGCTTCATGCACTGAACTGTCCTTTTTTTTTTTTTTTAACTCTTGCTCATTTGTAGTTGTAATAAAAAATCATAAGTACCAGATAATACTAATATATATCAGTAGCACTACTCAATGTGTCTGATCAAAGAATGTCAACACTAAACATCTGCAATACAGATAGACCACCAATCCACACTATACTATAGAATAGCAGTAGATATTCTCACACTTATAAGAATTCTGATACTTAAACATGTATGCGCATTTTTATACTTCAACAAGTATGCATGTGAAGTTACTGGTGAACAAAACATTGGACATGGTTTGCAATGAGAAATATGGTAGTGTCTATGAAAATCTCACACGGGACCATGCAACAGCTTCCAGACTTCAGATTATCATGCCTATTGCATGCGAGAACTTATATAGCATCTACTTAGCATCAACAGGAATTTCACACAAGGCGAGTATAATTAGTCCTTAAACTTGAGACTATTATACCCATCAAAAGGACCGGCATATTTTTTAAGCTTCTAGGGTGGGGCCTACACAAAGGGTTGTATATACACTCATTGTTATAAATGGTTTATTCAGATAGCAAATGACAATATGAAGTAGACTGAAGAATAGATATGATCCTATGTCCTATACGGCTATACCACATCATAACATGGGATGATAAGAGGCATGAATTTCATGGAAATCTTCATTGTGAAAGACTTTAGGATCAAGATGATTTTCTAGAATAATGGATAGTCATGATGTCTTATTAGAGGTCACTCATAACTTACGTACATAACCCAATGAAAAGGATTTTCATGTGGAACGAAAAAGTTTAATCACTTATGATATACTACGAACAATTACAGAAGGTTACTGAGTCATACACAAGGTATGAATTTCTAGCACTCTGTTGAGCATTGTTGTATAGTAGCAATCGAAAGGAGGGATTTTAATTAACTCCAACTAAATAATTAAATAGACTAATTAAATTTGAGTGATTTAATTGTAATAGGTTAATTTATCAAATTAAACTATCAAGGACTAAATTAAAAAATCAATTAAAAGTTGATTGGGTTCTTCAATTAGAGAAAATTTGATTATACAATTAAGGCCCAATTAAGTTTATATATTGGCCAATTTGTAGAAATCTTAAAATTGGAATTGGATTCCAATGGGATTATTTCATGTGTTATGGATTGGTTAAGAGTTAGGAAGATAGGATCTAACTTAATCTTTTTGTAGCCCCCCCCCCCCCCAATGGAGTTGATCTAACTTGAAATTAGGTGGTAGGTTACCCATTTGGCCAATCGTTGCTTTATGTCTACATTAGTAGAATTTTTCACTCCTCATGCTTCGTTTCAAGAATTGATTGAAAACCCTCCCACATGATCGTTCAAGAATTGACAAGATGATATCATCTCTATTGGTGATCAAGGGAAACATATCACGTGGACGACCTAGAGTTAGGACATTTGGATAGCTTGAATTCAAAAGGTAGGCATATGCCTTCTCTTCTGGCCTGCACGTAGGCTCAAATACGGCAAATAAAAATTTTAAATTTCTGTTGCACCTCCATTACAAGCCTAGCAATCCTAACACACTAAAATAATAAAAAATGAATTTTAACCAGAAATGGTAGATGCCCTAGTTAGATGTGGATCTATTAACGTCAAATTAATTGCTAAACTAATTTGAATTAACACACTCATATGAATTGTGGGGAAAAAAAATGTAACCATTTGGAATTTACCAGAGCTTGTGTATAATTTATATAATTAAAACTTGTATTTTTACAATAAGTGATCCAATACAGACACATGGTAGGTTGTTTGATTGTTATACATGAAATTAAAGCATATGATGATCAGGTAGCAAAATGGAAGAAAAAAAGAACATACCTTGATTTGTTAGCATCTATTACCAATAAGCGGCGAAGCATGAACAAAATAATACGATGTTGAACTTGTATTATTAACCATCTCAAGGATGACACTGTTGATGCAACCAAATTTCTACATCATCACATGAACATGTTACATTAGAAGAGAATTTTAGAAAAAGAAATTTCAATTAAAAAGGAATAAAAGTTACATGTGCATGGAACAAGACAAACTTTAAGCTAATTCTAGCAAATTGTAAGCCCAGAAATATGTAATAAAAGATAGTAAGAACAAAGAAATCTTAAAAGTTTTTCACCAAAAGACTGATATTCCTACATAAGCATGTTATCAGAAACAGGCAAAGCATATCATATAAAGAAAGACATACATGTAACGATACATACAAAAATTATAGAGTATTACCAAATACACAAGTCATGAAATTGGTTACATGAAACTTATAACAGCTTTGAATTATAAGCATGTGTATCATAATTATCATCAAGCCATACTTATTTCAACCATTTGGGCTTAGCTACATATTTTAGTATTCTATTGAACACTATGCAAGACCAGATCATTACTAATATTCAATTAATTTTTTTAAAAAAAATATTATATTAGGTAGACTTTCTTTTGATCTCCCTCTACCTTTTTCTCTTCAACCTTTCACACACCAACTCTAATTGATTCAACTCTTTATAACTAGTAAAATTTAATAACCAACTTTGAAAAAGCTCAAACCATTTTTAACTTATTTTCTCTCGTTTTATCATATGTTAAAGCTATACCTAACTGCTCATTGTTACATCTTTTCTATTATTCTCACACACCCATCATAGCATTTTCATCTTTGTACCTAATTGCTCATTGATTCCTAATAAACCAACACTATCATTTATAAAGATTCCTGAAGCCTCTCTCGATTTTACCCACCCATTCTCTATCCTTATTCCCTCATTCTTTTTCATATCACAAAAACTACATTTCATATATTCAATTTTACTTCTTTTAAAACTTTTAATTCCCAAAGATTTTCTCCATAATTTATTTTCACATTTAATCTATTTACACCTTCATTAATTAGCACAATATCGTCCAATGAGATTTAATGTACCATACTTTCGTAATTCAAATTTCAAATTCCATTTTTGTTAACAAAAATAAGTTCAAGAACAATCATAAATCAGCTTCAACAATTGTAAAGGAGAGAGAATTGAATAAAATCAAAAGTAGGAAAAAAAAAGTGCAATGGTCATGATCAATAGATCGGAATTTAGTATATAGAGAAAGATTGCTATCTTTGTAAGAGGTTTGGACACTGTAGCAGCAACAAGCCAACAACGACCCAAATATCAGCTAAGAAAATTCTTATGCAACAAGCACAGTGATAGATTAACCAGTGGCACCAATTAAGAAGATTTGTTTCAAAAGCTATTGCTATAGTGCTTTAGTGCTTGTTTTCTTTGTCCTAGCTTGGTGGGTGGTGGGGAAGGAAAAAACATATGTGATTTAGACTAAAGTTATAGATGAATAGTTGTAACTAATGAATTGTGGGCTTATGGAGTCACCTTATAGGAGTTGAGTAGGTGGAGGGAACTTCGTGAACTTCTTTAGCAATTAGCTATCTCTTATGGAAGTTATATTCATGGTAGCAACTACTAGTTGTGGCTTGTATAGCTAACAAGAGAGTTTGAATTTAACAACTTAAATTTGGAGGACCAAAGTTTTAAAGATATGGAGGATGTTATATATTGAGGATTAATTATGGACTACTGGCACTAATGAAGTTAATTGAGGGCAATTAGCATTATATATGGTTGAATTGTTAGTATTTGGACTGATTCAGTGGTATTTGTATCTAATTTAGGATTTATTAGAGTTAAGTTTGCCAATTGAGAGTTGTATTAGGTAAGAATTGATTTTGGTTTACCTTGGGTTCAAACTAGGCTTAAATTGAACTTGATTCACAGATTTATTACTTGAAACTATGTTAAACTGGATTGATTGAGTCAATTTGATTCAGTCGATCTGGTAAGTTGGTATTATTACCTTAAAACACATTGTCACATATCCTGCATGAATGTCACCGTCCTCTCCTCACTGACAAGCCCCTTATTGCAGCCCTCCCTTCATTACTCATGAGTCCTTTCTCACCCGTAACTTGC
Organism: Hedychium gardnerianum; assembly: GCA_038050645.1. NCBI lineage: Eukaryota > Viridiplantae > Streptophyta > Magnoliopsida > Zingiberales > Zingiberaceae > Hedychium > Hedychium gardnerianum. The sequence goes on along the minus strand of JBBUKS010000104.1, from coordinate 9,385,365 downwards.
CAATGCTCCTATAGTCCGCCAACATCACCGGTCACCCACAACACTATTTCTGACAATCCCCTTCTCTTTGCATGGACAATACCCCTAGGGTCACTACACTACCCACAATACTATCTCTACTATCTCTTATAATCTCTTCTCTTTGTATGGACAATTCCCTAGGGTTATTGTACCACCTACAAGCAACCCTGTTGAGTGGCATCATCCTGTTGTGCCTGTCGCTTGTAGCTAATCTCGCCATCAAGAGAGTCCCCCATCTTAGACAGAATAAGCCCTACCCTCCCCTCTTTCCCCCTCATGCATCACCTGAGCAAAAAAATCTCCTTCCCCTTTCTATCACGCCTTACAACTCAAGTTATTATGTGAGCTTTGAGTTTTTGTGTGATTTGTCATTATAAAACTGATTTTTTTTCCTCTCATTATTCCTCATTTCTAGCAGTCTTAAGTGAGTAACAATTATCCATCACAGCAAGGAAGTGCTATTCTTCCATTTACAGCAGATCTGGGCTTTATTGGTGAATCACAGTACATATAGATAGGTTCATCTTCCCTTTTCTTCAAACAAGGTAAAACCATAAGGAGGGTTGATTGAAAGGATAGGGAGTGTTGGACTGCAGGTTGTACATGAAGGTGTGGTGTGAGGATTGAGCTATTGTGGTTGTGGCTATAATATTGTGAAATGCATACAGGGTGTCCAGTTGAAGAATACACTTAGTTGAGGAATGATGATGCATCAAGCATTAATTTTAAGAGTGCTATTTGGGCTAAAAAGGGAGAAATTTGGGCAATGGTTGGTGTGGGAGTTATGATTTTAAGAAAATTGTGATTTAGCATTAATAGGTGACACGGAGAGAATTTGATAGTCTAATGGTCATATCATGGAGATTGAATTGCTAATTTGATTTGGTTGAAAGTCACTTGAGTGAGGAAAGTCACTTGAGTGAGGAAAGAGTTGAGTTCTATATACTGATCCTTACAGAAAACTCCAAGTTATATTGTTGACTCTTTTGTTTATCTTGCTCGTGATATCTATTTCATAATGGTTTCCCTTGATTATACATCATTTTCACTTTTATATATGCACGTTATTTATGCATAACATATGTAGCATTTTATATAAAGGTCATATAGTTCTAATATGCAGTAATCTAGGAGAAATTTAGTCATTCTTGATGTATAGCATAATGTAGTTCATTATTGATGCTAATGTTGGTATATATTGAGAATAGCAGATAGTTAGATTCTTTAGTTTAGTTAGGCTAGGACATGGTGAACATAACACATAGCATTTAATTATTCTTCATGTATAGCATAATGTAGTTCTTTATTGATGCTAATGTTGCTAGCAAAGGGTTAGATTCCATATTTTAGCTTAGAACATGGAAAACAGAAGGCAAGACATAACATAGCAATAGTTGAATTGCTAGTGCATCATTAGTCACTTGTTGAGGTTGGGATACTTATGAATGATGACTCTTGTGGTTAAGGCCTTCGAGTTATTAGATGATTTGGATTATCATTTTTATCCTCAATCATATGTTAGCCATGCCAGCAAGGATGAGCTTGGGCTAACTTTGGGAGTCATATCTGTGAAGGGTATGCACATGATGCACACTCTCTATCACAACACTGGAGGTCACGAGAGAGTTTTTTTTAATATCTAGTGGGTCAAAATCAATTTCTGCTAAGAGGATTATTTACAACAATCCGCACAGTTTTGCAAAATTTTCAATTTTTCTTTGTTATTCATGTCCCATTTAGCGTCGATCCCACCTAATGGGATAAGACTTGGTGGTTGTTGTTGTTGTATTCATGTCCCATTTAGTTTATATTGTGTTGAAGCTATAATTTTTTTATAGTCATGTTTCACTTTGCTTATATTTATGATTCTATAAGAATTTGATAATGGATATATTTATGCAGTCTGAATTTTTACTTAAGAATCTCAGTATAATTTAGTGAATGTTGCTGTTAATATTAAAATATTTTTTATGATTTGTATTATGGTTGGCTGGCATAGCATGTGCTAAAGGGATTGTTGAATAGTCTTCATGGATTCCATTCCATACTAATGGCACAGAAACTACTTGGGGTGTCACATATTCATATGCAAAAATTTCACCCAAGTGTTCTCAAGTAGCCCTAATAACCAGAGCCATGTTGCTTAAGAACCCTTTGTTTTATGCAAGATGTATTATAGAAGCAACTTTAAAGCCTGTAACAACTTAAAGTCAGCCCTTTGTGGGAAGAACCGTAAGGATAGGTTTGACTCATATGGTCTCACATCATGTCTCGGATGTTAAGCTAATGGAGCATCCATCCAAGTACAATGAGCATGGTCTCAATTCATTAAATATTGAGTACTTTTCTCTATTTTGAAGTTTTTACACAAATTCTATATATGTTTAGATGAAGTGTAAAAACATATTCAAGACAAATTAAACAGTTGTGTGTTGATCCACACAAAGTGTAGGTATGGTATCCACACAAGAATGAGTATTGACACTGGACCATTGAAATCAACACTGCTCCAACCAATTAGTTCTGGCAAATAAAAGAAATTTTAGTTTGGCAAAATAAACTGGTGCCTATTCAGCTACTTATGCTCATGGCACCATTTTGAAAAAAAAAGAAATTGACAGGAGATACCTGGATGATTTGATTGTATCAACTATTCCTTCAATACAAACATCACCAGGGAAGATCTGGAAACCCACAAAATGGAAGAATTATTAGCATGAAAATAATAAGGATTATAATGCTATGTTCAGAGATCATTGATCTAATTCAATTCATATAGTATATGACGTGACTGTTATAAGGATAATTATTGATTATGAAATAGCTCATTGCTCCACCAAAATGTTAGTGTTGCTAATAATGGATTAGGCAAAGATCTCACATATAAAACATCAATTTCAAAACAACCATATCAAATCATTATATAGATTCACATATTATAGCATAAGATTTTAAAAAGCATATGCATGTGGTAAGTGATCGCGCCACTCAATAATGTAAATGTAGTATGCGGATGCATAAGCAATCAACATTTTTAACAGCATTAATTATAGTAACAATAATGTATAAGATAATGCCAAAAAATGTGTTTATATCTTATATTTCATATGCAATTTATTAAAATTATTAACCTAGGCACTCAAATATAAATAAAATTTTACAATCTATCTTAATCATCAAAACAATTCATTATCACATAAAATAGTTTCCTTATCAATATAAGTAATTCATATAATTCAAAGCATATAACATATAATCTCATATCAACCAATCAACACAAATTGTTCCAAAGAAAAGTTACCTATTAATGGAAGCGATACATAGACTATGTTTGTTTGAACATGACTTGGATGTTTACAAGCTAGGATAGGTTTGAGCCTGCATAACTTTTGGGCAATCAAAACACATGCAATGTGGTCCCTCATTTGATAAGCCTATACAATTGTATATCAGTGGCTATGCGGAGACTTTTAAAATAATGAGCATATAATATAAGTCATTAAGAATATTTTTTGAAGAAAAATAGTTAAGTTTGATGAACTAGTGTTTAAATTCAATTAAGGGAACCTGGTGCTCTACCAGAGATATTGATATTCAGATATTTGGCCTCTTGCCAGAGATCTAGAGCATAAAAGGATTGTCTTTTAAATTAATTGGAAAATAAAAAGAACAATGCAGTAAGCTCAGCCTTAACAGAGTTAGAGTTTGTAATTGGATAACAACCAAGTTAAGCATAACAAAGGCATTAACAATCCTTGACATGAAAACAGATTTATCATTCCTGAAGAAAGCAATCACGATATTATTTCACCTTCCAGACTTGTCCAATAATTATACTTTGAATTATTAGTCTAATTGTTTTCATTATTTGTAGTAGTGCTAAGTAGTGTTGTTAGGCACTCTAAGGTGCTAAGGTTCCAGTGGTCTTGACGCTAGGGGCTAACCTAAGTGCTTGGTCAAGCAAATCAAAGCACATAGCATCATAAAGTACATATACAGCTTTGTTGATCTTATAAGACAAGTTTATTATCAAAGCATATGTTATGACTCGTATACAACCATGCTTTTTATTTGACTTTTGGTGCCATTGCATCAAAACATCACTTCTTAGTGAAAATGTAATCACATAATTTCTTTAAAATAGAATGAAGAAACATATTGGTTGCTTTGGCTACATTGAAGTAGCTACTTAGTAATCAAAAGGGTATGACACCAAGTTAGTTGAATAAGTCAAACTAAACCGATAAATTGGTTTTGGGAATCAAGTTGAAATTGGGTTGGATTCAGAATGAATCCATCAAGTAGACACGGCAACTAAACCAGGTTATCCCCATTTAGAAATTTGGTTTACTCCTAAATCAATCAAAACAAATCCACGCATCTCTCATCCTCACTTGACATTCACCCTTCTCTCGATCTCTTTGCAAGACACACAACACAGTCATTGCAATCTACCCCAATTGATTGTCAAACACCCTTTCCCTCCGACTTCTCCCCCTTCATCTCCTTTCCCCTTCTTCCTCTCCTCTCTTTCTTGTTGTTTTACCACCTAAAGTCGTTGAAGAATCAAGTAACCATTGTCAATCATATCTCCCCTTCTTTTCCTCTCTTCTTTCTCTCCTTCCTTTCTCCTTCTTGATTTGTTGTCGCGCCCACCACTTAAAGTCGAAAAGAAACAAAGCCAACCTTCCCTTTCCTCTCCCTCTCTCTCCCATGTCTTGCGCCTAAGATCCCATTGTCATTATTGTTCGGAGGTGAGCAAATGCCACAATCAATTCCTCTTCTTTTCCCTCTTTCTTTCTTCTTTCCTACAATCTAGAGCAAATTCACCTTATTGTTTGTTGCTTTACGTCAGAAGCATTGATGCAACAAGGTCTTGCCTCACAAGTCAGTCGAATAAAAGTTAAGAATTTGGGTGAGAAATTATATTGTAGATAATAGGATATGATTATTTATTTTGGATTAATCATATAACTTGTTATCTAAGCCGAATTGGCTCAGCCTAGGTTGTTTTGACAATCGAGAAGAATTAGCGGGGAAAACATGTATTTCCATTTATTTTTACTTTAGGGTTGTTTTAATGTCATGTGGATATATTTAGTTTAAGATGAGAAAATAATGGTTGGGTGTCAGTAGTGGGAGCCAAGTTGTGTAATTAGTGCATAATGAGGTAATAGATCAAAAATTGGATCCATCAACCATGGTTTTTACTTAAGTTGTATATTTTTATGTTATTATCATTATTAGAGATTTATCTTGAATTTTTTGAGTTATTTTTATATTATATATGTAGATGCTAGTTCAAGTGTAGCACACTCATTTTTAGATCCATGAATCCATATTTGTTATATATTAAGGTGGGTAAATGTATTTTATATGTTCCTTGTGCATGAAAAAATATATAAAAATAAAGTATATATATACTTTTATAACTGTTGAAAAAGAGGTTAATATGACCTTTAAAATAGTGAAATGGGTTGTAAAAAGAGCTAAACTATTGGGGTCTTAAATCAATGATAATCTTTTCAAGTTATACACATATGGGATATGTGAGTCATTATATAGGGCTTAACATGGGAAGGGTTTGTTTTCAAAATTAAAAGTTGATACTATGGTTATTCTTCAGTTAAATGTTATACATATGTGGGATATGTGGGTCATTATATAGAAATTAACATGGGAAGGACTTATTTTCAAAATTAAAAGTTGATACTTTAGTCATTCTTAAGTTGATAGATATCATTAGAATGCTTCACTTTCCATGCTACTTGTTGGCTTATATTGATATTTGTACACACTTAAAGTAGCACAACTTTTATTAAAAGGTTGATTTAGATTAGTAGTTCAAAGTGACCTATAAGATGTAAATCCAGAATAAAATAATTGTAACGTAAAGATTTAAAGTAAAATAATAATATTTTAAATGGAGAAATTAAATACTAAAATGTGAAATCTGTTAGCCTAGTCTTATACTAGAGAGTACTTAACCACCTACATGAAGTTGTTATAGCGAGCAGGACTGCCTGCGCTCAGTATTTATTTGCGTAAGGGTGATATATTATTATATACTACTGGTGAGGACTTTATCTCATATGTCAAGTTACGTTATTATACTTTAAGGACATTGACTCCAGTAATTCACTTCTTAGTGGATTTATTAGTGATAGACTTATTAAAAATAGATTTATAAGTGGTGACTAAAAGATGATAATTAAAAATATATCAACTTGCAATAAAAGATGGTGATAAACAAGAGGAACAATTGGAAATTTTAATTGATGATAAATAAGTAAAATGAAAATAAGAGTTATATATAGAGAGATAGAGACTAAAGTTCTCCAAAAAAAAACTTAAAAGTTATAGTATAAAATGTAATTTATCCTCATTAAATTTATACACATGTTTCCTCTTTTACCCACTAGTAATTTGTGCTCACTATTTTTCCTTAGCCTCCAATTTATGCAGGTAAAGGTGATTTTTAGAGTAACATTTGGTTTCAGTCAATACATAGAGTTACTTGAAGATCCTAAATATGCTAATTTTGGATTTGATTTTATTCTTGCACTTTTGATTTTGTTCATATAACTTATTGAATTGTATGTATTTGTTGTATCTTTTGTATAAAAAATGAATATACTGTTGGAACTTTCAGCCCACAAGTGGTCCGTGCGACCATGATTTTTTATGTTAAGGCAAAAAGTTTAAGTTAGATTTTGCATGTGTATGTATTTGTTGTATCTACATTATAAAAAATGAATATACTATTGAAACTTCCAGCCCACGAGTGGTCTTGTGCGACCACGATTTTTGATGTTTGGGTAAAGAGTTTAAATTAGATCTTATGCATGTTTGAATTATGTGTTTAAGTGTGCATGGACTTAGGTATACACACATGGAATACCCAATAGCTCAAGATTAGTGGAAAATCGAAGAAAGGTGGTACAGGACACCCGAGGGACTACAGAACGAGAAACATCAAAAGTATCTATGTTTGGGAAGCAGAGTATGCAAGTCGAGAGAGAACGATAGCACACGAAGGGAGTCAGGCATCTGAAGGACAAAAAGCTTGGCGGAAGAATGCTAAAGACGCACTAAGTAAGCAAAGAAGGAGGGCACGGGAAGGAAACCAGAGAGATCAATGCATCTGAGGGACAAGAAGGTTGATTAAGAGGTCTCTTAGTGAAAGGCAATTGCTAGTGAGCTAAGATTCGAGTGAAAATGACTTAAGCGTGGGTAGAATTCAACTTAGGCGAACTCTACATTAGATGGGCCAAAGTCAAACTATAAACCCGAGTCGACTAAGGGGCAATTGACTAGAACAATCAAACATGAAATTGTATATTTGTTTTTGATTAAGCAGTCGATTAAAAAACATTTTGCATCATATTTCCGTTGGATCAGTCGACTATTGTTTGTGATCAATCGACTAATACAAGAGTTATTCAAGAAATCGAAGGAATAGGTCATGAGTAGTAGGATTTGGTCAAGACCAACCGACTAATGAACCTTGTATGAAGCAATTGTCGTAGGAATTGGACGCGAGCTATAGGAATCGATTGTATCAGTCGACTAATGGTGATATATTAGTCAACTGATGGGTACCACATCTACAACATCGTGCCAACAAAGCAATTCGTAAAAGGAAGCTTTAAAAAGGGTCCAGAGGCGACAAATAACAACAATAGTACTTATTCTTTGTATTACTGTCATATTCTATTGTGTGTTTCCTTATTGTATGCTTTCTTGTTCTCTAGTGTATGCCTCTTATACTTCCATTGGCACTCTTGTAAGAGGTTTCTCCACCTCTAGTAACTTACCGAAGAGAAGAAAGATAGAGGATTCTGGAAGTGATCAACCAAAGGATCATAAGTCGTAAACTAAGAGCCTAGGGGTTGCACGTTAAATCACTTGTGTCATTGTGTGTGGTATGTGTGTGCTTTCTTTATATTGTTTTTGTTGTTGTGCTATTGTGGCCTTGCTAGGATCGCAGCAAAAGAAAGGATCAATTTTATTTGCATGCACATTCTTCACTCCCTCCTCCTCTAGTGCTCATGTTCACCTCACTATCACCACGATCCAACAAATGATATCTGAGTGTTTAACTATATTTCGAGCAACAAGGTAATAGAGGCACAGTCATCTAATACCAATAAATAGTATTAGAGCGGAGGACACCCAGAAGGACTAATTGTTAACTAAGCAATAGATTTTTAGGTGAAGGAATCCGGAGCATCATGGCCAGAACAAGCATTTAAGTGCAAAAATTCAAGAGAGAATTCTCAATGAGGAAATGAAGGATGAAGGTATTCTTCAAAACATGATTTTGAAATTATACCTTTTACAAAACATGGTTTTTAGATACACAAGGATTTGGATAAAGAAGAATTGGAAGAGCACCGATGGACCAAGAAGCAAAAGGATGAGTTTGTGGCTAACAATAAGGCTAAATATCATATATTAAGTATTCTTCCTGTAGAGGAAATTAACAAGATCGAAGCACATCAATCTGCAAAAGATCTATAGGAAAAGTTGATAGAACTTCACGAAGGCACCGCGAAGGCAAAATTAGCCAAATAGGACCTCCTACGAACTCAAATTAGCAACGTGAGATTAGAAAAAAAAAACAAAGAGAGAAACAGTGGCAAAACTCCATGTAAATCTCAAGGAACTAATCACAGGTTTGAAAAGCCCCGGAGACATATTAAGGAGTGCAATAAATGTCTTTCCCAAAACACATAAGTGGGTCTCCAGATTTGTTTTAAATATCAAAACATCTCGAGGTAATTTAGAGGATTTTTTTCTCAACCCTGGAATTATACAAGTCGGGCATTGCAAGGGCATTGCAAGGCTACCAGATAGAGAGGAAATTTACAAGAGAGATAATCTAGCCTTGCCTACAACTCAAAAGGAATCCCAATTAGATTCTTCCTCAATAAAGAGCAATGAAGAAGCCTTTCTGGTAAGAAAAATGAAAAGAATTTTGATTCTGGTAAGAAAAATGACAAGAATTTTGAAGAATTATAATTTTAACATGCAACAAACAAAGAAACTATAGTGAGGAAGAAAAAGGGCGAAGAAAGGTAAGTATTTTCATTGTCATGAAAAAGGCCATATAAAGGACCAATGCCTAAAGCTGAAAAAGAAGGGAAAAGACAACGTCAAAGCAAAATCCAAGGTGCACAATCTGAAAGCAACTTGGGATGATACTACATCCTCATGAGAAGCATCAGATGGAGGGATACATCACAAGGTCAGTATTGCTTTCATGGCAATCAATGATGGAACAGGTGACAACTAAGAAAGCCATATGAGCCTTTCTGAAGAGGGAGCTACTCCCTATGAGTCAGACGGCACAGAAAGTGAGGTAACAAATCTACCTTTAGAAAAATTGTACGATGCAATTAAATTTTTGTCTAAATCTTTACACAAAAGTTAAAGTAAATATCTAGACATGAAAGAAGTTAATAGGCTCATTTGTATCTAAATTAGAAATTCATGCCCTAGAAATGATCTTGAGAAATTAGAGGCTAAAGACCTAGGGCAAAGGTAAGAACTCTTAAGGTAGTCTTAGAAAAAAATTCTATTGGATTAAAAAATTTAAATTTGTTAATGAAAAGTCAAAGGGTGGGTTGTAGTAGAGAAGGTTTAGGGTAAAGGACACCTAAACAAAATTTTAGATTACAAGCTCCTAGGTGACAAATGACAGTTAGGAAAGTTTGAAAAAGTTTAATACCTAGAAAATACGAAGTAGACGTAGGTGTCAAAATATGTTATTAGCATTTAGAAAACCCTAAGATGGTCAACCACAATAAAAAAGAGATTAAAATATGTTTATGGTTAACTTAGTATTTAAAATATGTGAGCATGCGCTCACATAGTCAATTTCAAAAAATAATCTAATTTTTCAATAAATATCTTTTATGGTGGCAAAAGGCGAAACGCGCGCCCCCGCGCCCCCGTCAATCCTTCCCAAGACCAACACGGAGGAGGTAAATCACGGTATCTACTAGCCTGAACAGTGACTAGTGCATAAGGAAGGGCAGGAATCTGGCTACTAGCCAGGATTTGACTCTCAGACCTCATGGTGGCAACACCTCATGCACTAGCCATCAGCTCATCCCGTGGAGACAATAAATATCTTTTATGAAAATATGGCATGTGACAAACTAGTGTTCAAAATTTTATATTTTCATGATTTTTCTAATTACATGTTACTTTTTCAAACTGACACTAAACATGTTACTTTTTACTAATTACAATCAACTATTTCAAACCGACACTAAACAACAATTGACTAATTAAATACAGCGTTTGAATTAAAGTGTTATCTCTAGTTTAGTTTGGAAACTCATTTTTGATGTTATTAAAAAGGGAAAAGTTAAGTTAGGAGCCCTAGATTTCCAAAAAAGGAAGTCGTTGTAGGTTGTTTTGCTCAACGGCAAGCTTATCTAAAGAGGGAGAGCCTAGGAATAGGTTCAAATTAGGTTCCATTTTGCTTTTATTGCATTTACTGCATTTTAAGCATTATATTTACATATGCTGGGTTTTTTTAACTTAAACGATTTGCCAAACATGAAACTTTTAGCCCTCAAGTGGTCCGATGCGATCAAGGATTTTGATGTTTGAGCAAAGAGTTTAAGTTAGACTCTTGTTGTGTGTTTGATTTGTGTGTCTAAGTGTGCACACATGGAATACCCAATAGTTCAAAGTTCAGGAAAGAACAAAGAAGAATGATATGGGACACCTCAGGGGCCGCATGAGGAGGATTAGAGGTAGTTGTGCTAAGGAAGTATAGTACGCAAGTGGAGTCAAAACAATGGCATGGAAAGGGAGCCAGATGCTCAATGCGTCTGAAAGGATGAGAAGAGAAGAATGTTGGAGACGCACTACATAAGCGAAGCGAAAAGGATGGCATAAGAAGGGTGTTAGTGGGCTCGGTGCATCCGAGGGACGAGAAGCTTGAGGAGAGATCTCATGGAGGAAGGCTGTTGTTGGTGAGTTGAGAGTTGAGCGAAAATATACTCAAATATCGGTAGAACTCAACTTAGGTGGACTCGGCCATTAAATGGATCGAAGTCTAACCGGAACAATCGACCATGAAACTTACTATATGTTTGTTTCAAATCGTGCAATTGACTGAATGCCTATATGCAATCAATTAATAGCTCAATCGATTAGCGTAGTTTACTAACAAATATTCAATTGTATCGTGTTTCTGTTGAGCTAGTTGACTATTATTTGTGATCAATCGACTGATACAAGTGTTATCTAAGAAATCAAAGGAATTGATCATTAGTCGCAAGATTTGATCAAGGCTTGTCAACTAATAGGTGATTTCTAGTCTACTAATTAACCCTAGATTAAGCCGTCGTCGCAGGAATCGATCGCGAGCCACAAGAATTGATTGTATCAGTCAACTAATGGTGATGTATCAGTCAATTGATGTGTGTCATGTCTCCAAGATCGTGCCAACAAAGCAATTCGTGAAAGAAACTTTAAAAAGGGGTCCAAAGGCCACAAATAGCAACAACAATAAATCTTATTCTTTATATTATTGTCATATTTTGTTGTCTGTTTTCTTATTGTGTGCTTTCTTGTTCTCTGTTGTATGCCTCTTCTACTTCCATTAACAATCTTATAAAAGGTTTCTCCACTTCAGCGCCTTACCGAAGAGGAGAAATATAGAAGATTCTAGGAGTGATACATCAAAAGATAATAGGTCGTGGACTAAGAGCATGAGGGCTGCCGAACTACATTAAATTGCTTGTGTCACTGTGTGGTATGTGTGTGCTTTCTTGTTCTTAGTTTGTGACCTTGTTAGGATTGCAGCAAGAGAAAATTATCAATTTTATTTACAAACATGTTATTCACCCCTCCCCCTTTAACACTCCCATTCACCTCACTATCACCACAATCTAACATATATGTGTGTGTGTGTGTTATAGAAAACTTGTTTATTTTGAATTAGTGATTACTTGCAATGTTCTTGGTTTTCTATTATTGTAGTGTCACTAATCGAACTCGCTAAGTGAAGGTACCTCTTAGTAAGTGGATACTAGACTCCGGGGCGCGACAAATGCAAGTCCATGACAAGCGGAAATCTGGCTTATTAGTATATATAGTGCAATTGTAGTGACAAGCAATGGCTTTAAATGTTAAAGACTTTCTAAATGACTAAAACTCCAAAGTGCAATCAAGAAAAAATTTTCAATTGTCTTAAAGTAGTGTTCTAGTTATACTAATGATTAATTTACAAAGGGATTAGATAAAGATATTTATTTGCTACAGGATTCAAAACGGCATAGCAAATAGGATTAGTTATAAAAGTAAATTCACTTATAATAACAAATCTACCTCCATGTTCTTTATATCCATATTCCTCTCAGAAAATTCTACTAGCATCTCATGTTCAGACATAGGTGGCTCCACAAAATCCACTTTATGCCTAAGAAGAATGGTGTCTATGTTTGGAATGTATGTCTTTAGTGACAGCCTAACACAACATCCTTGTATATCAATAACTCTTAATCCAGAAAACATAGCTTCAAGTTGTCCATCTGCATCAAACCTAGAAAATAGAGGGGAAATGGTTAAGAAAACACAGAAAAATATATTTACATGCACATAGAATGCAAGATAGTTCACAGCTGTAAGCACTCAAGAACAAGTTTAAAACGTTGTCCTTAGCTGAGGCTTCAGGGATTATATAATTACTAATAGAAATCAAACACTTTCTTAAGTAAAGTTTCTGTTAAAGAAAACAAGCATTGTAGCAACACTGTTAATTTCTGTAAATAAATATTCCAACAAAATCTGTAAAGAGTGCACATATATGGAAATCTAACAGGAATCATTAAAAACATACTAGCATTAAACTAATGTTCAGTGTCAGAATTTTTCCACCTAAAATTGGATGAATAAACATGAAAAAATAATTATTTGATCCATATGATAGATAATCTGTTAACTTGAAATAAATTTCAGGTAAGACCTGAGCCTGAGGAACAGGTGAGATAACCACATTATTTCAAATCAATATGCATATAAAGTCCAACATTTATTTTGCCGGGGCTGATCCTTGGACTCGGGACACATTATTGGAACTCACAGGATTCCAGCAAGGGAGTTTTCCATTCCGATATCTTGGTATTCCCTCGGCCACGGAGAAGCTGAGGATCAACAACTATGGTGCTTTGATTGATGAGGTAATGCGGAAGCTAACATCATGGCTTAAGCACACATTATCTTATGCCGGGAAGCTGGAATTAGTGAAGACTGTCTTACAAGGCGTTGAATGCTTCTGGTTATCAATTCTACCCATCCCGAATGGGGTCATTGATAAGCTCCATGCCATATGCCAATCTTTTGTTTGGACAACAAAACATCCACCAATTTCCTGCGCCACGATATGTCTGGGCAAGGAAGAAGGTGGTTATGGAGTGCGGGGACTTACACTCATGGAATTCGGCTCTATTAAGTCGTGCTCTTTGGAACATACAACACAAGAAAGATTCCTTATCGGTTCGCTGGATACACCACCAATATCTCAGACTTATGGACATATGACAATGGCAAAGTAAGGCATGGGACTCCCAATTGATTAAACGCTTACTGCAACTTCGTGACCAGATTGTACAGCAAACTGGCGAACAGGATAGTGCAAATATGAAGCTCATAGATTGGTATGTTGGGGAGAAGCAAGGAGCTGCAAAGGCATATGATTTCTTCCGACCGAGAGGGACAGTCCGGGCATGGGCCAAGGTTGTTTGGAAGCCTTGTCTCATGCCCAAACACAGATTCACTTTTTGGATGCTCACTCAAGGCCGGCTGCAGACAAAGGACTGCATCCCATATGAACCATGCAAAACCTGTCCATTGTGAAAGAATGCGGATGAGACAAGTGCTCATCTATTCTTCCAATGCCCCATTAGCAAAGCAATATGGAGTAAAGTGAAGAC